>OX421503.1:15963054-16423054 GCA_949126835.1 Anisus vortex | reverse complement strand
TCGACCAGTATCTTACACTAGGACTACTAAAGATCCCTGTGGCAAGATTATATGCATCACCAATATTGGTAGAGACTTGATTATATTTAACAATTGTTTCATTTTGGAGTTCAGTCTTTCGTGTTATTGCAACGGAAAACACCACTGGCACGTAGTTAAGTACACAGCCTGAAACATTCAAACATATAAATAAAAAAAGAATTAAAATTATTCAACTTTAAATTAACTTTGACTTTCTAAGCATGCAGATATTTTTTTTTAAATCTTGGAACGTATAATATACTCATTCCCATTGTTCCATGAAACTGTATAGTTCAACGGGGAAAATTATCTTACGTCCACACATTTAATCTATTGTAAGCCAAATTCTCTCCTTCAACAAAACCGAAAAATCAGATTTTAAATGTTTTTTTCATGACATTTTGTAGGGCGGAATTAAAAATATATATATGTGTTTTCGTTCGTCAATCATGGTCAATGAAGACCTTTCAAGTGACACCGTTTTGACGTTTCCAAACCCTTCCTGCATTAACACCATCCCAAACTCTCGGGTTTTCTGGACTAGGTAGTTGGGTGTAAAAGGCCGCTGGTACCGGGCGATAAGTACGAGCCGTTCCGAGTACCGGCCCTTCAACAAATACCAATCACTATCCCGGCACCCCCAGCAACCAAAGTTTTATGCCTTGTTCAACTGGCTAACCTCGGGGAACCAGTGGTTTACACACTTCGCTGGCTTTGAGGCTCATGAGCAATGCATTACGCCGTTTTGATGTGTTCCCGTAAACTGTGGGCGCAAACGGTTGACCGTCCATCTCAACTGTTAGATCCCGAGACGCAGGTAGTTCTGCAAGCACCTCTCAGTAATTTCGACTCCGCGAATCTTCTTGGGAATGAATAGACTAAAGTAGGCCCTTATTGGACAATTTCCATTTCGGAACCGGGCTATTGTAGATAATTTCGTTCCGTGGAGCTCCCACCACAGATTGGCTCCATTTTGTCGTTTCAGATGTCGCCACACGCCTCCGCCATTGTCACAGTTGTCCCAACCGTCGTATCACTGATCCGTTTCCCATTCACGGTGGGATTGCGCTCTCCATTGAGCACGGCTCTTTCAATGCCAGTGACTGAGACTCCCTCTTTCCTAAGAAGTCCGCTTTCTCGTTACAATATAACCATGCGTGAGGGTAACTCCGTGCATAGAGATCCCATTAGATATAGTTAATATTGTTCAAGACAGTCGATCAAATCAGGTCTACAGGACGTCAATGATCTGGGGCACTGAAAGCGCATCACTGAAGATGATTACGTAGGCTTATACTTCTGACCCATCCTCAAGCATTTACCTGGTTGTCTCTTTGGCATGTCTGATGGCTTCTAATGCTGCCTCGTAGTTGCTGATTGCACTACAAGGCCCTGACAACTCTTCTATTTGGGTACCTACTTCTAGATACAACACAAAACCTCCGTAACCGGCCTGTTTCTCTGTGCCACTGGTGTCACTTCCATCAGTGAACACCTTAAGGCAGTCCGAATAAGATTGTATCGTCTCCAGTGTAGCAGCAAGCTTCTCGGTGCAGCTGCTCTTTATTCCCACTACAGGGTCTGTTAAGTGCAGACGTGGTAGAGAGGGGGGAATATCAGTAGGAGGGTCAACTCCCATACAAAGGGGAATACGGTTCCCTGGGAGTCTAATCTCTCTACTCCTGTTTGTTGCTTGATGTATGAACGATAGCATTGTAATCTATTGCCTAACCTCCCAGGAATCAGCCATCATTTTGCAAGGCCTCTAGCTGTTATACCGCTAGAATGCAATGATAACGGCGCGTTTTGTTTGCGTGCTGAGTGTATTAACTTTTAACATGTTTTCTACTGCAGCCGTTGGGGCTGTCCTAAAAGTTTCACGTATCAGTCTGAAGGTTCGGTTTTGTACATAATCAAGAGTCCCTAAAGCCGTTTTAGAGGCATAGACTTGCATCGAGAGGCTGTTCTCAATCTGGGACCTTACCGATGCAAGATAGAGGTTGCTCAACGGATTCGCATTCGCGCCATACCTCGTTCTGGCCAGTCTTTAGAGTTTAAGCTTTTCATACAACATTCATTTCTTATGAATCCATAACAAATATAATTATATTAATAACGAAACACTAGGTCTAAGCTTACAGATATATTATATATACACCTTATTAATGAATCTTTTGTATACTTAACCCCGTTCTCGAAATTAATTATAATGCAATGCGATTTTTTTAATGTAATCAATATGGACGTATTTAAAATTAATAGTCACATTTATTTTTAATATTAGAAAAAAAAATGTATGTTAGCTTTATTTATAAAAATACATATGACTGATTAAAATGAAATATGTTCATTTTAACAGAAAAAAAAAGAATATTAAAAAAAAGGTACATACCAGTTGCATCAACAGAAGCCAACACGGCTGCTAATGTTACTAACACGAATCTCATCTAGAATACACAACAACACAATAGTATGGTGGACAGTAAAGGCAATTACGAGAAATAATGGTGTATTAAAAATACAGTATGATTATACTTCATTAATTTATTAGGCATTCAATATAATGTAAAGTAACATACCATTTTGTTATTAGGGTTGCCAAAGAATTGTTTGCGAGAAAACCAAGCTGAGTGGTCGAACCAGAGAAGTAATATAACAAAGTGTGATATTTGATATTGTGTTGATCCTTCTATGTAGAAGTCTCTGATTGGTCGTATTTCAAAAAGGTGTTGGTCTCTGATTGGTCTTCCCAACCAGGTGTTATTCAATGAGTCATACCTTTTTGAGCCGTTAATGAAACAATGATTGTTTGAACTGCGTCTAGTTTTATTGCGTTTAACTATGTTTGCAGCGACAGCTGAATAGTATTCTTAAAGCCACTGCCACGAAGAAACGTACAGTTTGTGCAACTATACATGTCCATGAGCTTGAATTTCATATAGAAAAACCACTCCCTAATTTTTTTGGTAAAAATTGAAATTTAAAATCTAATTCCGAGAAGCAATATTTGTTTTAATATATTTCTTTCATCGTATGTCCTTTGTAAGTCCAAGAAACCCCGTATTATTAGGCTTATAGGCATCCGTCCGTCCTCAGAGGAAAGATAGCTGAATCCCCTTTGTAAGGATAGCCTAAGCGAGGGGTCGGCAACCTATGTAACGTGTGCCAGACTTGACACGCAGATCAATATCCAATGGCACGCGGAAGATCTTCCAAATGACAATTTAAGTCTCTTCTATAAGAAATGTATGTGTTATGGAGGATGACCTTTAGGCTGCTGGCACGCTGAATGAATTTTAAATCCTACTTTGCCACACAAATATGAAAAGTATGCCGACCCCTGGCCATAGGCGATGCTTTGAAGAAGTCAGCTATTGTTCCCAGGCAGCAGGCACTCTCTCTCCGCGCAGAAGGGGATTCCAGAGGAACAACTAAGCTGATACAACAAGGGACCATCTGCGTCGCAGGATATGCCAGAGAAATAGAGTGTTCGATTTAAGACTGCCTTAGGGAATCCTGATTTTCTGTTAGGGTTTACTCCTTTAGCCTCTCCATTTTAAAGGTGTATCCGCAAGACATCTCTAGGTACCCCTTATTCGTTGTCCCAAGTCAACCCTTTTCGTTGGTTCTAGGCACCCTATTTTTAGACCCAGGACAGTCATTATTCTTAGGGCCTTCTTTTAACAGATACTTAGGGCATTTGACTTGGAAAACATTATTTTAAGAAAGCGGTTAGGAAAGGGATTATTTAATAGATGTTCTGAAACAAATGTTAAAATGATTAGGAATTATCTTTCATAAAAGTTTTTTGTTAAAAATATTATTTTTTTATCTACACTATATTAATATTTGCTTATTTTGATGAATTTTATCGTGCTTTATTAAATTGATTATATTGACAAATGAAAGAGAGTTCGTGTATTTCTCGGATATTACATTTGTAGAAGTCTACTTCATAACATATATCTAACGAATCAGCAAATATTTTATGCTGACTTAAATTGTTTTACATACATTTTGTAATATATTTGTCAATGAGAGGTAATGATATGTATATATAACTAGCTGATATGTGCTTGATTCTTCGAACGGGCTTTTTTTTAGAATATGCTTGACACATTATAGTTTTTTAGTTTTGTTTTTGCAACATACATAAAGTAGTATGTTCGTTTTTTGTGGTCAGTATTTTTTAAATTTATTTTTGTTTTGCACACTTTATTATACACCAATTCAATATACAACTAAAAAGAAAAAACAATTAATAATAATTTTTTTATATTTCTTGCTCAAAGTATGACCACTATGATCGAATTTTGTGAGTTTATTGGGTTATTAAACTCTTTCTGTAAAACAGAACTCACATGTCTTTTAAAAAATACTGTCAATTCAAAAATGATTGTTTGATATATTTTTTTGCTACAACATTAGTCGTAGATCAATATTTTTTTTTTTTTTTTTTTTGTTTGTTTTTGTTGGTGTTATTTGATATTTATTTATTGTTGCTTTGGAAGCAAACTTAGAATTAAATTTTAAATTCAACAGGAAAAACAATAACAACTGAAACCGATATGAATCATAGTTTATGCAACGTATACGACATGAATTAAAACTTTAAAAAGTTGGTCCGGTAAATTCAAACATTGCCCGGCATTATAAAAATTTCCCGCTACATAGTTAATAAGACGTATACGATACAAATTAAAACTTTAAAACGTTGAGCTCGGCAATTTAAACATTGCCTGGCAATTGAAAAATTTCCCGCTACAAAGTTTATAAGACGTATACACAGAATAGGTATAGAACAGAATGCACAATCCCTATATATGCAGTCACTGAAAGATACCATTTTCCGCAATGCAGCGGTCGATAGAGACGCTACTATAATAAAATGAGAAAGGATATCTAAGTCTGCCATAAATATATACAATATATATAGGGCCTACATTATCTTTCATTATAGGCTTACTTTTATATAAATTTGACTTAATTACCCATTATGTTTTCAACATTATAGGATTAGGCCAATATGATGTAAAAATATTTATTACCCGGTACTGATTTGAAAAAAAAATGGCTTAGACGTAGCTTGGTACCGGTAACTAAATTGCTACGGCTACCGGTACATAAATATATACTTTTTAATTCAAAATAAACTTTTACAATTATGAAGGGAAATAGGCATATAATTCATAATGAGTTAATATGAGGTTGTTTATGCCGTTGTTTATCCTTTATGGAGTCAGGAAAGCCATGCAGTTTGACATGCTCTTTTTTACGATAATCAGTCGTTTTCGAAACATTGTTGTAGTTTATTACACAACCGTTTATGCACATTTTGTCTGAAATATTAGCTTTGGGTGTTCGAACTTGTAGATTGAAGAAAAGGACGTTGTAGGCTAAATAAGCATAAATATAGAGTGTAACCAGGACCACTGCGTTTAAATAAGCTTAGTATGGCGTCGGTATTACTGCCCAAAACAGAAATAAAATGCGATTGCGCATTCTGTTTTATACCTATTCTGTGGACATATACAACACGAATAAAAACGTGAAGGATTTTTTTATTTGCCAGATACAACGTAAGTTACCCATTACAACCATTAATCATTACCCATTATAACAATTTTAAAATATCCCGCTATAAATTACGACGCAAATTAAAACGTAAATATATTTTTTTCTATTCATTCATAAAGTACATTAACGTTGAAGCGAAGTTAATTAAAATGAATACGCAAAACTCGATGACGCCATAAAAAAAAAGACAGCCAGCTATCCCTGCGCAAACTATGATGACGTCATATAAAAATAATCTCTGCGCGTCCTTTTGTCTTATTTTTTTAGCGCGATCGATCGAAAAACTATAAAATGTTGGAACGGCAAATTCAACATGAATCCAAAATATGTAGTTTTATTCGCGTTTTTTGACCAAACTGACCACTGCGGTCATTTTAATTTTTTTAAACCTTGACAGTATTCACCGCCGTAACGCAAAGAATATTTGTAACAAATTTCACGTTTTTATGTCCAGTATTTAAAAACAGTATGCGGTATGTACATAGCCACATACATACATTTTCCTTTTGAGATTTATATATATGTATGATATATATGATACTAGCCGATTATGTGCCCGGTCCTCCGAACCGGCTAAAAGTTATGTTTACATACACTCTAACTACTCAGGCAGTTATAATGAGATTGCCCGCATGACCTACGACACGAATTTAAACGTGAGTTAATTTTGTATTTGCCTGCTACAACATGAATTACCCGTTAAAATCATTACTCATCACCCATTATAACAATTACAAAATTGCCCGCTATAAATTACGACGCAAATTAAAACATGAATATATTTTGTTCTATTCATTGATAAAGAACATTCGACAGTAGCCTACTTTTATTTTATTTTTTTTAATGATTGTGTGATATATTTTTTTACGACAAACATTAAGTCGCAGACCTATGTTGTGTTGTTTTTGTTTATTTGCTGTTTATTTATTTATTGTTGCTTTGGAAGCAAACCTAGAAATAAATTTTCTATTCAACATGTAAAACAATAACAAATGAAACCCATATGAAATAATGTTTATAAAACGTAAACGACACGAATTACAACTTTAAAAAGTTAGTTCCGGCAATTTGAACATTGCTCGGTAATTTAAACATTGCCCGGTAATTTAAACAATGGCCGTTACCTATGCGATAAGCCTAAAGGTGCCCAGTTCTCGGAACTGGATAAAATAACCCATGGAGTTATAAACAATAGTCTTAAGCGGGGATAAAGTATTTTCCGGTAACTTATACCATTTAAATATTGCATTCCACAAATAACGACGCAAATTAAAACACAATTTTGTTCCCTTCTTAAACGCATAAATACGTAAAATTTGATGACGCCATATAAATATAAGCTTAAATATAGAGTGTAACCAGGACCACTGCGTTTAAATAAGCTTAGTAAGGCGTCGGTATTACTTCCCGAAACAGAAAAAAAAGTGCTAAATCTATTTGCTTTGTCCTATGTTTGTAAAGTTTTAAATTATTAATTAGCTTTAAGTCATGTATTCACAGTGTAAAGTATTAAAGTAGTGATAGATTAAGAAAATCAACTACAGTATTGGTAGTGTAAAGAATGTATGTTGTTTACGGCACGTAGACAATTTAAACATGAAAAAAATATGTTCCCGTCATTGAGTTGAGATAATAAAATCCATACACATAGTTTGATGACGTCAATTTAAACATGAATGAAAGATGTCCCTTCATTGCTATAAAATCCATGCGCAAAGATTGATGACGTCATAAAAATAATCTCAGCGCATCCTTTTTTTTTCTAACTTTGTGACGAAAAACTATAAAAAGTTGTACTGGCAAAGACAATATGAATCAAAAGTTGTGTTTTTTTCGCATTTTTTGACCAAACTGACCACTGCGGTCAATTAATTTTTTTTAAAACCTTGACAGTGTTCACCGCCGTAACGCAAAGAATATTTGTAGCAAATTTCACGTTTTTATGTCCAGTATTTAAAAAGATTATGCGGTATGTACATACCCAGCCAGCCAGCCAGCCACATATTCCTTTTGAGATTTATATATATACAAGCCGTTATGTGCCCGATTCTTCGAACGGACTTTTTTTTAGAATATGCTTGACACATTATAGTTTTTTAGTTTTGTTTTTGCAACATACATAAAGTAGTATGTTTTTTTTTTGTGGTCAGTATTTTTTAAATTTATTTTTGTTTTGCACACTTTATTATACACCAATTCAATATACAACTAAAAAGGAAAAACAAATAATAATAATTTTTTTTAATTTCTTGCTCAAAGTATGACCACTATGATCGAATTTTGTGAGTTTATTGGGTAATTAAACTCTTTCTGTAAAACAGAACTCACATGTCTTTTAAAAAGTACTGTTAATTCGAAAATGATTGTTTGATATATTTTTTTGCTACAACATTAGTCGTAGATCAATATTTTTTTTTATAGTTTTTTTTGTTTGTTTTTGTTGGTGTTATTTGCTATTTATTTATTGTTGCTTTTTAAGCAAACTTAGAATTAATTTTAAATTCAACAGGAAAAACAATAACAACTGAAACCGATATGAATCATAGTTTATACAACGTATACGACATGAATTAATACTTTAAAAAGTTGGTCCGGCAAATTTAAACATTGCCCGGCAATATAAAATTTCCCGCTACATAGTTTATAAGACGTATACGATACAAATTAAAACTTTAAAACGTTGAGCTCGGCAATTTAAACATAGCCTGGCAATTGAAAAATTTCCCGCTACAAAGTTAATAAGACGTATACACAGAATAGGTATAGAACAGAATGCACAATCCCTATATACTCAGTCACTAAAAGTTACCATTTTCCGCAATGCAGCGGTCGCTAGAGACGCTACTATAGTAAAATGAGAAATGATATCTACGTCTGCCATAAATATATACAATATATATAGGGCCTACATTATCTTTCATTATAGGCTTACTTTTATATAAATTTGACTTAATTACCCATTTTGTTTTGAACATTATATGATTAGGCCAATATGATGTATAAATATTTTTATTGCCCGGTACTGATTTGAAAAAAAAAATGGCTTAGACGTAGCTCGGTACCGGTAACTAAATTGCTGCGGCTACCGGTACATAAATATATATACTTTTTAAACCAAAATAAACTTTTAAAATTATGAAGGGAAATAGGCATATAATTCATAATGAGTTAATATGAGGTTGTTTGTGCTGTTGTTTATCCTTTATGGAGTCAGGGAAGCCATGCAGTTTGACATGCTCTTTTTTACGATAATCAGTCGTTTTCGCATCATTGTTGTAGTTTATTACACAACCGTTTATGCACATTTTGCCTGAAATATTAGGTTTGGGTGTTCGAACTTGTAGATTTGAAGAAAAGGACGTTGTAGGCTAAATAAGCATAAATATAGAGTGTAACCAGGACCGCTGCGTTTAAATAAGCTTAGTATGGCGTCGGTATTACTGCCCAAAACAGAAATAAAATGCGATTGCGCATTCTGTTTTATACCTATTCTGTGGACATATACAACACGAATAAAAACGTGAAGGAATTTTGTATTTGCCAGATACAACGGAAGATACCCATTAAAACCATTAATCATTACCCATTATAACAATTTAAAAATATCCCGCTATAAATTACGACGCAAATTAAAACTTGAATATATTTTGTTCTATTCATTCATAAAGTGCATTAGCAAAGGTTGAAGCAAAGTTAATTTTAAATGAATACGCACAATTTGTTGACGTCATAACGAAAAGCCGGCTAGCTATCTCTGCGCAAACTTTGATGACGTCATCCTGAAAAAAAATCTCAATGCCATCCTTTTTTTTATTTTTTTAGCGCGATCGATCGAAAAACTATAAAAAGTTGGAACGGCAATTTTAACATGAACCCAAAATGTGTCGTTTTATTCGCGTTTTTTGACCAAACTGACCACTGCGGTCATTTTAATTTTTTTTAAACTTTGACAGTGTTCACCGCCGTAACGCAAAAAATATGTGTAGCAAATTTCACGTTTTTATGTCCAGTATTTAAAAAGATTATGCGGTATGTACATACCCAGCCAGCCAGCCAGCCAGCCAGCCAGCCAGCCACATACATATTCCTTTTGAGATTTATATATATACAAGCCGTTATGTGCCCGGTCCTCCGAACCGGCTAAAAGTTATGTTTACATACACTCTAACTACTCAGGCAGTTATAATGAGATTGCCCGCATGACCTACGACACGAATTTAAACGTGAGGTAATTTTTTATTTGCCCGCTACAACATGAATTACCCGTTAAAATCATTATTCATCACCCATTATAACAATTACAAAATTGCCCGCTATAAATTACGACGCAAATTAAAACATGAATATATTTTGTTCTATTCATTGATTAAGAACATTCGACAGTACTTTTTTTTTTTTAATGATTGTTTGATATATTTTTTTTACGACAAACATTAAGTCGCAGACCGATGTTGTGTTGTTTTTGTTTATTTGCTATTTATTTATTTATTGTTGCTTTGGAAGCAAACTTATAATTAAATTTTCTTTTCAACATGTAAAACAATAACAAATGAAATCCTTATGAAATAATGTTTATAAAACGTATACGACACGAATTAAAACTTTAAAAATTTAGTTCCGGCAATTTGAACATTGCCCGGCAAATTAAACATTGCCCGGTAATTTAAACATTGCCCGGTAATTTAAACATTGCCCGGTATTATAAACATTGCCCGGTATTATAAACATTGCCCGGTAATTTAAACATTGCCCGGTAATTTAAACATTGCCCGGTAATTTAAACATTGCCCGGTATTATAAACATTGCCCGGTAATTTAAACATCGCCCGGTAATTTAAACATTGCCCGGTATTATAAACATTGCCCGGTATTATAAACATTACTCGGTAATTTAAACATTGCCCGGTAATTTAAACAATGGCCGTTACCTAGGCGATAAGCCTAAAGGTGCCCAGTTCTCGGAACTGGATAAAATAACCCATAGAGTTATAAACAATAGTCTTAAGCGGGGATAAAGTATTTTCCGGTAACTTATACCATTTAAATATTGCATTCCACAAATAACGACGCAAATTAAAACACAATTTTGTTCCCTTCTTAAACGCATAAATACGTAAAATTTGATGACGCCATATAAATATAAGCTTAAATATAGAGTGTAACCAGGACCACTGCGTTTAAATAAGCTTAGTAAGGCGTCGGTATTACTTCCCGAAACAGAAAAAAAAGTGCTAAATCTATTTGCTTTGTCCTATGTTTGTAAAGTTTTAAATTATTAATTAGCTTTAAGTCATGTATTCACAGTGTAAAGTATTAAAGTAGTGATAGATTAAGAAAATCAACTACAGTATTGGTAGTGTAAAGAATTTATGTTGTTTACGGCACGTAGACAATTTAAACATGAAAAAAATATGTTCCCGTCATTGAGTTGAGATAATAAAATCCATACACATAGTTTGATGACGTCAATTTAAACATGAATGAAAGATGTCCCTTCATTGCTATAAAATCCATGCGCAAAGATTGATGACGTCATAAAAATAATCTCAGCGCATCCTTTTTTTTTCTAACTTTGTGACGAAAAACTATAAAAAGTTGTACTGGCAAAGACAATATGAATCAAAAGTTGTGTTTTTTTCGCATTTTTTGACCAAACTGACCACTGCGGTCAATTAATTTTTTTTAAAATCTTGACAGTGTTCACCGCCGTAACGCAAAGAATATTTGTAGCAAATTTCACGTTTTTATGTCCAGTATTTAAAAAGATTATGCGGTATGTACATACCCAGCCAGCCACATATTCCTTTTGAGATTTATATATATACAAGCCGTTATGTGCCCGATTCTTCGAACGGGCTTTTTTTTAGAATATGCTTGACACATTATAGTTTTTTAGTTTTGTTTTTGCAACATACATAAAGTAGTATGTTTTTTTTTTGTGGTCAGTATTTTTTAAATTTATTTTTGTTTTGCACACTTTATTATACACCAATTCAATATACAACTAAAAAGGAAAAACAAATAATAATAATTTTTTTTAATTTCTTGCTCAAAGTATGACCACTATGATCGAATTTTGTGAGTTTATTGGGTAATTAAACTCTTTCTGTAAAACAGAACTCACATGTCTTTTAAAAAGTACTGTTAATTCGAAAATGATTGTTTGATATATTTTTTTGCTACAACATTAGTCGTAGATCAATATTTTTTTTTTTAGTTTTTTTTGTTTGTTTTTGTTGGTGTTATTTGCTATTTATTTATTGTTGCTTTTTAAGCAAACTTAGAATTAAATTTTAAATTCAACAGGAAAAACAATAACAACTGAAACCGATATGAATCATAGTTTATACAACGTATACGACATGAATTAAAACTTTTAAAAGTTGGTCCGGCAAATTTAAACATTGCCCGGCAATATAAAATTTCCCGCTACATAGTTTATAAGACGTATACGATACAAATTAAAACTTTAAAACGTTGAGCTCGGCAATGTAAACATTGCCTGGCAATTGAAAAATTTCCCGCTACAAAGTTTATAAGACGTATACACAGAATAGGTATAGAACAGAATGCACAATCCCTATATACTCAGTCACTAAAAGTTACCATTTTCCGCAATGCAGCGGTCGCTAGAGACGCTACTATAGTAAAATGAGAAATGATATCTACGTCTGCCATAAATATATACAATATATATAGGGCCTACATTATCTTTCATTATAGGCTTACTTTTATATAAATTTGACTTAATTACCCATTTTGTTTTGAACATTATATGATTAGGCCAATATGATGTATAAATATTTTTATTGCCCGGTACTGATTTGAAAAAAAAAATGGCTTAGACGTAGCTCGGTACCGGTAACTAAATTGCTGCGGCTACCGGTACATAAATATATATACTTTTTAAACCAAAATAAACTTTTAAAATTATGAAGGGAAATAGGCATATAATTCATAATGAGTTAATATGAGGTTGTTTGTGCTGTTGTTTATCCTTTATGGAGTCAGGGAAGCCATGCAGTTTGACATGCTCTTTTTTACGATAATCAGTCGTTTTCGCATCATTGTTGTAGTTTATTACACAACCGTTTATGCACATTTTGCCTGAAATATTAGGTTTGGGTGTTCGAACTTGTAGATTTGAAGAAAAGGACGTTGTAGGCTAAATAAGCATAAATATAGAGTGTAACCAGGACCGCTGCGTTTAAATAAGCTTAGTATGGCGTCGGTATTACTGCCCAAAACAGAAATAAAATGCGATTGCGCATTCTGTTTTATACCTATTCTGTGGACATATACAACACGAATAAAAACGTGAAGGAATTTTGTATTTGCCAGATACAACGTAAGATACCCATTAAAACCATTAATCATTACCCATTATAACAATTTTAAAATATCCCGCTATAAATTACGACGCAAATTAAAACGTGAATATATTTTGTTCTATTCATTCATAAAGTACATTAGCAAAGGTTGAAACAAAGTTAATTTTAAATGAATACGCAAAATTTGATGACGTCATAACGAAAAGCCGGCTAGCTATCTCTGCGCAAACTTTGATGACGTCATCCTGAAAAAAATCTCAACGCCATCCTTTTTTATTATTTTCTTAGCGCGATCGATCGAAAAACTATAAAAAGTTGGAACGGCAAATTCAACATGAACCCAAAATATGTCGTTTTATTCGCTTTTTTTGACCAAACTGACCACTGCGGTCATTTTAATTTTTTTAAAACCTTGACAGTGTTCACCGCCGTAACGCAAAGAATATTTGTAGCAAATTTCACGTTTTTATGTCCAGTATTTAAAAAGATTATGCGGTATGTACATACCCAGCCAGCCACATACATACATATTCCTTTTGAGATTTATATATATACAAGCCGTTATGTGCCCGATTCTTCGAACGGGCTTTTTTTTAGAATATGCTTGACACATTATAGTTTTTTAGTTTTGTTTTTGCAACATACATAAAGTAGTATGTTTTTTTTTTGTGGTCAGTATTTTTTAAATTTATTTTTGTTTTGCACACTTTATTATACACCAATTCAATATACAACTAAAAAGGAAAAACAAATAACAATAATTTTATTTTATTTCTTGCTCAAAGTATGACCACTATGATCGAATTTTGTGAGTTTATTGGGTAATTAAACTCTTTCTGTAAAACAGAACTCACATGTCTTTTAAAAAGTACTGTTAATTCGAAAATGATTGTTTGATATATTTTTTTGCTACAACATTAGTCGTAGATCAATATTTATTTATTTTTGCTTTTTTTTTTGTTTTTGTTGGTGTTATTTGCTATTTATTTATTGTTGCTTTGGAAGCAAACTTTGAATTAAATTTTAAATCCAACAGGAAAAACAATAACAACTGAAACCGATATGAATCATAGTTTATACAACGTATACGACATGAATTAAAACTTTAAAAAGTTGGTCCGGCAAATTTAAACATTGCCCGGCAATATAAAATTTCCCGCTACATAGTTTATAAGACGTATACGATACAAATTAAAACTTTAAAACGTTGAGCTCGGCAATGTAAACATTGCCTGGCAATTGAAAAATTTCCCGCTACAAAGTTTATAAGACGTATACACAGAATAGGTATAGAACAGAATGCACAATCCCTATATACTCAGTCACTAAAAGTTACCATTTTCCGCAATGCAGCGGTCGCTAGAGACGCTACTATAGTAAAATGAGAAATGATATCTACGTCTGCCATAAATATATACAATATATATAGGGCCTACATTATCTTTCATTATAGGCTTACTTTTATATAAATTTGACTTAATTACCCATTTTGTTTTGAACATTATATGATTAGGCCAATATGATGTATAAATATTTTTATTGCCCGGTACTGATTTGAAAAAAAAATGGCTTAGACGTAGCTCGGTACCGGTAACTAAATTGCTGCGGCTACCGGTACATAAATATATATACTTTTTAAACCAAAATAAACTTTTAAAATTATGAAGGGAAATAGGCATATAATTCATAATGAGTTAATATGAGGTTGTTTGTGCTGTTGTTTATCCTTTATGGAGTCAGGGAAGCCATGCAGTTTGACATGCTCTTTTTTACGATAATCAGTCGTTTTCGCATCATTGTTGTAGTTTATTACACAACCGTTTATGCACATTTTGCCTGAAATATTAGGTTTGGGTGTTCGAACTTGTAGATTTGAAGAAAAGGACGTTGTAGGCTAAATAAGCATAAATATAGAGTGTAACCAGGACCGCTGCGTTTAAATAAGCTTAGTATGGCGTCGGTATTACTGCCCAAAACAGAAATAAAATGCGATTGCGCATTCTGTTTTATACCTATTCTGTGGACATATACAACACGAATAAAAACGTGAAGGAATTTTGTATTTGCCAGATACAACGGAAGATACCCATTAAAACCATTAATCATTACCCATTATAACAATTTAAAAATATCCCGCTATAAATTACGACGCAAATTAAAACTTGAATATATTTTGTTCTATTCATTCATAAAGTGCATTAGCAAAGGTTGAAGCAAAGTTAATTTTAAATGAATACGCAAAATTTGTTGACGTCATAACGAAAAGCCGGCTAGCTATCTCTGCGCAAACTTTGATGACGTCATCCTGAAAAAAATCTCAATGCCATCCTTTTTTTTATTTTTTTAGCGCGATCGATCGAAAAATTATAAAAAGTTGGAACGGCAATTTTAACATGAACCCAAAATGTGTCGTTTTATTCGCGTTTTTTGACCAAACTGACCACTGCGGTCATTTTAATTTTTTTTAAACTTTGACAGTGTTCACCGCCGTAACGCAAAAAATATGTGTAGCAAATTTCACGTTTTTATGCCCAGTATTTAAAAAGATTATGCGGTATGTACATACCCAGCCAGCCAGCCAGCCAGCCAGCCAGCCACATACATATTCCTTTTGAGATTTATATATATACAAGCCGTTATGTGCCCGGTCCTCCGAACCGGCTAAAAGTTATGTTTACATACACTCTAACTACTCAGGCAGTTATAATGAGATTGCCCGCATGACCTACGACACGAATTTAAACGTGAGGTAATTTTTTATTTGCCCGCTACAACATGAATTACCCGTTAAAATCATTACTCATCACCCATTATAACAATTACAAAATTGCCCGCTATAAATTACGACGCAAATTAAAACATGAATATATTTTGTTCTATTCATTGATTAAGAACATTCGACAGTACTTTTTTTTTTTTAATGATTGTTTGATATATTTTTTTTACGACAAACATTAAGTCGCAGACCGATGTAATTAAATTTTCTATTCAACATGTAAAACAATACCAAATGAAACCCTTATGAAATAATGTTTATAAAACGTATACGACACGAATTAAAACTTTAAAAATTTAGTTCCGGCAATTTGAACATTGCCCGGCAAATTAAACATTGCCCGGTAATTTAAACATTGCCCGGTAATTTAAACATTGCCCGGTATTATAAACATTGCCCGGTATTATAAACATTGCCCGGTAATTTAAACATTGCCCGGTAATTTAAACATTGCCCGGTAATTTAAACATTGCCCGGTATTATAAACATTGCCCGGTAATTTAAACATCGCCCGGTAATTTAAACATTGCCCGGTATTATAAACATTGCCCGGTATTATAAACATTGCCCGGTAATTTAAACATTGCCCGGTAATTTAAACAATGGCCGTTACCTAGGCGATAAGCCTAAAGGTGCCCAGTTCTCGGAACTGGATAAAATAACCCATGGAGTTATAAACAATAGTCTTAAGCGGGGATAAAGTATTTTCCGGTAACTTATACCATTTAAATATTGCATTCCACAAATAACGACGCAAATTAAAACACAATTTTGTTCCCTTCTTAAACGCATAAATACGTAAAATTTGATGACGCCATAAAAATATAAGCTTAAATATAGAGTGTAACCAGGACCACTGCGTTTAAATAAGCTTAGTAAGGCGTCGGTATTACTTCCCGAAACAGAAAAAAAATTCTAAATCTATTTGCTTTGTCCTATGTTTGTAAAGTTTTAAATTATTAATTAGCTTTAAGTCATGTATTCACAGTGTAAAGTATTAAAGTAGTGATAGATTAAGAAAATCAACTACAGTATTGGTAGTGTAAAGAATTTATGTTGTTTACGGCACGTAGACAATTTAAACATGAAGAAAATTTGTTCCCGTCATTGAGTTGAGATAATAAAATCCATGCACATAGTTTGATGACGTCAATTTAAACATGAATGAAAAATGTCCCTTCATTGCTATAAAATCCATGCGCAAAGATTGATGACGTCATAAAAATAATCTCAGCGCATCCTTTTTTTTTCTAACTTTGTGACGAAAAACTATAAAAAGTTGGAACGGCAAATTCAACATGAACCCAAAATATGTCGTTTTATTCGCGTTTTTTGACCTAACTGACCACTGCGGTCATATTAATTTTTTTTAAACCTTGACAGTGTTCACCGCCGTAACGCAAAGAATATTTGTAGCAAATTTCACGTTTTTATGTCCAGTATTTAAAAAGATTATGCGGTATGTACATACCCAGCCAGCCAGCCAGCCAGCCACATACATACATATTCCTTTTGAGATTTATATATATACAAGCCGTTATGTGCCCGATTCTTCGAACGGGCTTTTTTTTAGAATATGCTTGACACATTATAGTTTTTTAGTTTTGTTTTTGCAACATACATAAAGTAGTATGTATTTTTTTTGTGGTCAGTATTTTTTAAATTTATTTTTGTTTTGCACACTTTATTATACACCAATTCAATATACAACTAAAAAGGAAAAACAAATAATAATCATTTTTTTTTTCTTGCTCAAAGTATGACCACTATGGTCGAATTTTGTGAGTTTATTGGGTAATTAAACTCTTTCTGTAAAACAGAACTGACATGTCTTTTAAAAAGTACTGTTAATTCGAAAATGATTGTTTGATATATTTTTTGCTACAACATTATTCGTAGATCAATATTTATTTATTTTTGCTTTTTTTGTGTTTTTGTTGGTGTTATTTGCTATTTATTTATTGTTGCTTTGAAAGCAAACTTAGAATTAAATTTTAAATTCAACAGGAAAAACAATAACAACTGAAACCGACATGAATCATAGTTTATACAACGTATACGACATGAATTAAAACTTTTAAAAGTTTGTCCGGCAAATTTAAACATTGCCCGGCAATATAAAAATTTCCCGCTACATAGTTTATAAGACGTATACGATACAAATTAAAACTTTAAAACGTTGAGCTCGGCAATTTAAACATTGCCTGGCAATTGAAATATTTCCCGCTACAAAGTTTATAAGACGTATACAAAGAATAGGTATAGAACAGAATGCACAATCCCTATATACGCAGTCACTAAAAGTTACCATTTTCCGCAATGCAGCGGTCGATAGAGACGCTACTATAGTAAAATGTGAAAGTATATCTACGTCTGCCATAAATATATACAATATATATAAGGCCTACATTATCTTTCATTATAGGCTTACTTTTATATAAATTTGACTTAATTACCCATTTTGTTTTGAACATTATATGATTAGGCCAATATGATGTAAAAATATTTATTACCCGGTACTGATTTGAAAAAAAAATGGCTTAGACGTAGCTCGGTACCGGTAACTAAATTGCTACGGCTACCGGTACATAAATATATATACTTTTTAAACCAAAATAAACTTTTGAAATTATGAAGGGAAATAGGCATATAATTCATAATGAGTTAATATGAGGTTGTTTATGCTGTTGTTTATCCTTTATGGAGTCAGGAAAGCCATGCAGTTTGACATGCTCTTTTTTTCGATAATCAGTCGTTTTGTTTTCGTTTTCATTGTTGTAGTTTATTACACAACCGTTCATGCACATTTTGCCTGAAATATTAGCTTTGGGTGTTCGAACTTGTAGATTTGAGGAAAAGGACGTTGTAGGCTAAATAAGCATAAATATAAAGTGTAACCAGGACCGCTGCGTTTAAATAAGCTTAGTATGGCGACGGTATTACTGCCCAAAACAGAAATAAAATGCGATTGCGCATTCTGTTTTATACCTATTCTGTGGACATATACAACACGAATAAAAACGTGAAGGAATTTTTTATTTGCCAGATACAACGTAAGATACCCATTAAAACCATTAATCATTACCCATTATAACAATTTAAAAATATCCCGCTATAAATTACGACGCAAATTAAAACGTGAATATATTTTGTTCTATTCATTCATAAAGTACATTAGCAAAGGTTGAAGCGAAGTTAATTAAAATGAATACGCAAAATTCGATGACGCCATAAAAAAAAAGACAACCAGCTATCCCTGCGCAAACTTTGATGACGTCATCCTGAAAAAAATCTCAACGCCATCCTTTTTTTTTATTTTCTTAGCGCGATCGATCGAAAAACTATAAAAAGTTGGAACGGCAAATTCAACATGAACCCAAAATATGTCGTTTTATTCGCGTTTTTTGACCAAACTGACCACTGCGGTCATTTTAATTTTTTTAAAACCTTGACAGTGTTCACCGCCGTAACGCAAAGAATATTTGTAGCAAATTTCACGTTTTTATGTCCAGTATTTAGAAAGATTATGCGGTATGTACATACCCAGCCAGCCAGCCAGCCAGCCAGCCACATACATATTCCTTTTGAGATTTATATATATATATACAAGCCGTTATGTGCCCGATTCTTCGAACGGGCTTTTTTTTAGAATATGCTTAACACATTATAGTTTTTTAGTTTTGTTTTTGCAACATACATAAAGTAGTATGTTTTTTTTTTGTGGTCAGTATTTTTTAAATTTATTTTTGTTTTGCACACTTTATTATACACCAATTCAATATACAACTAAAAAGGAAAAACAAATAACAATAATTTTTTTTTATTTCTTGCTCAAAGTATGACCACTATGATCGAATTTTGTCAGTTTATTGGGTAATCAAACTCTTTCTGTAAAACAGAACTGACATGTCTTTTAAAAAGTACTGTTAATTCGAAAATGATTGTTTGATATTTTTTTTTGCTACAACATTAGTCGTAGATCAATATTTTTTTTTTTGTTTTTGTTGGTGTTATTTGCTATTTATTTATTGTTGCTTTGGAAGCAAACTTAGAATTAAATTTTTAATTCAACAGGAAAAACAATAACAACTGAAACCGATATGAATCATAGTTTATACAACGTGTACGACATGAATTAAAACTTTAAAAAGTTGGTCCGGCAAATTTAAACATTGCCCGGCAATATAAAAATTTCCCGCTACATAGTTTATAAGACATATACGATACAAATTAAAACTTTAAAACGTTGAGCTCGGCAATTTAAACATTGCCTGGCAATTGAAAAATTTCCCGCTACAAAGTTTATAAGACGTATACACAGAATAGGTATAGAACAGAATGCACAATCCCTATATACGCAGTCACTAAAAGTTACCATTTTCTGCAATGCAGCGGTCGCTAGAGACGCTACTATAGTAAAATGTGAAAGGATATCTACGTCTGCCATAAATATATACAATATATATAGGGCCTACATTATCTTTCATTATAGGCTCTCTTTTATATAAATTTGACTTAATTACCCATTTTGTTTTGAACATTATATGATTAGGCCAATATGATGTAAAAATATTTATTACCCGGTACTGATTTGAAAAAAAAATGGCTTAGACGTAGCTCGGTACCGGTAACTAAATTGCTGCGGCTACCGGTACATAAATATATATACTTTTTAAACCAAAATAAACGTTTAAAATTATGAAGGGAAATAGGCATATAATTCATAATGAGTTAATATGAGGTTGTTTATGCTGTTGTTTATCCTTTATGGAGTCAGGAAAGCCATGCAGTTTGACATGCTCTTTTTTACGATAATCAGTCGTTTTCGCATCATTGTTGTAGTTTATTACACAACCGTTTATGCACATTTTGCCTGAAATATTAGCTTTGGGTGTTCGAACTTGTAGATTTGAAGAAAACGACGTTGTAGGCTAAATAAGCATAAATATAGAGTGTAACCAGGACCGCTGCGTTTAAATAGGCTTAGTATGGCGTCGGTATTACTGCCCAAAACAGAAATAAAATGCGATTGCGTATTCTGTTTTATACCTATTCTGTGGACATATACAACACGAATAAAAACGTTATGGAATTTTGTAGCCTATTTGCCAGATACAACGTAAGATACCCATTAAAACCATTAATCATTACCCATTATAACAATTTTAAAATATCCCGCTATAAATTACGACGCAAATTAAAACGTGAATATATTTTGTTCTATTCATTCATAAAGTACATTAGCAAAGGTTGAAACAAAGTTAATTTTAAATGAATACGCAAAATTTGATGACGTCATAACGAAAAGCCGGCTAGCTATCTCTGCGCAAACTTTGATGACGTCATCCTGAAAAAAATCTCAACGCCATCCTTTTTTATTATTTTCTTAGCGCGATCGATCGAAAAACTATAAAAAGTTGGAACGGCAAATTCAACATGAACCCAAAATATGTCGTTTTATTCGCTTTTTTTGACCAAACTGACCACTGCGGTCATTTTAATTTTTTTAAAACCTTGACAGTGTTCACCGCCGTAACGCAAAGAATATTTGTAGCAAATTTCACGTTTTTATGTCCAGTATTTAAAAAGATTATGCGGTATGTACATACCCAGCCAGCCACATACATACATATTCCTTTTGAGATTTATATATATACAAGCCGTTATGTGCCCGATTCTTCGAACGGGCTTTTTTTTAGAATATGCTTGACACATTATAGTTTTTTAGTTTTGTTTTTGCAACATACATAAAGTAGTATGTTTTTTTTTTTGTGGTCAGTATTTTTTAAATTTATTTTTGTTTTGCACACTTTATTATACACCAATTCAATATACAACTAAAAAGGAAAAACAAATAACAATAATTTTATTTTATTTCTTGCTCAAAGTATGACCACTATGATCGAATTTTGTGAGTTTATTGGGTAATTAAACTCTTTCTGTAAAACAGAACTCACATGTCTTTTAAAAAGTACTGTTAATTCGAAAATGATTGTTTGATATATTTTTTTGCTACAACATTAGTCGTAGATCAATATTTATTTATTTTTGCTTTTTTTTTTGTTTTTGTTGGTGTTATTTGCTATTTATTTATTGTTGCTTTGGAAGCAAACTTTGAATTAAATTTTAAATCCAACAGGAAAAACAATAACAACTGAAACCGATATGAATCATAGTTTATACAACGTATACGACATGAATTAAAACTTTTAAAAGTTGGTCCGGCAAATTTAAACATTGCCCGGCAATATAAAAATTTCCCGCTACATAGTTTATAAGACGTATACGATACAAATTAAAACTTTAAAACGTTGAGCTCGGCAATTTAAACATTGTTTGGCAATTGAAAAATTTCCCGCTACAAAGTTTATAAGACGTATACACAGAATAGGTATAGAACAGAATGCACAATCCCTATATACGAAGTCACTAAAAGTTACCATTTTCCGCAATGCAGCGGTCGCTAGAGACGCTACTATAGTAAAATGTGAAAGGATATCTACGTCTGCCATAAATATATACAATATATATAGGGCCTACATTATCTTTCATTATAGGCTTACTTTTATATAAATTTGACTTAATTACCCATTTTGTTTTGAACATTATATGATTAGGCCAATATGATGTATAAATATTTTTATTGCCCGGTACTGATTTGAAAAAAAAATGGCTTAGACGTAGCTCGGTACCGGTAACTAAATTGCTGCGGCTACCGGTACATAAATATATATACTTTTTAAACCAAAATAAACTTTTAAAATTATGAAGGGAAATAGGCATATAATTCATAATGAGTTAATATGAGGTTGTTTATGCTGTTGTTTATCCTTTATGGAGTCAGGAAAGCCATGCAGTTTGACATGCTCTTTTTTACGATAATTAGTCGTTTTCGCATCATTGTTGTAGTTTATTACACAACCGTTTATGCACATTTTGCCTGAAATATTAGCTTCGGGTGTTCGAACTTGTAGATTTGAAGAAAAAGACATTGTAGGCTAAATAAGCATAAATATAGAGTGTAACCAGGACCGCTGCGTTTAAATAAGCTTAGTATGGCGTCGGTATTACTGCCCAAAACAGAAATAAAATGCGATTGCGCATTCTGTTTTATACCTATTCTGTGGACATATACAACACGAATAAAAACGTGAAGGAATTTTGTATTTGTCAGATACAACGTAAGATACCCATTAAAACCATTAATCATTACCCATTATAACAATTTAAAAATATCCCGCTATAAATTACGACGCAAATTAAAACGTGAATATATTTTGTTCTATTCATTCATAAAGTACAATAGCAAAGGTTGAAGCAAAGTTAATTTTAAATGAATACGCAAAATTTGATGACGTCATAACGAAAAGCCGGCTAGCTATCTCTGCGCAAACTTTGATGACGTCATCCTCAAAAAAATCTCAACGCCATCTTTTTTTTTATTTTTTTAGTGCGATCGATCGAAAAACTATAAAAAGTTGGAACGGCAATTTTAACATGAACCCAAAATATGTCGTTTTATTCGCGTTTTTTGACCAAAATGACCACTGCGGTCATTTTAATTTTTTTTAAACCTTGACAGTGTTCACCGCCGTAACGCAAAGAATATTTGTAGCAAATTTCACGTTTTTATGTCCAGTATTTAAAAAGATTATGCGGTATGTACATACCCAGCCAGCCAGCCAGCCAGCCAGCCAGCCAGCCACATATTCCTTTTGAGATTTATATATATACAAGCCGTTATGTGCCCGGTCCTCCGAACCGGCTAAAAGCTATGTTTACATACACTCTAACTACTCAAGCAGTTATAATGAGACTGCCCGCATGACCTACGACATGAATTTAAACGTGAGGTAATGTCTAATTTGCCCGCTACAACATAAAATTACCCGTTAAAATCATTACCCATTACCCATTAAAACAATTAAAAAATTGCCCGTTATAAATTACGACGCAAATTAAAACGTAAATATATTTTGTTCTATTCATTGATAAAGAACATTCGACAGTATTTTTATTAAAAAAGAAAATGATTGTTTGATATGTTTTTTTACGACACGACAAACATTAAGTCGCAGACCTATGTTGTTTTGTTTTTGTTATTTGCTATTTATTTATTATTGTTGCTTTGGAAGCAAACTTAGAATTAAATTTTCTATTCAACATGTAAAACAATAACAAATGAAACCCATATGAAATAATGTTTATAAAACGTATACGACACGAATTAAAACTTTAAAAAGTTAGTTCCGGCAATTTGAACATTGCCCGGCAAATTAAACATTGCCCGGTAATATAAACATTGCCCGGTAATTTAGACATTGTCCGGTAATTTAAACATTGCCCGGTAATTTAAACATTGCCCGGTATTATAAACATTACCCGGTAATTTAAACCTTGCCCGGTAATTTAAACAATGGTTGTTACCAAGGCGATAAGCCTAAAGTTATAATGAGATTTCCCGCTTCACAGTTAATATATACGGCAATTAATAAAACCCCACCCGTTAAAAAGTTTATCGATGTATACATCACAAATTTAAATGTGAATGACATTTTGTACGCCCGCTACAACCGAAACGAACTGCAACGTGAAATATTGCCCGCTAGAAACGAATTGAAACGTGAAATATTGCCCTCTAGAAAAGAATTGAAACGTGAAATATTTCCCGCTAGAAAGATTTTAATGCGTATACGCCCGCTTCAAACGAATTGAAAAAGCTAAAAGTTATGTTTACATACACTCTTACTACTCAAGCAGTTATAATGAGAATGCACGCAACAACTACAAAAGTTTATATTTCGTATACGACACGAATTAAAACGTGAATATATTTTGTTCTATTCATTCATAAAATACATTAGCAAACATTGAAGCAAAGTTAATTTTAAATGAATACGCAAAATTTGATGACGTCATAACGAAAAGCCGGCTAGCTATCTCTGCGCAAACTTTGATGACGTCATCCTGAAAAAATCTCAACGCCATCCTTTTTTTAATTTTTTTAGCGCGATCGATCGAAAAACTATAAAAAGTTGGAACGGCAATTTTAACATGAACCCAAAATATGTCGTTTTATTCGCGTTTTTTGACCAAACTGACCACTGCGGTCATTTTATTTTTTTTAAAACCTTGACAGTGTTCACCGCCGTAACGCAAAGAATATTTGTAGCAAATTTCACGTTTTTATGTCCAGTATTTAAAAAGATTATGCGGTATGTACATACCCAGCCAGCCAGCCAGCCAGCCAGCCACATACATACATACATATTCCTTTTGAGATTTATATATATACAAGCCGTTATGTGCCCGGTCCTCCGAACCGGCTAAAAGTTATGTTTACATACACTCTAACTACTCAGGCAGTTATAATGAGATTGCCCGCATGACCTACGACACGAATTTAAACGTGAGGTAATTTTTTATTTGCCCGCTACAACATGAATTACCCGTTAAAATCATTACTCATCACCCATTATAACAATTACAAAATTGCCCGATATAAATTACGACGCAAATTAAAACATGAATATATTTTGTTCTATTCATTGATTAAGAACATTCGACAGTACTTTTTTTTTTTTAATGATTGTTTGATATATTTTTTTTACGACAAACATTAAGTCGCAGACCTATGTTGTGTTGTTTTTGTTTATTTGCTATTTATTTATTTATTGTTGCTTTGGAAGCAAACTTAGAATTAAATTTTCTATTCAACATGTAAAACAATAACAAATGAAACCCTTATGAAATAATGTTTATAAAACGTATACGACACGAATTAAATCTTTAAAAATTTAGTTCCGGCAATTTGAACATTGCCCGGCAAATTAAACATTACCCGGTAATTTAAACATTGCCCGGTAATTTAAACATTGCCCGGTATTATAAACATTGCCCGGTATTATAAACATTGCCCGGTAATTTAAACATTGCCCGGTAATTTAAACATTGCCCGGTAATTTAAACATTGCCCGGTATTATAAACATTGCCCGGTAATTTAAACATTGCCCGGTAATTTAAACATTGCCCGGTAATTTAAACATTGCCCGGTATTATAAACATTGCCCGGTATTATAAACATTGCCCGGTAATTTAAACATTGCCCGGTAATTTAAACATTGCCCGGTATTATAAACATTGCCCGGTATTATAAACATTGCCCGGTAATTTAAACATTGCCCGGTAATTTAAACAATGGCCGTTACCTAGGCGATAAGCCTAAAGGTGCCCAGTTCTCGGAACTTGATAAAATAACCCATGGAGTTATAAACAATAGTCTTAAGCGGGGATAAAGTATTTTCCGATAACTTAAACCATTTAAATATTGCATTCCACAAATAACGACGCAAATTAAAACAAAATTTTGTTCCCTTCTTAAACGCATAAATGCGCAAAATTTGATGACGCCATATAATTATAAGCTTAAATATAGAGTGTAACCAGGACCACTGCGTTTAAATAAGCTTAGTAAGGCGTCGGTATTACTTCCCGAAACAGAAATAAAATGCGATTGCGCATTCTGTTTTATACCTATTCTGTGAACATATACAACACGAATAAAAACGTGAAGGAATTTTTTATTTGCCAGATACAACGTAAGATAACCATTAAAACCATTAATCATTACCCATTATAACAATTTAAAAATATCCCGCTTTAAATTACGACGCAAATTAAAACGTGAATATATTTTGTTCTATTCATTCATAAAGTACATTAGCAAAGGTTGAAGCGAAGTTAATTAAAATGAATACGCAAAATTCGATGACGCCATAAAAAAAAAGACAACCAGCTATCCCTGCGCAAACTTTGATGACGTCATCCTGAAAAAAAATCTCAACGCCATCCTTTTTTTTATTTTCTTAGCGCGATCGATCGAAAAACTATAAAAAGTTGGAACGGCAAATTCAACATGAACCCAAAATATGTCGTTTTATTCACGTTTTTTGACCAAACTGACCACTGCGGTCATTTTAATTTTTTTAAAACCTTGACAGTGTTCACCGCCGTAACGCAAAGAATATTTGTAGCAAATTTCACGTTTTTATGTTCAGTATTTAAAAAGATTATGCGGTATGTACATACCCAGCCAGCCAGCCAGCCAGCCAGCCAGCCAGCCAGCCACATATTCCTTTTGAGATTTATATATATACAAGCCGTTATGTGCCCGGTCCTCCGAACCGGCTAAACGTTATGTTTACATACACTATAACTACTCAGGCAGTTATAATGAGATTGCCCGCATGACCTACGACACGAATTTAAACGTGAGGTAATTTTTTATTTGCCCGCTACAACATGAATTACCCGTTAAAATCATTACTCATCACCCATTATAACAATTACAAAATTGCCCGCTATAAATTACGACGCAAATTAAAACATGAATATATTTTGTTCTATTCATTGATTAAGAACATTCGACAGTACTTTTTTTTTTTTTAATGATTGTTTGATTTATTTTTTTTACGACAAACATTAAGTCGCAGACCTATGTTGTGTTGTTTTTGTTATTTTCTATTTATTTATTTATTGTTGCTTTGGAAGCAAACTTAGAATTAATTTTTCAATTCAACATGTAAAACAACAACAAATGAAACCCATAAGAAACAAAGAAGAAATTTTTTTTTTTTTAAATTGTGTTCAATGTAATCGCATAATGATATTTTACATACACTTTATCTAACCATGGAGTTCTAATGAGATTGCCCGCTACACAGTTAATATATAAGGCAATTAATAAAACCTTGCCCGTTAAAAAGTTTATCGATGTATACGTCACAAATTTAAATGTGAATGACATTTTTTACGCCCGCTACAACCGAATTGAACTGAAACGTTAAATATTTCCCTCTTGAAACGAATTGAAACGTGAAATATTGCCCTCTAGAAAGATTTTAATGCGTATAGGCTCGCTACAAATGAATTGAAAAAGCTAAAAGTTATGTTTACATACACTCTAACTACTCAAGCAGTTATAATGAGATTGCCCGCATGACCTACGACACGAATTTAAACGTGAGGTAATTTTTTATTTGCCCGCTACAACATAAATTACCCGTTAAAATCATTACTCATTACCCATTATAACAGTTAAAAAATTGCCCGCTATAAATTACGACGCAAATTAAAACGTGAATATATTTTGTTCTATTCATTGATAAAGAACATTCGACAGTACTTTTATTTAAAAAAAAAAAGATTGTTTGATTTATTTTTTACGACAAACATTAAGTCGCAGACCTATGTTGTGTTGTTTTTGTTATTTGCTATTTATTTTTTTATTGTTGCTTTGGAAGCAAACTTAGAATTAATTTTTCTATTCAACATGTAAAACAATAACAAATAAAACCAATAAGAAACAAAGAAGAAACAAAAAAAAAAATTGTGTTCAATGTAATCGCATAATGATATTTTACATACACTTTATCTACCCATGGAGTTATAATGAGATTGCCCTCTACACAGTTAATATATACGGCAATTAATAAAACCCTGCCCGTTAAAAAGTTTATCGATGTATACGTCACAAATTTAAATGTGAATGACATTTTGTACGCCCGATACAACCGAAACGAACTGAAACGTGAAATATTTCCCGCTAGAAACGAATTGAAACGTGAAATATTTCCCGCTAGAAAGATTTTAATGCGTATACGCCCGCTTCAAACGAATTGAAAAAGCTAAAAGTTATGTTTACATACACTCTTACTACTCAAGCAGTTATAATGAGATTGCACGCAACAACTACAAAGTTTATATTTCGTATACGACACGAATTAAAACGTGAATATATTTTGTTCTATTCATTCATAAAATACATTAGCAAACATTGAAGCAAAGTTAATTTTAAATGAATACGCAAAATTTGATGACGTCATAACGAAAAGCCGGCTAGCTATCTCTGCGCAAACTTTGATGACGTCATCCTGAAAAAAATCTCAACGCCATCCTTTTTTTTATTTTTTTAGCGCGATCGATCGAAAAACTATAAAAAGTTGGAACGGCAATTTTAACATGAACCCAAAATATGTCGTTTTATTCGCGTTTTTTGACCAAACTGACCACTGCGGTCATTTTAATTTTTTTAAAACCTTGACAGTGTTCACCGCCGTAACGCAAAGAATATTTGTAGCAAATTTCACGTTTTTATGTCCAGTATTTAAAAAGATTATGCGGTATGTACATACCCAGCCAGCCAGCCAGCCAGCCAGCCAGCCAGCCAGCCAGCCAGCCAGCCACATATTCCTTTTGAGATTTATATATATACAAGCCGTTATGTGCCCGGTCCTCCGAACCGGCTAAAAGTTATGTTTACATACACTCTAACTACTCAGGCAGTTATAATGAGATTG
This sequence comes from Anisus vortex, assembly GCA_949126835.1. Lineage (NCBI taxonomy): Eukaryota > Metazoa > Mollusca > Gastropoda > Planorbidae > Anisus > Anisus vortex. The sequence goes on along the minus strand of OX421503.1, from coordinate 16,393,990 downwards.
CCCGCATGACCTACGACACGAATTTAAACGTGAGGTAATTTTTTATTTGCCCGCTACAACATGAATTACCCGTTAAAATCATTACTCATCACCCATTATAACAATTACAAAATTGCCCGCTATAAATTACGACGCAAATTAAAACATGAATATATTTTGTTCTATTCATTGATTAAGAACATTCGACAGTACTTTTATTTTTTTTTATGATTGTTTGATTTATTTTTTTTACGACAAACATTAAGTCGCAGACCTATGTTGTGTTGTTTTTGTTTATTTGCTATTTATTTATTTATTGTTGCTTTGGAAGCAAACTTAGAATTAAATTTTCTATTCAACACGTAAAACAATAACAAATGAAACCCATATGAAATAATGTTTATAAAACGTATACGACACGAATTAAAACTTTAAAAAGTTAGTTCCAGCAATTTGAACATTGCCCGGCAAATTAAACTTTGCCCGGTAATATAAACATTGCCCGGTAATTTAAACATTGCCCGGTAATTTAAACATTGCCCGTTAATTTAAACATTGCCCGGTAATTTAAACAATGGCCGTTACCAAGGCAATAAGCCTAAAGGTGCCCAGTTCTCGGAACTGGATAAAACAACCCATGGAGTTATAAGCAATAGTCTTAAGCGGGGATAAAGTATTTTCCGATAACTTAAACCATTTAAATATTGCATTCTACAAATTACGACGCAAATTAAAACAAAATTTTGTTCCCTTCTTAAACGCATAAATACGCAAAATTTGATTACGCCATATAATTATAAGCTTAAATATAGAGTGTAACCAGGACCGCTGCGTTTAAATAAGCTTAGTAATGCGTCGGTATTACTTCCCGAAATAGAAAAAAAATGCTAAATCTTTTTGCTTTGTCCTATGTTTGTAAAGTTTTAAATTATTAATTAGCTTTAAGTCATGTATTCACAGTGTAAAGTATTAAAGTAGTGATAGATTAAGAAAATCAACTACAGTATTGGTAGTGTAAAGAATTTATGTTGTTTACGGCACGTAGACATATTAAACATGAAGAAAATTTGTTCCCGTCATTGAGTTGAGATAATAAAACCCATGCACATAGTTTGATGACGTCAATTTAAACATGAATGAAAAATGTCCCTTCATTGCTATAAAATCCATGCGCAAAGATTGATGACGTCAAAAAAATAATCTCAGCGCATCCTTTTTTTTTCTAACTTTGTGACGAAAAACTATAAAAAGTTGTACTGGCAAAGTCAATGTGAATCAAAAGATGTGTTTTATTCGCGTTTTTTGACCAAACTGACCACTGCGGTCATTTTAATTTTTTTAAAACCTTGACAGTGTTCACCGCCGTAACGCAAAGAATATTTGTAGCAAATTTCACGTTTTTATGTCCAGTATTTAAAAAGATTATGCGGTATGTACATACCCAGCCAGCCACATACATATTCCTTTTGAGATTTATATATATACAAGCCGTTATGTGCCCGGTCCTCTGAACCGGCTAAAAGTTATGTTTACATACACTCTAACTACTCAGTCAGTTATAATGAGATTGCCCGCATGACCTACGACACGAATTTAAACGTGAGGTAATTTTTTATTTGCCCGCTACAACATGAATTACCCGTTAAAATCATTACTCATCACCCATAATAACAATTACAAAATTGCCCGCTATAAATTACGACGCAAATTAAAACATGAATAGATTTTGTTCTATTCATTGATTAAGAACATTCGACAGTACTTTTATTTTTTTTTAATGATTGTTTGATATATTTTTTTTACGACAAACATTAAGTCGCAGACCTATGTTGTGTTGTTTTTGTTTATTTGCTATTTATTTATTTATTGTTGCTTTGGAAGCAAACTTAGAATTAAATTTTCTATTCAACATGTAAAACGATAACAAATGAAACCCATATGAAATAATGTTTATAAAACGTATACGACACGAATTAAAACTTTAAAAAGTTAGTTCCAGCAATTTGAACATTGCCCGGCAAATTAAACATTGCCCGGTAATATAAACATTGTCCGGTAATTTAAACATTGCCCGGTAATTTAAACATTGCCCGGTAATTTAAACATTGCCCGGTATTATAAACATTGCCCGGTAATTTAAACATTGCCCGGTAATTAAACATTGCCCGGTAATTTAAACATTGCCCGGTAATTTAAACATTGCCCGGTAATTTAAACATTGCCCGGTATTATAAACATTGCCCGGTAATTTAAACATTGCCCGGTAATTTAAACAATGGCCGTTACCAAGGCGATAAGCCTAAAGGTGCCCAGTTCTCGGAACTGTATAAAATAACCCATGGAGTTATAAGCAATAGTCTTTTCCGGTAACTTAAACCATTTAAATATTGCATTCTACAAATTACGACGCAAATTAAAACAAAATTTGGTTCCCTTCTTAAACGCATAAATACGCAAAATTTGATGACGCCATATAATTATAAGCTTAAATATAGAGTGTAACCAGGACCACTGCGTTTAAATAAGCTTAGTAATGCGTCGGTATTACTTCCCGAAATAGAAAAAAAATGCTAAATCTATTTGCTTTGTCCTATGTTTGTAAAGTTTTAAATTATTAATTAGCTTTAAGTCATGTATTCACAGTGTAAAGTATTAAAGTAGTGATAGATTAAGAAAATCAACTACAGTATTGGTAGTGTAAAGAATTTATGTTGTTTACGGCACGTAGGCAATTTAAACATGAAGAAAATTTGTTCCCATCATTGAGATAAAAATCCATGCACATAGTTTGATGACGTCAATATAAACATGAATGAAAAATGTCCCTTCATCGCTAAAAAATCCATGCGCAAAGATTGATGACGTCATAAAAATAATCTCAGGGCATCCTTTTTTTTCTAACTTTGTGACGAAAAACTATAAAAAGTTGTACTGGCAAAGACAATGTGAATCAAAAGTGTGTTTTTTTCGCGTTTTTTGACCAAACTGACCACTGCGGTCATTTTAATTTTTTTAAAACCTTGACAGTGTTCACCGCCGTAACGCAAAGAATATTTGTAGCAAATTTCACGTTTTTATGTCCAGTATTTAAAAAGATTATGCGGTATGTACATACCCAGCCAGCCAGCCACATATTCCTTTTGAGATTTATATATATACAAGCCGTTATGTGCCCGATTCTTCGAACGGGCTTTTTTTTAGAATATGCTTGACACATTATAGTTTTTTAGTTTTGTTTTCGCAACATACATAAAGTAGTATGTTTTTTTTTTTGTGGTCAGTATTTTTTAAATTTATTTTTGTTTTGCACACTTTATTATACACCAATTCAATATACAACTAAAAAGGAAAAACAAATAATAATAATTTTTTTTTATTTCTTGCTCAAAGTATGACCACTATGATCGAATTTTGTGAGTTTATTGGGTAATTAAACTCTTTCTGTAAAATAGAACTCACATGTCTTTTAAAAAGTACTGTTAATTCAAAAATGATTGTTTGATTTTTTTTTTCTACAACATTAGTCGTAGATCAATATTTTTTTTTTTGTGTGTTTTTTTGTTGGTGATATTTGCTATTTATTTATTGTTGCTTTGGAAGCAAACTTAAAATTAAATTTTAAATTCAACAGGAAAAACAATAACAACTGAAACCGATATGAATCATAGTTTATACAACGTATACGACACGAATTAAAACTTTAAAAAGTTGGTCTGGCAAATTCAAACATTGCCCGGCAATATAAAAATTTCCCGCTACATAGTTTATAAGACGTATACGATACAAATTAAAACTTTAAAACGTTGAGCTCGACAATTTAAACATTGCCTGGCAATGGAAAAATTTCCCGCTACAAAGTTTATAAGACGTATACACAGAATAGGTATAGAACAGAATGCACAATCTCTATATACGCAGTCACTGAAAGTTACCATTTTCCGCAATGCAGCGGTCGATAGAGACGCTACTATAATAAAATGAGAAAGGATATCTACGTCTGCCATAAATATATACAATATATATAGGGCCTACATTATCTTTCATTATAGGCTTACTTTTATATAAATTTGACTTAATTACCCATTTTGTTTTCAACATTATAGGATTAGGCCAATATGATGTAAAAATATTTATTACCCGGTACTGATTTGAAAAAAAATGGCTTAGACGTAGCTCGGTACCGGTAACTAAATTGCTACGGCTACCGGTACATAAATATATACTTTTTAAACCAAAATAAACTTTTAAAATTATGAAGGGAAATAGGCATATAATTCATAATGAGTTAATATGAGGTTGTTTATGCCGTTGTTTATCCTTTATGGAGTCAGGAAAGCCATGCAGTTTGACATGTTTTTTTTTACGATAATCAGTCGTTTTCGCATCATTGTTGTAGTTTATTACACAACCGTTTATGCACATTTTGCCTGAACTATTAGCTTTGGGTGTTCAAACTTGTAGATTTGAAGAAAAGGACGTTGTAGGCTAAATAAGCATAAATATAGAGTGTAACCAGGACCACTGCGTTTAAATAGGCTTAGTATGGCGTCGGTATTACTGCCCAAAACAGAAATAAAATGCGATTGCGCATTCTGTTTTATACCTATTCTGTGGACACATACAACACGAATAAAAACGTGAAGGAATTTTGTATTTCCCAGATACAACGTAAGATACCCATTCAAACCATTAATCATTACCCATTATAACAATTTAAAAATATCCCGCTATAAATTACGACGCAAATTAAAACGTGAATATATTTTGTTCTATTCATTCATAAAGTACATTAGCAAAGGTTGAAGCAAAGTTAATTTTAAATGAATACGCAAAATTTGATGACGTCATAACGAAAAGCCGGCTAGCTATCTCTGCGCAAACTTTGATGACGTCATCCTGAAAAAAATCTCAACGCCATCCTTTTTTTTATTTTTTTAGCGCGATCGATCGAAAAACTATAAAAAGTTGAAACGGCAATTTTAACATGAACCCAAAATATGTCGTTTTATTCGCGTTTTTTGACCAAACTGACCACTGCGGTCATTTTAATTTTTTTAAAACCTTGACAGTGTTCACCGCCGTAACGCAAAGAATATTTGTAGCAAATTTCACGTTTTTATGTCCAGTATTTAAAAAGATTATGCGGTATGTACATACCCAGCCAGCCACATATTCCTTTTGAGATTTATATATATACAAGCCGTTATGTGCCCGATTCTTCGAACGGGCTTTTTTTTAGAATATGCTTGACACATTATAGTTTTTTAGTTTTGTTTTCGCAACATACATAAAGTAGTATGTTTTTTGTTTGTGGTCAGTATTTTTTAAATTTATTTTTGTTTTGCACACTTTATTATACACCAATTCAATATACAACTAAAAAGGAAAAACAAATAATAATAATTTTTTTTTATTTCTTGCTCAAAGTATGACCACTATGATCGAATTTTGTGAGTTTATTGGGTAATTAAACTCTTTCTGTAAAATAGAACTCACATGTCTTTTAAAAAGTACTGTTAATTCAAAAATGATTGTTTGATTTTTTTTTTCTACAACATTAGTCGTAGATCAATATTTTTTTTTTTTGTGTTTTTTTGTTGGTGATATTTGCTATTTATTTATTGTTGCTTTGGAAGCAAACTTAAAATTAAATTTTAAATTCAACAGGAAAAACAATAACAACTGAAACCGATATGAATCATAGTTTATACAACGTATACGACATGAATTAAAACTTTAAAAAGTTGGTCTGGCAAATTCAAACATTGCCCGGCAATATAAAAATTTCCCGCTACATAGTTTATAAGACGTATACGATACAAATTAAAACTTTAAAACGTTGAGCTCGACAATTTAAACATTGCCTGGCAATGGAAAAATTTCCCGCTACAAAGTTTATAAGACGTATACACAGAATAGGTATAGAACAGAATGCACAATCTCTATATACGCAGTCACTGAAAGTTACCATTTTCCGCAATGCAGCGGTCGATAGAGACGCTACTATAATAAAATGAGAAAGGATATCTACGTCTGCCATAAATATATACAATATATATAGGGCCTACATTATCTTTGATTATAGGCTTACTTTTATATAAATTTGACTTAATTACCCATTTTGTTTTCAACATTATAGGATTAGGCCAATATGATGTAAAAATATTTATTACCCGGTACTGATTTGAAAAAAAATGGCTTAGACGTAGCTCGGTACCGGTAACTAAATTGCTACGGCTACCGGTACATAAATATATACTTTTTAAACCAAAATAAACTTTTAAAATTATGAAGGGAAATAGGCATATAATTCATAATGAGTTAATATGAGGTTGTTTATGCCGTTGTTTATCCTTTATGGAGTCAGGAAAGCCATGCAGTTTGACATGTTTTTTTTTACGATAATCAGTCGTTTTCGCATCATTGTTGTAGTTTATTACACAACCGTTTATGCACATTTTGCCTGAACTATTAGCTTTGGGTGTTCAAACTTGTAGATTTGAAGAAAAGGACGTTGTAGGCTAAATAAGCATAAATATAGAGTGTAACCAGGACCACTGCGTTTAAATAGGCTTAGTATGGCGTCGGTATTACTGCCCAAAACAGAAATAAAATGCGATTGCGCATTCTGTTTTATACCTATTCTGTGGACACATACAACACGAATAAAAACGTGAAGGAATTTTGTATTTCCCAGATACAACGTAAGATACCCATTCAAACCATTAATCATTACCCATTATAACAATTTAAAAATATCCCGCTATAAATTACGACGCAAATTAAAACGTGAATATATTTTGTTCTATTCATTCATAAAGTACATTAGCAAAGGTTGAAGCAAAGTTAATTTTAAATGAATACGCAAAATTTGATGACGTCATAACGAAAAGCCGGCTAGCTATCTCTGCGCAAACTTTGATGACGTCATCCTGAAAAAAATCTCAACGCCATCCTTTTTTTTATTTTTTTAGCGCGATCGATCGAAAAACTATAAAAAGTTGAAACGGCAATTTTAACATGAACCCAAAATATGTCGTTTTATTCGCGTTTTTTGACCAAACTGACCACTGCGGTCATTTTAATTTTTTTAAAACCTTGACAGTGTTCACCGCCGTAACGCAAAGAATATTTGTAGCAAATTTCACGTTTTTATGTCCAGTATTTAAAAAGATTATGCGGTATGTACATACCCAGCCAGCCACATATTCCTTTTGAGATTTATATATATACAAGCCGTTATGTGCCCGATTCTTCGAACGGGCTTTTTTTTAGAATATGCTTGACACATTATAGTTTTTTAGTTTTGTTTTCGCAACATACATAAAGTAGTATGTTTTTTGTTTGTGGTCAGTATTTTTTAAATTTATTTTTGTTTTGCACACTTTATTATACACCAATTCAATATACAACTAAAAAGGAAAAACAAATAATAATAATTTTTTTTTATTTCTTGCTCAAAGTATGACCACTATGATCGAATTTTGTGAGTTTATTGGGTAATTAAACTCTTTCTGTAAAATAGAACTCACATGTCTTTTAAAAAGTACTGTTAATTCAAAAATGATTGTTTGATTTTTTTTTTCTACAACATTAGTCGTAGATCAATATTTTTTTTTTTTGTGTTTTTTTGTTGGTGATATTTGCTATTTATTTATTGTTGCTTTGGAAGCAAACTTAAAATTAAATTTTAAATTCAACAGGAAAAACAATAACAACTGAAACCGATATGAATCATAGTTTATACAACGTATACGACATGAATTAAAACTTTAAAAAGTTGGTCTGGCAAATTCAAACATTGCCCGGCAATATAAAAATTTCCCGCTACATAGTTTATAAGACGTATACGATACAAATTAAAACTTTAAAACGTTGAGCTCGACAATTTAAACATTGCCTGGCAATGGAAAAATTTCCCGCTACAAAGTTTATAAGACGTATACACAGAATAGGTATAGAACAGAATGCACAATCTCTATATACGCAGTCACTGAAAGTTACCATTTTCCGCAATGCAGCGGTCGATAGAGACGCTACTATAATAAAATGAGAAAGGATATCTACGTCTGCCATAAATATATACAATATATATAGGGCCTACATTATCTTTGATTATAGGCTTACTTTTATATAAATTTGACTTAATTACCCATTTTGTTTTCAACATTATAGGATTAGGCCAATATGATGTAAAAATATTTATTACCCGGTACTGATTTGAAAAAAAATGGCTTAGACGTAGCTCGGTACCGGTAACTAAATTGCTACGGCTACCGGTACATAAATATATACTTTTTAAACCAAAATAAACTTTTAAAATTATGAAGGGAAATAGGCATATAATTCATAATGAGTTAATATGAGGTTGTTTATGCCGTTGTTTATCCTTTATGGAGTCAGGAAAGCCATGCAGTTTGACATGTTTTTTTTTACGATAATCAGTCGTTTTCGCATCATTGTTGTAGTTTATTACACAACCGTTTATGCACATTTTGCCTGAACTATTAGCTTTGGGTGTTCAAACTTGTAGATTTGAAGAAAAGGACGTTGTAGGCTAAATAAGCATAAATATAGAGTGTAACCAGGACCACTGCGTTTAAATAGGCTTAGTATGGCGTCGGTATTACTGCCCAAAACAGAAATAAAATGCGATTGCGCATTCTGTTTTATACCTATTCTGTGGACACATACAACACGAATAAAAACGTGAAGGAATTTTGTATTTCCCAGATACAACGTAAGATACCCATTCAAACCATTAATCATTACCCATTATAACAATTTAAAAATATCCCGCTATAAATTACGACGCAAATTAAAACGTGAATATATTTTGTTCTATTCATTCATAAAGTACATTAGCAAAGGTTGAAGCAAAGTTAATTTTAAATGAATACGCAAAATTTGATGACGTCATAACGAAAAGCCGGCTAGCTATCTCTGCGCAAACTTTGATGACGTCATCCTGAAAAAAATCTCAACGCCATCCTTTTTTTTATTTTTTTAGCGCGATCGATCGAAAAACTATAAAAAGTTGAAACGGCAATTTTAACATGAACCCAAAATATGTCGTTTTATTCGCGTTTTTTGACCAAACTGACCACTGCGGTCATTTTAATTTTTTTAAAACCTTGACAGTGTTCACCGCCGTAACGCAAAGAATATTTGTAGCAAATTTCACGTTTTTATGTCCAGTATTTAAAAAGATTATGCGGTATGTACATACCCAGCCAGCCACATATTCCTTTTGAGATTTATATATATATATGATATGATATGATATGATATGATATGACAAGCCGTTATGTGCCCGATTCTTCGAACGGGCTTTTGTTTAGAATATGCTTGACACATTATAGTTTTTTAGTTTTGTTTTCGCAACATACATAAAGTAGTATGTTTTTTTTTGTGGTCAGTATTTTTTAAATTTATTTTTGTTTTGCACACTTTATTATACACAAATTCAATATACAACTAAAAAGGAAAAACAAATAATAATTTTTTTTTATTTCTTGCTCAAAGTATGACCACTATGATCGAATTTTGTGAGTTTATTGGGTAATTAAACTCTTTCTGTAAAACAGAACTCACATGTCTTTTAAAAAGTACTGTTAATTCGAAAATGATTGTTTGATATATTTTTTTGCTACAACATTAGTCGTAGATCAATATTTTTTTTTTTATTTTTTTTTTTTTTTTTTTTTTGTTGGTGTTATTTGCTATTTATTTATTGTTGCTTTGGAAGCAAACTTAGAATTAAATTTCAAATTCAACAGGAAAAACAATAACAACTGAAACCGATATGAATCATAGTTTATACAACGTATACGACATGAATTAAAACTTTAAAAAGTTGGTCCGGCAAATTTAAACATTGCCCGGCAATATAAAAATTTCCCGCTACATAGTTTATAAGACGTATACGATACAAATTAAAACTTTAAAACGTTGAGCTTGGCAATTTAAACATTGCCTGGCAATTGAAAAATTTCCCGCTACAAAGTTTATAAGACGTATACACAGAATAGGTATAGAACAGAATGCACAATCCCTATATACGCACTCACTAAAAGTTACCATTTTCCGCAATGCAGCGGTCGCTAGAGACGCTACTATAGTAAAATGAGAAATGATATCTACGTCTGCCATAAATATATAAAATATATATAGGGCCTACATTATCTTTCATTATAGGTTTACTTTTATGTAAATTTGACTTAATTACCCATTTTGTTTTGAACATTATATTATGATTAGGCCAATATGATGTAAAAATATTTATTACCCGGTACTGATTTGAAAAAAAAATGGCTTAGACGTAGCTCGGTACCGGTAACTAAATTGCTGCGGCTACCGGTACATAAATATATATACTTTTTAAACCAAAATAAACTTTTAAAATTATGAAGGGAAATAGGCATATAATTCATAATGAGTTAATATGAGGTTGTTTATGCTGTTGTTTATCCTTTATGGAGTCAGGAAAGCCATGCAGTTTGACATGCTCTTTTTTACGATAATCAGTCGTTTTCGCATCATTGTTGTAGTTTATTACACAACCGTTTATGCACATTTTGCCTGAAATATTAGCTTTGGATGTTCGAACTTGTAGATTTGAAGAAAAGGACGTTGTAGGCTAAATAAGCATAAATATAGAGTGTAACCAGGACCGCTGCGTTTAAATAGGCTTAGTATGGCGTCGGTATTACTGCCCAAAACAGAAATAAAATGCGATTGCGCATTCTGTTTTATACCTATTCTGTGGACACATACAACACGAATAAAAACGTGATGGAATTTTGTATTTGCCAGATACAACGTAAGATACCCATTAAAACCATTAATCATTACCCATTATAACAATTTAAAAATATCCCGCTATAAATTACGACGCAAATTAAAACGTGAATATATTTTGTTCAATTCATTCATAAAGTACATTAGCAAAGGTTGAAGCAAAGTTAATTTTAAATTAATACGCAAAATTTGATGACGTCATAACGAAAAGCCGGCTAGCTATCTCTGCGCAAACTTTGATGACGTCATCCTCAAAAAAATCTCAACGCCATCCTTTTTTTTATTTTTTTAGTGCGATCGATCGGAAAACTATAAAAAGTTGGAACGGCAATTTTAACATGAACCCAAAATATGTCGTTTTATTCGCGTTTTTTTACCAAACTGACCACTGCGGTCATTTTAATTTTTTTTAAACCTTGACAGTGTTCACCGCCGTAACGCAAAGAATATTTGTAGCAAATTTCACGTTTTTATGTCCAGTATTTAAAAAGATTATGCGGTATGTACATACCCAGCCAGCCAGCCAGCCACATATTCCTTTTGAGATTTATATATATACAAGCCGTTATGTGCCCGATTCTTCGAACGGGCTTTTTTTTAGAATATGCTTGACACATTATAGTTTTTTAGTTTTGTTTTTGCAACATACATAAAGTAGTATGTTTTTTTTTTGTGGTCAGTATTTTTTGAATTTATTTTTGTTTTGCACACTTTATTATACACCAATTCAATATACAACTAAAAAGGAAAAACTAATAATTTTTTTTTATTTCTTGCTCAAAGTATGACCACTATGATCGAATTTTGTGAGTTTATTGGGTAATTAAACTCTTTCTGTAAAACAGAACTCACATGTCTTTTAAAAAGTACTGTTAATTCGAAAATTATTGTTTGATATATTTTTTTGCTACAACATTAGTCGTAGATCAATATTTATTTATTTTTTTTTTTTTGGTGTTATTTGCTATTTATTTATTGTTGCTTTGGAAGCAAACTTAGAATTAAATTTTAAATTCAACAGGAAAAACAATAACAACTGAAACCGATATGAATCATAGTTTATACAACGTATACGACATGAATTAAAACTTTAAAAAGTTGGTCCGGCAAATTTAAACATTGCCCGGCAATATAAAAATTTCCCGCTACATAGTTTATAAGACGTATACGATACAAATTAAAACTTTAAAACGTTGAGCTCGGCAATTTAAACATTGCCTGGCAATTGAAAAATTTCCCGCTACAAAGTTTATAAGACGTATACACAGAATAGGTATAGAACAGAATGCACAATCCCTATATACGCAGTCACTAAAAGTTACCATTTTCCGTAATGCAGCGGTCGCTAGAGACGCTACTATAGTAAAATGAGAAAGAATATCTACGTCTGCCATAAATATATACAATATATATAGGGCCTACATTATCTTTCATTATAGGCTTACTTTTATATAAATTTGACTTAATTACCCATTTTGTTTTGAACATTATATGATTAGGCCAATATGATGTAAAAATATTTATTAACCGGTACTGATTTGAAAAAAAAATGGCTTAGACGTAGCTCGGTACCGGTAACTAAATTGCTACGGCTACCGGTACATAAATATATATACTTTTTAAACCAAAATAAACTTTTAAAATTATGAAGGGAAATAGACATACTATTCATAATGAGTTAATATGAGGTTGTTTATGCTGTTGTTTATCCTTTATGGAGTCAGGAAAGCCATGCAGTTTGATATGCTTGTTGTTACGATAATCAATCGTTTTCGCATCATTGTTGTAGTTTATTACACAACCGTTTTACCACATTTTGCCTGAAACATTAGCTTTGCTTGTTCGAACTTGTAGATTTGAAGAAAATGACATTGTAGACTAAATAAGCATAAATATAGAGTGTAACCAGGACCGCTGCGTTTAAATAAAATTAGTATGGCGTCGGTATTACTGCCCAAAACAGAAAAAAAAATGCGATTGCGCATTCTGTTTTATACCTATTCTGTGGTCATATACAACACGAATAAAAACGTGAAGGAATTTTTTATTTGCCAGATACAACGTAAGTTACCCATTAAAACCATTAATCATTACCCATTATAACAATTTAAAAATATCCCGCTATAAATTACGACGCAAATTAAAACGTGAATATATTTTGTTCTATTCATTCATAAAGTACATTAGCAAACGTTGAAGCGAAGTTAATTTTAAATGAATACGCAACATTTGATGACGCCATAAAAAAAAAGACAGCTAGCTAACACTGCGCAAACTTTGATGACGTCATACAAAAATAATCTCTGCGCATCCTTTTTTCTTATTTTTGTAAGCGCGATCGATTGAAAAACTATAAAAAGTTGGAACGGCAAATTCAACATGAACCCAAAATATGTCGTTTTATTCGCGTTTTTTGACCAAACTGACCACTGCGGTCATTTTAATTTTTTTAAAACCTTGACAGTGTTCACCGCCGTAACGCAAAGAATATTTGTAGCAAATTTCACGTTTTTATGTCCAGTATTTAAAAAGATTATGCGGTATGTACATACCCAGCCAGCCAGCCAGCCACATACATATTCCTTTTGAGATTTATATATATATATGATATGATATGATATGATATGACTAGTGGTTATGCCCGTCAAAATGACGGAGAAACAAACGACTACAATATTACAATATTAGTTAAGTTAAGTTAATATTAATGTTAAGAGAGAAAGAAAAGAGACTATTAAAATGAACGTTTCTTTTCGGTATTTAGTTTTTGTTGTTTTTAATTGTTTCTGACCCTGGCATATGCATAATAATTGTTACTGTCAAGCGTCTGATATTATAACGTAGCAAACAGTTGTGTTGACTTGACTTGTTATTAAAAATAGCCTATTAAATTAACAATAATATACTATCTAAAAGAAAAAAAAAACCACAATACCAAACAATAAAAGGTAAATAATAAAAAAAGCGTAGAAAATATTATTTCAATACAATACAAACTAAAGTGATAACGATTTTTTCGGTATTTAATTTTTGTTCTTGCTTATTGAATTAATAAAACAGTGTTGAGAATGTTTCTTTCGGTATTTAGTTTTGTTTTTTTTTTTTTTTTTGGTTTCTGGTCGACCTGAACCTGACATATGCATAAGAAGTGTGGCCTCAAGGACTGGCGTAGTGTGTAAACCGCCGATACATTCCCATTAAGAATACACTGGCGGGCGAACGCATGGGGCACAGGGGGAGGAAGCAATGGACGCTGCAATCCCGTCTCGAGAACCACCCGGTGCCTGGATGCATGTACCTATAGTATAGGATTTGTGCTACCGGGTGACAGTGCAGGTATACGGGCGAGCCACTACGATAATGATCCTTAGGGGAACCGCAGTGAACGATCGATTGGCTGCGGAAACCTTCCCCGTTACACGGCACGCCACGCCTTGGGCGTGTCGTTGGGTGGCTGGAGCCTGGACAGAGATTGCTCAATCCTAAGCGTTACGCCCTGGACACAAGAGCCGCAAGGCTAGTCCGGGTTTTTTAAAGAGACTTTTAAATTCGATATTAAAATGTAGCGAACAGTTGTGTTGACTTGACTTGTTATTAATAATATTAAATTAAAAATAATATACAATCTGAATCTGTTGCTGTCAATCTTATGGTACCCGGTATTTGAAAGTAATCATTTATAAGCCTAACTTGTTTTTTTATAATTCGTATCATTTAATTTATAGGGTGTATAAAGTCGCCTTTTAAAGGATATTCTCCAATAACAACGTAAATCCATTAAATAATTAAAACATTTGGTTACTTTTACTTAAAAGGATAATGCAAACATCAATAATGAAAAAATAATTTCATAGACATTACGTCATACGCTAGTATTTTGTTTAAAGTAAACCATTGAAACTCTCTAAGCCAAATTGCAGTGCGTAGCTTTTAAAAAAGGTCTCGCCACATTAAAAAAACAACAGTAGAATTGGAAAAACCCGGAAAGACCCTCGCGTTCAACATAGTGAATGTCGCGTTCAATATAGTAAATGAACGGAAATGGCCATTTGCTATGTACCGTTATATTTATTTGCATAGATGGATATGACATTTTGGATTTTTTAAATCAACACATTTATGATTACAAGTGATAAAATAAAATTATCTTTTGGAGGACGTTTCCAATTTATACATTTAATTTTTGGCCCGAATAGTCAAACGGCTTAGGAGCCTATAGCGAACAAACATATATATAAATATATATATCATATATATATATATATATATCATATCATATCAACATATATAATTACCGTGAGTTTGTTTATATGTTTGTTTATATATATATATATTGAACGCGACATTCACTATGTTGAACGCGAGGGTCTTTCCGGGTTTTCCCAATTCTACTGTTGTTTTTTTAATGTGGCGAGACCTTTTTTAAAAGCTACGCACTGCAATTTGGCTTAGAGAGTTTCAATGGTTTACTTTAAACAAAATACTAGCGTATGACGTAATGTCTATGAAATTATTTTTTCATTATTGATGTTTGCATTATCCTTTTAAGTAAAAGTAACCAAATGTTTTAATTATTTAATGGATTTACGTTGTTATTGGAGAATATCCTTTAAAAGGCGACTTTATACACCCTATAAATTAAATGATACGAATTATAAAAAAACAAGTTAGGCTTATAAATGATTACTTTCAAATACAGGGTACCATAAGATTGACAGCAACAATATAAAATAAAAACTAAATACCGAAAGAAACATTATCAATACTGTTTTATTGATACAATAAGCAAGAACAAAAATTAAATACCGCAAAAATCTTTCTCACTTTAGTTTTTATTTCATTGAAATATTATTTTCTATTTTTTTAAAATATTTTTTACCTTTTTTATTGTTTTGTATTTATGTTTTTTTTCTTTCAGATTGTATATTATTTTTAATTTAATATAATTAATAACAAGTCAAGTCAACACAACTGTTCGCTACATTTTAATATCGAATTTAAAAGTCTCTTTAAAAAACCCGGACTAGCCTTTCGGCTCTTGTGTCCAGGGCGTAACGCTTAGGATTGAGCAATCTCTGTCCAGGCTCCAGCCACCCAACGACACGACCAAGGCGTGGCGTGCCGTGTAACGGGGAAGGTTTCCGCAGCCCAGCGATCGTTCACTGCGGTTCCCCTAAGGACCATTATCGTAGTGGCTCGCCCGTATACCTGCACTGTCACCCGGTAGCACAAATCCTATACTATAGGTACATGCATCCAGGCACCGGGTGGTTCTCGAGACGGGATTGCAGCGTCCATTGCTTCCTCCCCCTGTGCCCCATGCGTTCGCCCGCCAGTGTATTCTTAATGGGAATGTATCGGCGGTTTACACACTACGCCAGTCCTTGAGGCCACAATTCTTATGCATATGTCAGGTTCAGGTCGACCAGTAAAAAAAAAAAAAAAAAAAAACTAAATACCGAAAGAAACATTCTCAACACTGTTTTATTAATACAATAAGCAAGAACAAAAATTAAATACCGAAAAAATCGTTATCACTTTAGTTTGTATTGTATTGAAATATTATTTTCTACGCTTTTTTTATTATTTACCTTTTATTGTTTGGTATTTTGTTTTTGTTTTCTTTTAGATAGTATATTATTGTTAATTTAATAGGCTATTTTTAATAACAAGTCAAGTCAACACAACTGTTTGCTACGTTATAATATCAGACGCTTGACAGTAACAATTATTATGCATATGCCAGGGTCAGAAACAATTAAAAAGAACAAAAACTAAATACCGAAAAGAAACGTTCATTTTAATAGTCTCTTTTCTTTCTCTCTTAACATTAATATTAACTTAACTTAACTAATATTGTAATATTGTAGTCGTTCGTTTCTCCGTCATTTTGACGGGCATAACCACTAGTATATATATAAATCTCAAAAGGAATATGTGGCTGGCTGGCTGGCTGGCTGGGTATGTACATACCGCATAATCTTTTTAAATACTGGACATAAAAACGTGAAATTTGCTACAAATATTCTTTGCGTTACGGCGGTGAACACTGTCAAGGTTTTACAAAAATTAAAATGACCGCAGTGGTCAGTTTGGTCAAAAAACGCGAATAAAACGACATATTTTGGGTTCATGTTGAATTTGCCGTTCCAACTTTTTATAGTTTTTCGTCACAAAGTTAGAAAAAAAAGGATGCGCTGAGATTATTTTTATGACGTCATCAATCTTTGCGCATGGATTTTATAGCGATGAAGGGACATTTTTCATTCATGTTTAAATTGACGTCATCAAACTATGTGCATGGATTTTATTATCTCAACTCACTGACGGGAACAAATTTTCTTGATATTTAAATTGTCTACGTGCCGTAAACAACATAAATTCTTTACACTACCAATACTGTAGTTGATTTTCTTAATCTATCACTACTTTAATACTTTACACTGTGAATACATGACATAAAGCTAATTAATAATTTAAAACTTTACAAACATAGGACAAAGCAAATAGATTTAGCATTTTTTTTCTGTTTCGGGAAGTAATACCGACGCATTACTAAGCTTATTTAAACGCAGTGGTCCTGGTTACACTCTATATTTAAGCTTATAATTATATAGCGTCATCAAATTTTGCGTATTTATGCGTTTAAGAAGGGAACAAAATTTTGTTTTAATTTGCGTCGTAATTTGTAGAATGCAATATTTAAATGGTTAAAGTTACCGGAAAATACTCTATCCCCGCTTAAGACTATTGCTTATAACTCCATGGGTTATTTTATCCAGTTCCGAGAACTGGGCACCTTTAGGCTTATCGCCTTGGTAACGGCCATTGTTTAAATTACCGGGCAATGTTTAAATAACCGGGCAATGTTTATAATACCGGGCAATGTTTAAATTACCGGGCAATGTTTAAATTACCGGGCAATGTTTAAATTACCGGCCAATGTTTTAATTACCGGGCAATGTTTAAATTACCGGGCAATGTTTAAATTACCGGGCAATGTTTAAATTACCGGGCAATGTTTATATTACCGGGCAATGTTTAATTTGCCGGGCAATGTTCAAATTGCCGGAACTAACTTTTTAAAGTTTTAATTCGTGTCGTATACGTTATATAAACATTATTTCATATGGGTTTCATTTGTTATTGTTTTACATGTTGAATAGAAAATTTAATTCTAAGTTTGCTTCCAAAGCAACAATAAATAAATAAATAGCAAATAAACAAAAACAACACAACATAGGTCTGCGACTTAATGTTTGTCGTAAAAAAATATATCAAACAATCATTAAAAAAAAATAAAAGTACTGTCGAATGTTCTTTATCAATGAATAGAACAAAATATATTCATGTTTTAATTTGCGTCGTAATTTATAGCGGGCAATTTTGTAATTTTATAATGGGTGATGAGTAATGATTTTAACGGGTAACTCATGTTGTAGCGGGCAAATAAAAATTACCTCACGTTTAAATTCGTGTCGTAGGTCATGCGGGCAATCTCATTATAACTGCCTGAGTAGTTAGAGTGTATGTAAACATAACTTTTAGCCGGTTCGGAGGACCGGGCACATACCGGCTTGTATATATA
This sequence comes from Anisus vortex, assembly GCA_949126835.1. Lineage (NCBI taxonomy): Eukaryota > Metazoa > Mollusca > Gastropoda > Planorbidae > Anisus > Anisus vortex. The sequence continues at coordinate 16,375,623 of OX421503.1, read as the reverse complement.
TAAATCTCAAAAGGAATATGTGGCTGGCTGGCTGGCTGGCTGGCTGGGTATGTACATACCGCATAATCTTTTTAAATACTGGACATAAAAACGTGAAATTTGCTACAAATATTCTTTGCGTTACGGCGGTGAACACTGTCAAGGTTTTAAAAAAATTAAAATGACCGCAGTAGTCAGTTTGGTCAAAAAAAGCGAAAAAAACACAACTTTTGATTCACATTGTCTTTGCCAGTACAACTTTTTATAGTTTTTCGTCACAAAGTTAGAAAAAAAAGGATGCGCTGAGATTATTTTTATGACGTCATCAATCTTTGCGCATGGATTTTATAGCAATGAAGGGACATTTTTCATTCATGTTTAAATTGACGTCATCAAACTATGTGCATGGATTTTATTATCTCAACTCAATGACGGGAACAAATTTTCTTCATGTTTAAATTGTCTACGTGCCGTAAACAACATAAATTCTTTACACTACCAATACTGTAGTTGATTTTCTTAATCTATCACTACTTTAATACTTTACACTGTGAATACATGACTTAAAGCTAATTAATAATTTAAAACTTTACAAACATAGGACAAAAGCAAATAGATATAGTATTTTTTTTTCTGTTTCGGAAAGTAATACCGACGCCTTAGTAAGCTTATTTAAACGCAGTGGTCCTGGTTACACTCTATATTTAAGCTTATAATTATATGGCGTCATCAAATTTTGCGTATTTATGCGTTTAAGAAGTTTTGTTTTAATTTGCGTCGTAATTTGTAGAATGCAATATTTAAATGGTTTCAGTTACCGGAAAATACTTTCTCCCCGCTTAAGACTATTGCTTATAACTCCATGGGTTATTTTATCCAGTTCCGAGAACTGGGCACCTTTAGGCTTATCGCCTTGGTAACGGCCATTGTTTAAATTACCGGGCAATGTTTAAATTACCGGGCAATGTTTATAATACCGGGCAATGTTTAAATTACCGGGCAATGTTTAAATTACCGGGCAATGTTTAAATTACCGGGCAATGTTTAAATTACCGGGCAATGTTTATATTACCGGGCAATGTTTAATTTGCCGGGCAAAGTTCAAATTGCCGGAACTAAAATTTTAAAGTTTTAATTCGTGTCGTATACGTTTTATAAACATTATTTCATATGGGTTTCAATTGTTATTGTTTTACATGTTGAATAGAAAATTTAATTCTAAGTTTGCTTCCAAAGCAACAATAAATAAATAAATAGCAAATAAACAAAAACAACACAACATAGGTCTGCGACTTAATGTTTGTCGTAAAAAAAATATATCAAACAATCATTAAAAAAAATAAAAGTACTGTCGAATGTTCTTTATCAATGAATAGAACAAAATATATTCATGTTTTAATTTGCGTCGTAATTTATAGCGGGCAATTTTGTAATTGTTATAATGGGTGGTGAGTAATGATTCTAACGGGTAATTCATGTTGTAGCGGGCAAATAAAAAATTACCTCACGTTTAAATTCGTGTCGTAGGTCATGCGGGCAATTTCATTATAACTGCCTGAGTAGTTAGAGTGTATGTGAACATAACTTTTAGCCGGTTCGGAGGACCGGGCACATACCGGCTTGTATATATATAAACAAACATATAAACAAACTCACGGTAATTATATATGTTGATATATATATGATGATATGATGTAGAAAGTGCGCATGTTATTAATAAGGGGTGCATATTATGGCATGTACGATTATGCACTAGTGTGAAAGAGTATAGAGTATGGAAAGCAATATATCAATTGAAAGTACGAGAATATTAACTCTTTCTATACGTTTTGTCATACTGTATGCCGTAACGTTATGGCTCGGCTTGATTTTACGTATTGAAAGAGTTAAGTTGATCTAGAGACGGCACCTTGGCTAGTCGTGAGAGATATGAGTCTTACTCAAAGTTGGAAGTGTGATACGACCTGTGCCAGTCATGACCAGAATGTATATTGAGTGAGGATGATCTTATTGTCATAGGGGTACAGAAGAAATGTATTAAATCAGTTGAAACCGACAAGGAGCCTTTGTTAATATTCAAGTGCTAACTAATCCTGTGTTCGTCCTCTGACAATAGTGATTAAATATTCGCTGAACATTTAGCTTAAAAAAAAGCAGGCCTATATCTGATGTGTTCCTTTCGGAATGGAAAGATAGAATCTATGTTGCTATTTCTATTTTGTAAAGATGAATAAATGTTCGTCTTCATATTTTTTATACAATTTGGTTGGCACGCTAAACAGCTTTATCTAAGGAAGCACAAAAAAAAAGCCTAATGCAGCATATGCCATTATGTTAGTTCTGACTTGTATTGGCTGCGTTCAAAGTAACTGTCAAAGAGTGGTAGTATTAATATGTTTATAATATAGAAAGTGCGCATGTTGTTATATATGGGATAAGTAAGGTGTGCATGTTATGGTATGTACAATTGTGCACTGTGGTATGAAAGGAGAGAAAGTATGAAAAGACTGTAGAGCAACAGGAAAAACATAGGGGATTTAGTTGACGTTTTGGACTGAACACAAGCAAGTCGTAAGTGGTCTCAGTCTTCGTCCAAGATTGGAGTTGTAATACGACCAGTGCCAGTCATGACCAGGATGTTTGAGATGTAAATACATACTGAATCTAGTATTACAGTGACTATGTATTAAAGGAATTAAAAGTTGTATGAAGCAGCCTTCGTTGAGTTTACATTTATCAGTTATATGTAACATAGTCCTGTGACAGTAACCCTCTCACCACTCACCACCAACACAAATACAGACATACACAGTTTTGAAAATAACCATGCAAAAGATCCAGTTGATGTCAACCTGACATTGCAAGATATAACTGTTTGAACTCATACATTATATTTTAGACTTTAAAACATATCTATAGTGTATTTCTTTGGTGCATGTATTGTAAAGCTTTGCAAGATGAAAATACAATTAATTGCATGATTGTTTATACAGATAAAACACAACATCGATAGAGGTTTAAGTTAATTCTACCTATTTACAGCAACAACCAGAACATTACTTATTGTTCGTCTCGCAACTCCAGATGTTGACTTTTAACATTGGTTTTGAAACTTAAAAATTGTTTAACCTGGCGCTCCCTAGATGGTTATTTTGTAGGCTTTCGGTCTATTAGAATATTTACGATAAACAAAACAAACATAATATGTCGAATGTTGGATTTCAATGGTATAGATTTGCATATGTAACTGGAGAGAGGGCGGACCCTAGTGGCGCCCCATTGCATTGTTTCTCTTATTTGCGAGTTGCATTGGACGAATTGATGGAGGTTTATCAAACTTTGCATGACCTAGGCCTAGATGCGACGAATGACATGTAAAGCAAATAATGTGTATATCATACGTTGTAAATGAATGGTTTTAAAGGCATATGAAAACACAATGAATAGTATTCGAGTGTAATGGTTTGGTGTGTCCAGATGGTGGTACATGCTCTTTACCTTTAATACGATATCATTTTCGGTGATTGTGCCTTTTTATAAGCAAATTGGTGAGGATCAAGGTTTGATACCAGGTTTTTCAATAGGCGCCTAAGAATGATTTTTTCGAAACATTTCATAATTATGGATCTTAGAGCGACTGGACGTAGGTCAATGTTGCAATTGACTTAATTTTTTCTTTTGAACGGATATAATTTGTGAGGTCTTCCAAATGGTTGGCATAAAAATGAAATTTCCAAGACAGGTCTAAGATAAAGTTAAACATGGGTAAACGCCGTATCTGCACAGCGTTTAATAAATAAGTGTACCGCTTAGTTTGTCTCGGGAAAGCTTTAGCCACAGTTATTTTCTTTTTTTACAAATTGGCAATACAATTTACGTTAAGCCAATTTCGATTAATACATATATATCTAAAGGTATATTATTTAACTCGAATGACATTTTTATTTCGCTGGTATTTGACTAAAAACCTTGCTTCTAATTTACATATGTCTGTACCGTCTGTATTGACAGGTTGTAAGGTTTTACTAGGATCGATGAGTTGACAATATCTTCAATAACACAATATCCTATATTGATGTATTTAAAACGCAAATATAAAAAAAAGTGTTATTCAATTAGTGTGTGTGTGTGTAATGGGACGTAATGCTGCTGAGAGTTAACACCCTTGTCCCTTATACAAGTCAAACTTATATGACTGACGTGTAAAGATATTGCTGCTGAGAGTTAACACCCTTGTCCCTTATACAAGTCAATCTTATATGACTGACCTGTAAAATGGGCAAGGGTGTTAACTATCAGCAGCAATACGGCCCAGTGAACATATCACAGCATGAGCTTATGAAATATATGAAAGCCAATCGTTATATTATATTATTTTAAACTCAAGGTACGATACTGGGGATAAACATGTTGGTTTTTGTAATTTTCAGAGTTATCTTTCCGAAAGTTTGAATTGGGTACTTTATCAATATAAAAAAATGTGATTTACTAAATACTTTTAACATCTTGCGTGTTTTTTTTCCGTTTCTAGGCAGTATTCATGATATTTATGTATCCAAAGTAATGATAACACTAATATATTGATAGAGATATCCATTTTTTATGTCTAATTTTTCAAAAGAATAGTCATCAAATGCCAGAAACTGTTGTATCAAATTTGAGTTTTGAGTTTTGATAAGCGTTGGTCTGTTTTTAAATTAATACATTTCTATTGCGAGTTATTTTAATAGTTGGCGTATTTTTGTTGGGATAAAATGTGTTATATAGTTAAACAGTAATCAGTGAATAATTTGTTTTCTTTTGTTTTTAGGGGCCATCAGGGACACAATGGTAGATTTAGTGTTGTTTTTTAAAAGCGTATAAACTTAGGTTGTTACATTTTACATCATTGCATTTTAATGGCACAAACAAATCCTTTTTTGCTACTTTGTTGCTTTTTTTACACTAGTAGCCGATACAGAATGATGTTTTTTTTTTAAAAAAAGTTTATAATTATATTATCATTGTTAAGCAGCTAAAATGTTAATATATATTTTTTCATGATGCTAATAAGCAGCCTGTAAACCTATATTTAAATAACTTATTGGCTGGATTAAATACGACCAATATTTTTTTATTGACCAATATAAGTGTTTTTTTGTCAAGTTCCATTTTCATTAAATATATTATAGGTCCAAGCAATCATAATAATAATATAATAATAGATAAGAACTAGACTTAACATACCAGATGCTTATTAATGTGAAGAGAGATTCGCTGGTTTGACTAGATGAGACATCTCAACACAAGCTGGATGAACAAGACTCCGACTCCGCAGGAAACATGTACACAAAGAAAGGATAACAACTGAGACATTGAAGATGATAGTAGAGAAATAATGAATAAAGCAGAAACAAACAACAGCCGTACATAAGCACAGAAAGCCAAGTTAATCACTAGAGTTCCACTCAAGAAGATGGTTACGTTTGTCTACCTTGTCATCATAGTGAAGAAGCAATGTCTGACGGATGTTGATGTGAACGAAAAAAAATTGGAAATGCACGGACATCTTTCCAACAACTCAGGAATATCTGTTTCTCCAGAGCTATACAATAAGAACCACTTCTAACAACACATCGAAACAAAATATCATGTTTTACTGAAGTCTATGGTTCGCAACTTATAACTCGGTATAAATCTTTTATTAAGGAAATCAAACGCCTACATCACTGTTGTTTGCTAAACATGTAAAAACTTTAAGTGAATTAATGCATTTAAAACACTAGAAAAAAAATAACAACAAATACATGTTAAATGGTAATTGCAAAGCAGTTTTCTTAATTATTTTTTTGTACCAATGAGTTTGTTATTGATATGATTCATTTAAACTTTAGAATTACTCTTTACTAGTATGTTGTTGTTTTTTTAAGCTATATTTCCGTTAAATATATTATTGAGTAAAATAAAGAAAGGTCCTGTTCTGTTAGTGGTCAATGTTTGTCTAAACAAATGGTAGCTCGTAGCCAGAGAAGGTTGCATAAGTTTGAGATTATTCTCCATAGAGTTCAAAGTTTCTTCACAGATGTGATGTATATGCAATGGTATTATAACTGAATTGCCTTACGTCGTTTGGGGGGACCTAGCCTTAACTGGCGGGGTCCCTCTTAACTGTCTCTCTTTCTCCCCGGCTTGCTGATGACCGACTGCCCCATTGGCTTCCTTTTTATTTCCATAAAAAACTCGATTGTTCGTGTCTAGTTGTCCGAAGCACGGACTCGTACGGACCGTTATCGCACGGGTTTACGGCAGATTCGGCAGATATTTCCAGTTGCGACCGTAACGGGCGGCAAGACTTAAAAAAGTAATGCTTCTTATGCTTTTAATAAATACAATTAATATTATTTTACATGAAAACAAACACGTTTACCAGTGACTTTCTGGAAATTATTAATCAGAAATAATAATAGGACAACAACATATTAACAATGGGTAGACACAAATGACTTTGGGTAATCATAGATAACATAATACTACAGTCATAAATTGTTCATTGTCTAATTACATCTTTTTTATAATGTTTAGGTAAAAAATATTCATTATAATAACAAGTTTTTAGAGCTTTAGATTTGCCTATTATAAACAAAAAAAATTATTAAACTGGACCATGCAAACAATCGCTCTAGTCACACAACTACGACAGAAAAATACCAACAGCTCAATACGTCAGTGAAACATTTAGGTCAACTAAGGTTTTCTCAAACATATTACAAATCCATTTCATTAAAAAACCTGATGGAAAATTAAAGGAATGTGTTACTCAGATCTAGAGAGATCTATGCAAGACTAGACTCGGACCACGGATGAGCGTCGGACGCAATAATCTTCTTTATAGAAGGAGCGTCTGTAATGTATAAGATAAGTATAAGATAAGATCACACCAAAAATGAGAATGTTCTCATTGGTTAGACCTACAATTAATAGTCCACCTGATAAAAAGGACTAGCCATGTGCTGAAACAGGTAAACCTGAATCCAAATTTGCCTTTCACTAGAAACTGAAGTATTGGAGATCGCAACACGTTTTCTAAATGATCGTAGAGGAACCCACAAGAGAGAACTAACTCTCCATCGGCGTAGATCAAGACCACGCTGAGAAGGTTTAATCAGACAGATAACAATGGCAATTTGAAAAAAAAATTTGCAGCCTAATTGGACGTACGGCTCGTAACAGACTAAATAACTCAACTAAGTTATAACACATGACTGGTATCACATATAACTTATACATATAGGACAGCCTTCATAGAAAGCATTGTTAAGCCTAAATGATAATCTTCTACAGTTGCAATCAAAGAGCACGCCGAGGAGGAGTTGTGTTAAAAAAAAGAACCAATGATCGGTGTAAATGAAAAATCTTTCTACTTACTTGCTGATGCTTAAAATGATTTTACGCTGCCCCATGTTGAGACTATCTGATCAGGGCCGGATTAAGCCATCTTGGTGCCCTAGGCACAAACCGCATGGTGACCGCTGGTTTTTTCAATATAATGCAAGAAACTAACAAAGAAAAACAGTTGTTAATAACACATAATATGTTTGTACTACTATCACTCATATAAAACCCACAATAAGGTATTTCTGTATTAAAATTAATAGTATATTAATTTTGTAATACTAATACACAAAAATACTGTAACTTTTTTAATAGATAAGAAAGTCAGAGAGAGCACACATTTACATTTTAAATTTGTTTTTTCAAGATTTACATCTGGCAAAGTTTTTGAGTACATCATCAAAGTTAATTTTGCGCAACAAACATCAGCAGACAGTGCCGGCTTATTGATATAGGCATAATTAATGATAATTTTTTTTAATGTGGGGATTTAAAATATAAACTAAAAATTAAAGTTTAGTACTAGCATAGGCAGACGAATTAATAGATTTAGGTAGTGAAAGGCGAAGGTTATTTTTTTAAGTTGTCTTAGAAAATAGGAAAGTATTATTGTTTTCGCCTAAGGCGTCAAAAACCCTAGAGCCGGTCCTGTCAGCAGAGATAAGGAATCAAGCCTTTCTTGTTTCATTGTACTTGTATTTTTTGTATGTTTCAACTGAGGAAAAGGGCGCTCAGTTGAGCAGTTCACAACAATTAATGTTTAAAATATGAGCAAGGCGATTTCTACATTTGGATAAGCACACTCGATGTTGTCTCTAACTATTACCTTATCTTATACATTAAAGACGCTCCTTCTTATTGTTTCAAGGTTGTATTTGTATACTGCATCTGCAGCCAAGAATATCGTCAAAAATACTTATTAAAAATATTTGAAATATTTCACCAAAGGGTAAAAACAATGTCTCCTGTGGTATTTTAAGTGCTACTTCGTATAGGAGTCAATCATATTAGGTACAAAAATGTATGATATAAAAAAAAAATTACATATCCGCCTTAGAGGGGACTTCCTGCTCTAGTCTACCCTATATTTAATTATTAGAGCTATTCTATTTCCTATGGGGTATTTTGAATATGACTAAATACTGAAAAATGATCATAATCTGATCGTTTCAAAGCTTGAAACAATAGTTTGATTACCCACATTCCTCATACTAGCTGGGATAGGCAGGGATAATTATCGATGACAATGTTAGATTTGTTTTTTTAGGGGTTCTTTTTTAATATAAATGCTATATAACATAGCTTTCAAACAAAATAAGTTGCTGCTCTAAAAGTTCTTAATAAAACCATAAAACATGTCAACATTATAAAATAACAATTGATCATGTTTTGACATGCAATTGATAATTGTGTATATGTGTTCCGAGTCTAGTCTTGCGTTTTTATTAATGCTTTAAATGATGTTAGGTTACTGGTTTTCCTGGTTTGTTCAGGCAACACATTACATGCCCGAATGCCACTCGGGAAGAAAGAGTACTTAAATGCATTTGTTCTGGCATAAGTGATAAGGAATGTGTTTTTGTCTGTATGTTTATCTGAGCTTTGCAACGGGTTGTTATTGAGTTGTATACTCCTGCATGGCTGAACGTTTTGTTTTCAGATTTTGATGCACCAAACGTGTGCATTCATTATATGAGTGGAAATGTTGTATTTCAGTATATACATTTTTGTTCAGATCTTCAGGATAAGCATGTATTGGTCCTATACGACACTAAGATAATGAGAAAAAAAAAAGAAAAAAATCCATCGACCAAACAAGAAAATCAAACTGCTATATCATTGTATCCTCTCCTCGTTTACAATCTCTGTCTCAAGTTTGTAAACAATGGTAGAAAGCAGATATACGAAATTCGTCTCTGGCATTCAGAGATACCTCAGGGGCATCACCAGGGACGGATTTAGATGAAAAGAGGCCCAAGGCTATTTTACTTATGAGGCCCTTTCACCTCTGATTTTTAACTTTGTAAATGACATGAGAGATAATAAAATACATCATAGCTCAGATATATATCAATATGTTAAATAAAACATGTTGTAATTTGTACTAACCTTTATAAAAAAAAATGGCATGAATGATAAAAAAAAAGACGAGAACACTTATTCTAACATTTATTATCAGCACAATATAAAGTACTTGTAACAATAACCAATCAAACATAACACACAACATTAACAAAGAAACAAAATTCAAATAATGAAAATCTTTTACTAGAAACATAAAATACACAATAAAAATTATCATCTTTTCAATCAAATTAAATTAAATATATTCAATACATCGAAGATTAAACCAATTTTAATTCAGAAGAATTTATCTCATAATAATTCGCATTTAAAGTTAAAGTATAAATTATTATGAATTTTAAGTCTAAAACTAAACCGAAAATGGAAATTTATTCAAACAAAATCCAGATCACAAAAAATAAAACACCAAATTGTATACCATATTAAATTTTATGTTAATAGTTATTTTATTTAAGAAATGATTCAATCCAAGTATGCATCTAAAACGAAATAGTAGATTAGAAAAATTTCTTTCTATACTTTTTCACACATAATTCTTCTATAAGTTCATCAAAATCTATTTTTCTGAAGGTCTCATTTTCGATGCACAAAATACTTAATGCATACAACCTCGTCTGGATCATTTTGTTCAATTTAATTTTGATTTTTTTAAGTCTTGAAAATGACCTTTTCTCCAGTAGAATTAGTGACTATTAAACTGAGAAAAAGACGTAAGATTGATTCCTTTTTGGGGAAGGCCATTTGAATATTTTAATTGAATTTTATTCTTTTCAAGTCTGTATGCGACAATGTGTAATTTTGTAAGACTTATGCGTTTGTCTCACATATGTGTGGAAATGAAATAGTTCTTCAGTAAGATTTTGGTTGATATCTTCTGGGTATTCTTGCATTAACAGCTCAACACCTCTTTGAGGTTCTAACTTCGATAATGTAAGATTGGCAATGCAAGAAAGGAAAATATTTTCACTACATCGTCATAAACAGAAGCACTTCTTCCTAAATTCGATTCCAGTACATCTAATATAGGAATACATTATTAAATCCTTAATTTATCCCTTGAACAGAGTTTGTAAGGCATCACCAGGATCAAATGAATGTTCCTAATTTCCTTGCCTTTTTCTTCTTATTATCCTTCTGGCTGTTCTATATTCTGCATTTAGCAACGTGTTATTTGCTTGTTACTCTAGTGCTTCAAAATATTCCCTAATTTCACGTAAAATATCCAAAGGTGACCTGTTTCAATCTACACAAATACTAGGTAAATATTAGGGCTTTGAAGAATTTTATGTACTCTTGAAAAATGTCTCAGTATTCGATTCCAGAAGTGGAGCATAAACACGAATTCAAATTCTTCGTCTTATTTAAAAGATTGTTGGCCTTCAATCTAGTATCATTATTTGCATTATTATCTGAATATAAAAAAATTGAGTGCATGGGTAATATCATTGTAATTTTCTAAAATAGCCTCTATAGCTTTTGAGTGTGCCTACCACCTAGTGTCTGATAAATATTTAGGCACTTTCGACCGAGGTTTTCAAATATGAAAACTTTCAGAACTTTATTGAACTTTATTTCTCTTTAAATTCAGTCCAGTCTTTTAGTGTTCAGTGTTTTTAGAATAGTGTAATTTTAATTTTGCTAACAATTTTATTGTAGGCTCCTCTTGATCTTGAGGCCCGTCTTGTTCTTGGGGCCCTAGGCTGAAGCCTTGATAGCATATAGGCATCACCATCAATGGCCACTATCTTTCGTTTACAATTACGTGACAAAGTTGACTTATAATCCACACCTGGTGTTATTTCTTTTGCAGCTTCTTCAAATCTTTCAAATTCATTCCTAGATTCATGCAAGTGATCTGCTAGAGAAGAATACAAATCAGCACATGTTTTCAAGTTCACATGTTCATTTTGTAGAGCTTGACTGGCCCTGTGAAAATGTTGTAACACTTCTTCCCAAAAGACAAGCATAAGACCAACATTCTAATTTTTGAATCTTCATGTTTTCTTCTTCTCTTATGGTATCCTCTTTATGTGACTGGCCTTCTTGTAAACATTCTAACGCTTCTATAATCTGAAGATGAGACTTTAGAATAGCTTCAGTTGCAATAGCATGTGCTTCCCATCTGGTATCGGAAAGGATTCGTCCTCCTTTGAAAGTGCCCGTAGATCAATATGTGAGTGGTAGTCAAGATAATGGTGGAATAATTGGGACGAGTCTGACAAGGGTCGAGGCGTATGGCACCAACTAAAACGGCCAAATCGAGCTGATCCGTGGTAAAACTCCGTAGGAGAGAACAGGCAACGATTGCCCAGTTCCGGACAGGGCACAGTGGTGCCTATTTCGGACGATTTAGGCCCAATTTCGATTCGCGGTGTCGACATTGCTTTGAAGCAGAAGAGACGGTCGAGCATTTGCTTTTAGACTGCCCTGCCTTGCAGGAGGAAAGAGTGGATGGGAACGGTCAACGGTTTGCACCGAACCCTTACGGTGATTTAGCTGTGCTACGTAGTACAAGTGTGTTTGTCCTCCGAATCCTATGAGATTAGTCTCGATTCGATCATTCCGGTGAAGTGAGGTTTAAAGTCTGGTATCGAAAATAGACTTTACCAGCGTTTCATTCACAAGGCATTCTTTCAGAATCTACCATCTGTTGGTTGAAGCTGAGAAAAAAATATAGACCAGTTGCACTGTATGGAAGAAGTTTACTGTATCTAAACAAGAGTCAACGGCACTTCTGCCTGCCAGATTTAGTGCTTGGGCAGCACACCGTATGTATAAAGGAAACTCATTTTCCTCGATAATTTTTTCTGCATGCCCTTTTAGCACACAGACATAATAGATGCGTCATCATAGGACTGACCTCTGCATTTCGCAAAATCAATATTGCAAGCTTCACGTAGGCCCTAAGTACTGCAACACTTCCTTAGCCGAACCTTCACCGGTGTGACTTTGCAGGTCCAAGAAAGTAAAAAAAAGCGCTCAATAGGCTCTCTATCTATCACATATCGAAGAACAACGCTTAAATGATCTATATGTAAAATATTGGATGTTGAGTCTACTGACGAGCTGAAATAACCAGAAGCCTTTACTGCATCTAAAATTACTTCATGGACTTTTTGGGACATTATTTCAATCAGTTCTTCACATATATTTTTGGATAAATAAGAAGGATTTCCTTTTTCAGAATTTCCATATTTCGCAACGTGTGATGCTAAAAATGGATCAAACTGACTGACCGACTCCAGCAACCCTAGATAATTTCCATTTTGTAAAGATCCAAATGTTTAATTTGTCCCTCTAAAAGCCAGACCATGCTCAGCTATAGTAAAAATAACCGCTAATGCTAGCTACAAAACATGTTCCCGGTAACTGTACTTTTCATTTATTTGCTCTTCTAGCTTTTCTAGTAGACCCGAGCCTTGTCGCCGAGCTATGTATATAACATGCAGTCTTTATGAGTAGACTTTGTTCATGATTATCAACTTGAATGTTATTTTTCAAGTCACTGAACCCATTTTTATCAGCCAAACTTGTGAAACCTTTAGACGCAAAAAGTTTACAAACAAAGCAGTACACAGATCCCGTGGATGGTGAATACAATAACCATTCTTTCCTGTACAGCTCACCATTTGCTTTTGGGCCATAGAAGAGTTTTTGAGAACAATATCTTGTTATTTTTCCTTCAGCATAAATACGTAAAGATTTATCAAAGGGACCATAAGGATGCTGAGATTAGTGGGTCCACAGTCAACCCAGTAAGCCACATTATCAGTCAATCCATAGTCCTGGATCTACTGCTTGATTTATTTTATTATCTTCATCTTTATCATCTTCATCTTTATCATAATCTTCAGCTGACTGAAATGGGTCACAACAAATTTCATTTTCAAGCACTAATGCAGTGTCTGGATTTGCAGAACAGCCTATGGACAGGGCCGTATTTAGGATTGTCGGGGCTCTGTTCCCAAGGGCCAAAGTTATGTGGGGGCCCTCTCGTGGACTCGACTCTGCCAGTGTAATTTAACAATCAAACGTGATTTCCCATTCACAGTATTTGTTCATTGTGCGCTTCTACAATATCACTATTCTAATTGCCGAAGAAAAAGACTAAAACTTGTATGTTGGAATGTGTGGGGGCCCCTTTTGTGTGGTGGCCCCTGTTCCATAGGAACAGGTAGAACATGCCTAAATACGCCTCTGCCTATAGTAGTCTTATCAAGAGGATCGATGGTGTCCGTAAAATCCTGTTTCGCTTGTTGCTTAAGTGAAACTAAATAATTCCTTAATTTTCTGCGCTTAGCTTTTACAATATACACATTTTTCTTGAGGCCTTGTGGTGCCCCCCAAACGCTTTGTGCCCTATGCACGTGCCTTGGTTGCCTAATGGTTAAGCCAGGCCTGCATCTGATCAGAGTTTGTATATAATGACAAATACTTTTCATGGTTATGTGGGGCGAGTCCATTGAAAGAAAATAAATACGTGCCGTCCTTAAAATATAATACAATATGTGCACTGCGTAAGCCGTTTTAAAGTGCATAATAGTAATCTTTAAAATTGCACATAATCAATGTCAATATAGTAACTGTTATATCCAAAATCCCGTGGTTATCAGAGCCTGCACGTAAAACACTCGTCAGTCGTCCAGGAACCACTTAAAGGTTGTTTTGTTTCATCCGTACACTGCCCCTAGCCCAGGGTTCAAACTCAATTATTGACCTCTCACAGTTCCTTCCAACAGTAATTCATTTTAAAATGTGTACTTGAAGATGATAATTAATATTCTAGTTCTTGGTGATGTGATAGTGATCAAACATGCAAGACATATAGTTGGAACCTGAAGCAACGAGTCAATGCGAAGTAGTTCGTTAATAAATAAATATATTTAATACAATTTTATACATGAAGTGTAAATGCAAACATCGTAGCGAGAATTAAACAATATTAATAACTATGTACAAGGCCAATGATATGAGAATACTCGAACTTCATCATATAAACTCTAGTTCGTCCGTGCTTTTCGGGCGTTCGTCCCGGCGAAGGCGAATAGTATATTATATGTTATTTGGAACGGCAGAAACGGATTAACTATTGGGGATGCAACTTATGTTTTACCCTATTCTGTCTATTAAAAAAGGATTTTTTCTTACCATGATACCCCTTGTACACCATTTAATGGTATAATCTTTTATATTTGCATGCTCTTCCAAGAAGCGAGTGAAATTGTATCGTCTAAAATGATGAGGTGTAAACTTGTTTTCCTAACAGCATGATTCTAAGCAGGGGGGAAAGACTAACTATTGCGCCTCACCCACAAATTAACGACATAATTATGTTTGTTTGGGGAGAAAATAATGAGTGAATGTGTTTGAATACTATTAGATCTATATCACATAACGATATGGACATAATTAATAAATTTTAGGTACAATAATGATGAATTTTGTTCATAAATAAACATAGATACAAGTTGTCACAACCGATCAACGGCAATAAATTTGAATACCAAAAATAAATGTTAATATAAATGTGTGTTATTATGCAGTTAAAGTTTATGCTATAGTGCAGTATATTTCAAATGGTGATATGATTATGTTTAGTTTATTAAATTCTTTACATAAACATTGCAAAAACTTTTATGTTTGTATGTATGTTTCTGGCGAGCCATAGCCAACCATCTTATCAAGTTAAAACGTCACTCATATTTTAAATACAATGAGTGTATGTCTTAATCAAATAAAGTTTTGGAAGCGAATTTAGAGACCAATGACCAATGTAAATCCTTTTTAACTGTCGGTTAACGTTCATTAATATGTATCCATATCACGTTTATAATTTAAACGCATAAAATCAAGCAGTATCTCACATCAGGACTGGTAAAGATACCTGTGAAAGTATGGTAACCGCCACCAACATTGGTGAATTTGACAATCTGTCCGGTTAGAATTTTAGCATTGTTAGTTATGACAACGGAATATACCACAGGGTCGTAATCCAGTTCACACTCTAAAACATTTGAAAACAAACAATACCAGGAATTAAAATGATACAAAAATAAATAAACGTTGACTTTGTATGTAGGTTGGTATGTTTGTGTCTAATCTCAAAAGGCTCTTTAACTCATTTCCATCCGTTCTAACGAACTGTAACACAACACATACACATTTTTTTTTATATATCTTACATCTCCTCATTTCCCACTTTACTGAACGCATTTTAAAATCCTGATATAATAAAGCTGACTGATATATTTGTCTATATTTATTATTCCATCTATAATTTAAACATGTGTTCTGTCTTTTTCTAATTCTAAGCCGAAATTTAACACAAGTTTCTTTGTAATCAATTTTAAGAAAAACATAATTAACCCAATTTTTGCCAGCATCCTAATTATGGGACACTTCATAAAAAAAATCCTACAAAATTCCTATATGCCTTATAAAAACAAAATTAGCCTTTCACATTGTACGATAATCAGACTTTATCTATTACTTTGTTTTGCAACAAAATGTTACTTATAATAAGACTTACATTACCTTGACCTGTCAACTTGTAAAAATTGATGAAAAAAATAAACATGCTTAATTGTTAGTATACATTTATGAAATGTGATTAAAATTTGATATAAAAGAATATGAATTATGTAGTTTCATCATTTATCTATCAATTATAACATTTTAAATCTGAAAAAAAAATACATTGACTTTGTTTTATCAAGTATCAAATAAGCGTCCCACAAGTGGGAAAGTAACAACTAATGCCCCCGTGTAAAGCGTCCAACTTATGGGACACTAGCTAGATTGCTTGCTTAGTTACTTATCTTAAAAAAGTATTTTTTTTTTTATGAAATGTATCTTTTGTTAAACTTTTCTGTTTAGACTGTTAAAATGGAAGCTAGGCTAAAATTGAAAAAAAAACAAGATCAAAATTTTTGGTTAAGATTTTTAACAAAAATAAGCTTTTACAAAGGATTGTGTTCGCTTTATAGTTAAATACATTATTTTAAATGCTTATGTTGTTGATAAACAACGTTAAATGGATTACATAGTTTTCTGACCTTCAATGCTGTTTAAAAATCTTAATATCTTAGTAGTTAAAATGCTTGAAGCTTGAATACTTTTACTTGTGATAGCAAAGGGCCAAAATCTATTTTATTTAGCTTAGGGCCATATCGTATCTTATCTTATATAATCTTATACATTGCATAATCTCCTTCTATAAAGAAGATTATTGCGTCCTACGCTCTTCCGTGGTCCGAGTCTAGTCTTGCATTTCTTTATATGCGCCAAATGCATTAACTTATTTAAGTCCCAAAATCGACTAAAGAAAATGTCATAATAAATTATTAATACATTACGACCAAAGATGTACGCCCAAGTATAGGCTTAGAACTGTTCATACTTTTAAGATATTTATAAAAAATTTATGTTGCGACTATGCATTATATACTTTTCTGAAGGCATCTTATTACAATAGATCATTCATGATTTACAATTTAACAGTTTATGTATTATTTTATTAAGACAATTAGATATTCTTCGAGGGAAAGATCCAAGGCAATTTGTTGGTGTGCTTAAGAGATGATAGCTTACAGTACAAATATGACCTAAACAAATAATTGTTATGGACTGTCACTATGATGACTACTATTACGACTTGTTAAATCGGATTCAATGTATAGTTGTATCTTTATTAGAAGTCTCTAGATTCTGCTGATCTGAAGTCCAAGCTAGGGGTTCCTTGACTGACAGGTCTATGCAGTAATGTAGTTATATTCGGTATAATTATCTTCAACACCTTTCTTTCAACAATGATAGATCAAACAACTCCAGTTGTTAAATAAACAATTTTATTTAAATTGTAGACTCAATATAAACTTTAACTAAATGCATCAACTGATGGCAACATAAGTGTTTCATTAAATGGCATTAAATATACAAGTATCAATATAGCGACTTCTCTCTACAAACTTTCAAACTGAACTAACTTTAAGGAGGTAGGGACTTTACAAAGAAAACTATTATCGAAGATTCTACAGGGTCCTAATACGCATTTCAATCTGCGATCCAGAATCTAACCTTCAATTTCCACGGGGTTGGACGAAATATTTAATTTAAACTACCCTCAGAACAGAAAGGTCAAACCTTGGACTCTAATACGCACTTGTTAAGAGGTCAATGCCCAATTGCGTCATTCCTCTATGACCGACATACGTAACATAATGATTAAAGCAAATGATTAAAAATGAGCAAATGAGCAAACACATGATTAAATAATAACAAATACATACAGAATTGTTTCTAAGTAGTTTAATTTTTTTACACAAATTTTTTGGTCTAATGATATTGCTATTAATATTATTTATTTATTTTTCTTTCTAATTATTTCTTTAAAATGGTACTGTAATTGAACAAACAATTCTGCTATAATTGCATTTAACATATTTCGCAGTAGCTTATTTGGCTTATTTTACCATTGAACAATGTTTATCTAAACAAATGGTAGCTTGTATCCAGAGAATGTTGCGTACGTTTCAGTTTCTACTGCATGGAGTTTGAATGTTCTTCTTGCTTTTACAAACAAAGTATCACCAATACTTAATGATAGTATCACTGAATTACCTGAAAAAAATAATTTAAATCACAAAAGAAATACCACTGATGGCTTTTATTGGTGCAATTTATATAAATGCATTATATTAGTACATGTATATTGATGATTAGAAATTGCTTAGAACATCCTATGTGTTATGAAGCACAATACGTGAAACAGAAAATTGATGGGTGAAAAAAAGGGTAGACTGAATGATCATAGAGATAAAGTAATAATAGAACTAAAAAGTTATATATTAGGCGGGTGGGATTTTAAAAAAGATGATTACTTATTTGCTTACTATTACAATCAACCGCTACATACATGGGGGCATACATTATAGATTATATTCAATACGTTATGCACTGCTCAAATATACAAGTGATTTGAAAAACTTGAAAAGTAATAGGAAATGTTTGAAGTAAAATTTATGCATAATTAAAACTAACATAATTTGAAACAATGATTGTGTTTAAATGCTGAGGGTTTAAGTTGGACCATTCATTTAGGTAAGAAACTTCTTTATTGCATTATCTCGGTAAAATGTTGTTTATTATATTAACATAATACAATTTTAACATGTTATTTGTACAAATTTCGTTGTTAAACTGAAAGTGTCCAAATGAGAACATCTATATGGCTGGTTTAGCAACATTCACTTCAGTAAATGGTAAAGAACAACAAGAAAATTATAAGGCCTACACATCACAATCAATAAGCACTTTTAGTTTTCAACATATAATGTAAATGTACAGGTATATAGTTAGATAGCTAGAAACGATTTGTGTTGGGTGCTGGGACCTTCATGAATATAATAAATATCTTGGCCATGAAAAGAAAATTATTGATCTTATCATAATATCAGGCTTCTAAAAAAGCTGTGGAATATTAATATATCAATACTCCCGTGAAACATCGAGAAAAACTAAAAAAATTACGCACAGACTAAATGCATTTCATAAAAAAAAAAAAGCTTACGGAATTATATGAGCATTTACGTTTCACAGATCACATTAGAAAGAATTCATGCTGTGAAAAATGTGAGCTGGCGAACTTCTTTATAGAAACTAGTAAAAATGTTTAATGGAAGATAGTGTGCTGAGGATGTCGGGAAACAGAAGCTCCTAAGTGATTATCAGTTAGAAACTAAAGGATTAAAGATGAAGATTTGGACACCCGATGATCAGTTGGAAACTAACCTGCAATATTAAATGACAGTCTACCGTTAAAGGTTACAGTTAACATTTCAATGAGAAAGCTGCACCAGACAGGGAATTCTGAAAAATGTTGCCTGTCCAATTAGAAGTAGCTGATCGTAACTGAGTAACTAACTAAATTAAGTAGCAAGTTACGGCGTTTGCAAATTATTAGCTACAGCTACCCCAAGATAAATCTAACTAGGATTAAACGATCGACCCTTCAGTGACAATGCAAGATACTCTTGGAGATTGATGTGTTTCAAAATTATAACAAATGATTAGTGTGAAAGAGAATTATGTTAACTTACTTGCTGGTCCATAAACGCCCGTAGAAAAGGCCCAAATTGACAACGCTTGATTACCGTTTAGATACAATGACATATAAAGTGGATGACCAAGACCGCTAAGACCATGGAAAAAAAAAATGTAGGTGCCATCCTGATAATACAAAAAAATGGGTTAATTGCATGAATGTATGAAATTATAATTTAACAAATTAAGATACGTAGAGGAAACACAAATTAATTTATAGATAGTGTATTAATGAAGTGGTAAATTAGCGCAACATACAAATCGCACGATCAATTTGTCATAACCGTTTGCAAACTATAGAAAAAAATGAAACTATGTTTTTAGTTGCTTGCTAGATGGTAGAATAATTCCTCGAATAATTACATATTTGTAATAGATCGCTATTGCTACATAAAATATTATTGTCTTTTACAATTAATCCTGGTTTGAATATATTCATCCATTTTGATTAAGGTTTTAAATGATGTGCAGCTCTTGGCTATAGATGTAGAGGGTGAAAACTGAGAACCTGGCTAAGAACAGAAGTAGTTGGAGTAGTACCCTACACACAGGTACAAATGCTGCAGAGGGCAGACTTGGCATTATCAAGGAGGCTCAAAGAGCATCGAAGAAAATTAATGAGCTTAGGCTGCTTCTGACAACCTCCAACGGTCCCATTTTCAAGTGCCAGAGACGCGACAGTGCAGTTTGTTTATTGCATGTTAGCCCAACGTGGGGCGCCAATAATGCGTTATTTTGTAAATGTTTTGTATCAGATGCACACAACTCGCAGAGAGAGATCACATTCTATGCTAACATGCAATAAACAAACTGGCGGCTAGTAGTAAAATGATAACTAAATGTTTAATCAAAAATTATCGAACAATATATGTACAAGATGAACTCAAATATACAACAGTTTCAATAGCCTAGTCTAAACACGTCTTGTCGCCACCAAAGCCTAAGTTCGTCTAACGTTTTCTGCCAAATCTATGCTACGTC
Organism: Anisus vortex; assembly: GCA_949126835.1. Lineage (NCBI taxonomy): Eukaryota > Metazoa > Mollusca > Gastropoda > Planorbidae > Anisus > Anisus vortex. Next base: position 16,355,106 of record OX421503.1, on the reverse strand, counting down.
GAATCTAACTCACACTTCGTTGTTTATAGCGTAAAACGTCACTCCTTTATTCAATGCATGAACACCGGGTTAGTGATTATAAAAATTGTGTCATACTAAAAACAACGAGATATATCTTAAATCATAACATTATGTATATAAGCATGTATGTAGGTAGATAGGTAAGTAGATATGTAGGTAGGTAGGTATGCATGTATGTATGTATGTATTTTTGTATGTATGGTAACGCTCTAAGAGCGGAGTCTGTCACAGCGTTTCGCGCCGCGCACATCCCGAGGCAATGCTCCACCCACCTCCGCACCTGTCCTTCCAGATCGGTGATGACCTTGCCTGTTTTGGTCTTGAGTGGGGCTGATTTAGATGGGATAGGACCTATTGCCTTCTTGATGTCCTCGTACGTCCCTTTTGCGTTGCCTGTATCGGCAGCTGTCTGAACGCTGCAACATATATTCAGTCAGTAGGTTTTGGCGCAATGACGGGCAGTCTGCTGGGCTGTCTCCTGGCAGTCCGTAGAACTTGTAGTGTACTGGGGCTAGGCCTAGCCCTGTAGGCCAGAAGGGCTTGTCTCTTTGCCTCTATCAAGGGTTCCATTTCCTCCCAATAGGCCTCAGCGTTCTTTTGCTCTCTCTTTCCTTAAACAGTGATGGCTTCGTTGTACATGGCGTTACCAGACCTGCCAGTCGTGAAGAGACTTGACACCCCACCCACTGTGGACGAACTCAGCAAAGCTTTCGACCGTCTCGCCTGTGGGAAAGCACCCAGGAGCGACGGAATCCCACCTGAAGTCCTAAAGTGCGGGAAACCAGCCCTGCTACAGCCACTACAAGACCTCCTTTGCCTCTGCTGGGAATAGGGTTACATTCCTCAAGACATGAGAGACGCTAGCGTCGTCACTTTGTAAAAAGACAAAGGTGACAGGATCGATTGCAGCAACTATGGGGGCATCTCCCTTCTCAGCATCGTTGGAAAAGAGTTTGCCCGTGTCGTCCTTGACCGCCCACTGGCCCTCGCTTCCCGCGTCTGCCCAGAGTCTCCGTGTGGCTTCAGAGCTGGTAGATCAACAGTGGACATGATCTTCTCACTACGCCAGCTCCATGAGAAGTGTCAGGAACAGCAGATGCCACTCTATATAGCCTTCATCGACTTCGAAAAAGCATTTGATCTGGTCAGTCGAGAAAGGCTATTCGGCTTGCTGCAGTGGATTGGATGCCCGCCACGTCTGCTTGCGATGGTCAGGTCCTTCCACGACAACATGTACAGCACTGTTTGCTATAATGACGCAACCTCCGAGGAATTCCCAGTCAGCAGCGGAGTAATGCAGGGCTGCGTCCTCGTGCCTACACTCTTCGGCATTTTTTTCTCTGTGCTACTCCGGCACTCATTCGTGGTCTGCAGTGGGGGTGTCTTCGTCCACACCGGGTCTGTTGGCATGCTCTAAGGCATGGCGCGTCTTCGTGCCGGGACCGAGATCGCAAAGGTCCTCATTCGCGGGAGGTTCTTCGCTGATGACACAGCCTTGACATCACACACCGAAGATTGTAATAAAGACTAACGTTATGGGTCAGGACACAGAGACCCCTCCAAACATTGTCATCGATGGACACACCTTGGAGGTTGTCGAGAACTTCACCTACCTTGGGTCCACTATCTCGTGTTTGCTGTCCATCGACTCGGAGATCAACAGCAGGATCGCCAAGGCAGCCACAGTCATGGTCCAGCTAAAACAGCGAGTGTGGGTCAACTCCTGCCTCACCAAGAAGACCAGACTGTGCGTCTATCATGCCTGTGTACTCGGCACTCTCCTATATGGCTGTGAGTCACGGACCACCTACGCGAGGCATGAAATGAAGCTCAACAGCTTCAGCATGAGGTGCCTACGGCGAATACTGCAGATCCCGTGGTAGGATAGGGTCTCCAATACAGAGGTGCTGGAGCGAGCCAGCACGAGTAGCCTCCATTCTGTGCTCAGCGAGAAACGCCGCAGAAGGATTGGTCATGTAAAGAGGAGGAATGCAGGCCGCATTCCCAACTACCTACGCTGGTCATGGGACCTATGTGAAGGGGATTTGGTTCAGAGCTTCATCGACCTCGACAATTGGGAATGTCAAGCTGCTGAACGACCAACCTGGAGGCGCGCAGTCAGGCGTGGCACATTGTGTGCAGAAATTGGGTGAAGCGAGACTGCCATTCAGAAATGAGTGAGGCGGAGACACCTGCTACAACAGCCATCCGCCTTCATATGCCTCGGATGCGGCAGGGATAGCCACTCCCTAGTTGATCTTCACAACCATTCTCAGCGGTGCAGCTGGACACCTCACCCATGAAGCTACACCATCGAGACGAACGGATACCGACGATGTATGTATGTATGTATGTATGTATGTGTGCGTGTGTACATACATGCATGCATGTATGTGACCATGTATGTATGTGTGTTTGTATGTATGTATGCAGTAGCGTAGCCAGGGGGTGGGCAGGGGGAGCGGCCGCTTCCCCTACGATCATTAAAAAAAAAAGGGCCTTTTCGGGGAAACAAAATTCAATTCATAATTTTTACAGCCACGAAGCACAATTTATGCTGTTTCTAATAGTTTTTCTTTAAATTGCATTTCAACAATTTAATTCATTACAATCATTTTGAATCATTCAGCGCGCCAACAGCGTGAAAGACAATTTATTTAGTGCCTTAGCAAGACCAAGACCAAAAGAAAAGGAGCGTAATAGAGAAAATCATTAAAGCGTTTTATATTTAATAAAAAAAGTTACCTGTTATTATCAACTTTTTTAAAAACAATTCATTCATAGCTAATACACTATTTAATTACTCAACTTACACATTATCTAATAGTTATCAACATTTGAATTTTGTTGTCAAGAAATTATTCTACTAAAAGATATAAAGTATCTAATATTTGATCTCATAATAACTGATATTTACTATTTCATATTATTTTTACTCATACGGAAATTTTGCCATTCAAATTACAATTTAAAGGAAGAGATACATAATAATCAAACAATCTGGGTAAATTTTTTCATGTTTATGTACATTCTTTAGTCATAAAATAATTATATCATTTTCAATTATATTGTGTAATTTGATCATTTTAGAGTTACAAATTGCAAGCCGTTATTTTTTTTTTAAAGGAAACAAATTAGAAATATTAATGTAAAGAAAACGGGTTAATTATCTCCCTTCAATTAAATTCTCCAAATTTGATGCTAGTGATACCAAACGAGTTAATTGTTTTAATATAACTAGTGTACTTCTGAAAATTCTCATCTATCTTAATTTTCCATAAATTAGGCAAATAGTTAAGTGTTTTTAAATTGATTTCACGGAAAGATATGCCCAGTTTCGATACAAATCCATTCCAGTTGCCCAAAACTTCAAATGCTTTGGACCCAGTCTTGTAAATGGAAGTTTAACTCATTGAAACTTGTCGCCATGTCATTCAGAAACATTGTTTTCAACTTCAACAGTCAGTTGTCCTCATGAATAACGGAATTTCCATTAAGATACATCTTAATTGCTTCCAGACAAGAAAAGAATCTATCCAAGACTTTACCTATACTCCGTATTACTTTCTTCTAGAATAAACTTGAGAAACAATACAATTGACTATCTTAACAAAGAATCAATCACATATTGCTAGTCCAATGATGGGAGCTTTGCATACAAACATTTCACGACTAATACAGTCGACGTCCAGTTTCCCATGTAGTTCGTCACGCAGCACCCATTAATTAATTATGCTGGCATACGTTATTTTCACTTGCATTAAACAATATTCTTGGAGGTCTTTCGCGTGCCACTGAAAATCTTCTGCGTGCCAAGTCTGACACACTTGCCTTAAGTTGCCGACCCCTGCTATAGAGCATTCGCGCTGATTCTATAAATACTTTTCAATACTAAATGTTCATCCCGAAAATGAGCAGTAGATTTTGCAAAAATTCCCATCACTATTGGCTGCTAGAAAAATAATCGTGAATGGTTAAATAAAGACTGCCATATTATACATTGTGTGTATCATGAGACACAGGATTTTCTTATAACACTTGATACGTATGAATTCTTAGTTTTTCTATTACTTGGAAAAATTGCTAAAAGTGGGGCCTTTTTCCTAAAATTTCGCTCCCTCCATCGTCAAAACCTGGCTACGCCACTGTATTTATGTATGTGTGTGTGTGTTCATACATGCATGTGTGTATATATGATTGTATGCATGTGCGTATATATGCATGCGCAATATTCGTGTTGTTGCTGTTGTAAGTAGGTAGAATGAAATAAAACATTAAGCGTGGTCATTGTTTACATTTTAAAACAACAATGGGGCCAATTGTGTAAACATCCTGCGAATCAATACAATACATTTTGACAAAGGAAATAATCTGTAGATAAGTTGTGTTTTTTTCAGAGAGATAAAGCCATTTATTGCATAAATAGGACAACAAATGTATGATCGTTTGGGTAGTGAAGGGGAGATAGTTTGCGATTTTCGTTCAGCAATACGTGGCACAATATACGTTGAGCGAAACGTGGCACGATATACGTCAGCAATACGTGGAACGATATACATTCAGCAATACGTGGCACAATATACGTTCAGCAATACGTGGTACGATATACGTCAGCAATACGTGGCACGATATACGTCAGCAATACGTGGCACGATATACGTTCAGCAATACGTGGCAGAGCTTAGAAAAGAAACTACTCTAAATACAGGCCTACTGTAGATATATTTATTCATTTATATAGGCATTTATTTTTGTATCTATATACGTATGTATGTGTGTATGAATATATATATATAAATGTATTTATGTATTTTTTCACTAATTAACAGCTGGAAATTGGACTACTATATTATGATTTTTTATTTATTTCATATGGATAAAATCGACCAGTATCTTACAATAGGACTACTAAAGATCCCTGTGGTACGATTATATGCATCACCAATATTTGTAAAGACTTGATTATATTTAACAATTGTTTCATTTTGGAAGTCGGTCATTTTTGTCATTGCAACGGAAAACACCACTGGCACGTAGTCAATTACAGAGCCTATAACATTCAAACATAGAAATAAAAAAGAATTAAAATTATTCAACTTTAAATTCACTTTGCTCTTTCTAGGCATGCAGATATATTTTTTATTAATCTTCGAAAGTATAATATACCCATTCCAATTGTTCCATGAAACTGTATAGTTCAACAGGGAAAAATAACTTAAATCCACACATTAATTATATTGTAAGCCTAATTATCTCCTTCAACAAAACCCCCAAAATCCTCAAAAAATGTTTTTTTCATGACATTTTGTAGCGCGGAATATATAAATGAGTTTGCGTTCGTCAATCATGGTCAATGAAGCCCTTCCTAGTGTCACCGTTTTGATGTTTCCAAACCTTTCCTTCAGTAACACCATCTCCACCTCTCGGGTTGTCGGGACTCGGTCGTTGGGTTGTATAATACCGCTTGTACCGTGCGATAAGGCCCCTGCAACAAATACCAATCACTATCCCGGCATACCAAGCAACCATGGTTTTATGCACTGTTCAACTGGTTTACCTCGGGGAACCAGTGGTTTACACAATTCGCTGGCTTTGAGGCCAATGGGCTCTCAAGAACCATATGTCACCAGACAAGAACTATATTTCTTAACGGAAGAATGCAAACGATATAACTTTTTTAAAGCTCAGAGAACGAATTCCGATGAATTTCGCCGTTTTGATGTATTCCCGTTAACTAAGTGCGCAATCAGTTGGCCGTCGATCTCCACTGTTAGATCCCAAGACGCAGGGCATTCTGCACCTCCCAGTAATTTTGTCTCCGCGAATCTTCTTGTGAATCAACAGACTAAAGTAGGCCCCTATCGGAAAAAAAGTCCAGTTCAGAACCGGGCTATTGTAGATAATTTCGTTCTGTGGAGCTCCCACCACAGATTGGCTCCATTTTGTCGTTTAAAATGCCGCCACACGCCTCGGACATTGTCAGAGCAGCCCCAACCTTCGCATCACTTATCCGTTTCCCATTTTAGGTTGGATTGCGCTCTCCATTGAGCACTGCTCTTTCAATGCCGTTGACTGATACTCTCTCTTGGCTAAGAAGTCCGCTATTTCGTTATAATGTACCATGCGTGAGGGTAAACTTAACTCCGTGCATAGAGATCACATTAGAAATAGCCAATATGTTCAAGAGAGTCGATCAAACCAGGTCTACATAACGCCAATGATATGGGACACTGAAAGCGCATCACTGAAGATAATTATGTCGGCTAATACTTCAGGCCCATTCCTCAAACCTTTTCCTGATTGCCTAGTTGGCATGCCTAGTAGCTTCTATAGCTGCCTCGTAGTTGCAGATTGCACTACAAGGCCCTGACAACTCTTCTATTTGGGTACCTACTCCTAGGTACAACACAAAATCTCCGTAACCGGCCTGTTTCTCTGTACCACTGGTGTCACTTCCATCGGTGAACACCTTAATGCAGTCCGAATAAGATTGTACCCTCTCCAGGTTAGTAGCAAGCATCTCGGTGCAGCTGCTATTTATTCCGTCTACATGGTCTGTTAAGTGCAGACGTGGTAGAGAGGGGGGAATATCAGTAGTAGGGTCAACTCCCATACAAAGGGGAATACGGTTCCCTGGGAGTCTAATCTCTCTACTCCTGTTTGTTGCCTGATGCATGCACGATGGCATTGTAATCTATTGCCTAAACTCCTTTGAATCAGCTATCATTTTGCAAGGACTCTAGCCGTTATACCGCTCGAATGCAGTGATAACTGCGCGTAATCTTTGCGTGCTGATTGTTTTTATTTTTTACATGCTTTCTACCGCAGCCGTTGGGGCTGTCCAAAAAGTTTCACGTATCAGACTTAGGGTTCGGTTTTGTACATAATCAAGAGTCCTTAAAGCCGTTTAAGATGCATAGACTTGCATCGAGAGGCTGTTCTCAATCTGGGACCTTGCCGATGGAAGATAGAGGTTGCTCAACGGATTCGCCTTCGCGCCCTACCTCGTTCTGGCCAGTCTTTAGAGTCTAAGCTTTTCATACAATATTCATTGTTTATAAATCCATAACAAATATAATTATATTAATAAAGAAATACTAGGTCTAAGCTTACATATATATTATATATACACCTGATTAATGATTATTTTGTATACTTAACCCCGTTCCCGAAATTAATTAAAATAGAATACGATTTTTATTATGTAATCAATATGGACGTAATTAAATTAATAGTCACATTTATTTTTAATATTAGACAAAAAATATATATTAGCTTTATTTATAAAAATACATATAAAGAGAAAAAAAAGGATATTAAAAAAAAAGTACTTACTAGTTGCATCAACAGAAGTCAATGCGGCTGCCAATGCTACTAACACGAATCTCATCTAGAATACACATCAAAACAATATTATGGTGGACAGTAAAAGCAATTACAAGAAATAATGATGTATATACTTCGTTGATTTATTAGGCATTCAATATAATGTAAAGTAAGATACCATTTTTTTGTTAGGTTTGCGAAATAATTGTTTGCGAGAAAACAAAGCTGAGTGGTCGAACCAGAGAAGCAATAAAACAAAAGGTGGTAGGTGCTTATAATGTGTTGATCCGTCTATGTTGAAGTCTCTGATTGGTCGACTTTCTACAATGTGTTGGTCTCTGACTGGTCTTCCCAACTGTCACACGCTGAAGGCGCGGCTCTGATTATGTGCAGATTGTGCGTACTCTTATCAGGCTTTTGTGAGGTCGTTGTCTTAGGATATGAAGAGAGACGACTTTCAAACCTATTTATATTTGTAGCTATCTCAGCAAAAAGGATTGACGAAATGCAACAGTTCTACAACGTTTATTGACAATAAGTTTCTATATGTATTATCAAAGGTTACATACATCCAATATATACAAATAGAGGTAGATGAGAGTCGATCGAGTACAGTGTAGTCGGCTAACTTAAATGCTCACTATCAAGTAACTCCGAACTGTCAACTGTGTATGTGAGACCTACTTCGACTCTGTGTATCTAGCGACTGTGTCTGCTTAGCTACTGTCTGCTCTCTCCCTAGCTCTCGCTTGTCTGACTATTTATCCTCCCAAATTTTAAGTTTCTCAGACTTGCCAGGAACATCTGCGAACAATGACCCATATCCAGTTACCCTGGGGGGGGGGGGGAGTCTGACCTCACCTGACTCTGAGCCGTGGGACCTCCAACTGAGTCTCCAACTTTTGAGTTATTACTCCCCTCTTGTCCCATGCCAGAAATGTATACTACTAGACGCCCATTTATCAATGGTTATTTAACCCCTCTTGGACTGTTTCCCAGTGTGACGAATGGAAACGAATCGGTCGTCACATAGGCCGAATTTTATAACTGCCAATGTTTATAACGAATGTATTAGCATCACAACCATGTATGGATTAGGAATCTATGTTCAATATTTGATTAAGCGTAAGAGAGAGAGAGAGAGAGAGAGAGAGAGAGAGAGAGAGAAAGAGAGAGAGAGAGAGAGAGAGAGAGAAGGTTTAGAAACATAAATGTTATTTGTAAATGTTATTATATTATTGTCTTCCCACATAGCGGGGTTTCCCGGCTAAGAGAAATAATACTATACCGCCTTTCCCCCCCCCCCCACTTTCCCGTGTCACCTTTTCCACACGCGTCGTTGTTATCCCCCGTTACCTGTTAAGATAGGAATAATCTCCCTCCAACTTTGAATGGCGTACGAATTTAACGACCATTGTCTATATTGCAATTAAGGGTCACATAGTCTCGTGAATATCGCGCCCTCTCGCCCCCCCCCCTTCCACCCTCCTGGGTGACCATATATTTCCTACCTTATCTTGTCACTGTTTCAGGAAATGTAATTCCAGTTGATATCATTTTTTCTGATCGCCAATAGCTGAATTGTATTCTTAAAGCCACTGCCACGAAACAACCTAAAATGTGTGCAATTATACATGTCCATAAGCTTGAATTTCATATAGAAAAACAACTCCCTTAATTTTTGGTCGAATTTGGAATTAAAAATCTTTTTACGAGAAGCAATATTTGATTAATATTTTTCTTTCATCGTATGCTCTTCGTAAGTCCAAGAAACCCCTTATAATTAGGCTTATATGCCATCCGTCCGTCCTCAGGAGTATATAGCGTAATGGCCCTTTGTAAGGGTGGCCACGATAGTCTAAGCCAGGGTTCGGCAACATATGGCACGCGTGCCAGACTTGGCACGCAGAGCTATATCCAATGGCACGCGGAAGACCTTCCAAATGACAATATTTAAGTCTCTTATATAAGAAATGGATGTGCTATATAAGGATGACTTTTAGGTTGTTGGCACGCTGAATGAATATAAATCCTACTTTGGCACGTAATTATGAAAAGGTTGCCGACCCCTGGCACATAGGCGATGCTTTTAAGAAGGCAACTATTTTGCCCAGGCAGCAGGCCGCGCAGATGGGGATTCCAGGGGAACAGCTAAGCTGATACAAATAGGGACCATCTGCGTCGCAGGAGTTGCCAGAGAATTTTTAATAGAGACTCCATCTCCTGATTTTGTGTTAGGGTTCACTCCCTTAGCCTCTCCATTGAAAGGTGTAGCTGCAAGACAGCGTATACTTGAGATAGGAGTTTCCCTTTCCTAGACGAGCTACATATCCTAGGCTTAAGGCACCTCTTATTCGTAGGCTCAAGGCATCCCATATTCTTAGGCTTTAGGCACCCCTTATTCGTAATCCCAAGTCAACCCTTTTCCTAGGGTCTAGGTACCCTATTCTTAGACCCAAGACAGCCATTATGCGTAGGCCCTTCTTTTAACTAATGCTTAGTGACAGGGGTCTCCAAACTTTTCAGCCCGAGGGCCGCATTAACTATCAAACAGCAGCTCGGTGGCCTACTACACACTCAAGGTCCAAAAAAAAAAAGAATCAAAATATGGATGTTGTTTTTAATTATTTATTTAATATTATTGTATTCAGTTATTATTTAATAACACATTGGTGCACTACACTTGAGCTTGGAAATGGTGAAATATTGTTTCCTTGATGCCAAAATAGCAGACATTTCTGGCTTTAGATTTTATGTCCCTAACATCAACATTGACCTGATATTATCATCGGACAAGTTAGTTTCACAAATGGTTCTTTACGTATTTCATTCTTGAAACTGTTTATTCACACAGATATCTTGTTCCAAAAATTGAAAGGTACCTTGGTGCAAACGTTTTGGTATTAGAAAAGTCTTCCTTGGGCAAAAACTGGTAAAAACCCATCAGTCCTTCTTTGAACTTATCCATAAAGAGGTCATTTGCTTACAACTCAATGACCTCCAGAAGCAGTTCATCTGGGCAACTTGCCATGTCTGCTTCAAATAGGTTTTGAAACAGTCTCACTTCTTCTGCCTTTGAATCCAAATCAGAAAACCGCTCCTGAAACTGCAGCTGGAGGTCTTTGATGATCTCGCATGTAAATGACGCGGGGAACTCAGCTGTTGCTTCAGCCATGAATACCTTGCACTGCTGAAAGTGCTTCAAGTTTTTGGCCTGTACTTGTTCCAAAAACAATACAAGTTCGGATCTGTAGGCCTTTACGTGGGTGTATAGATCAGAAACTAGATTTTTCTCTCCTTGTAGTTTTAAGTTCAGAAACTTTAAATGACTAGTTATGTCTGCAGCTAAGGCCAATTTCCATACCCACTCTTTATCTGACAGTTATGGCTGTGACTTGTCTTTACTTTCCAGGAACTCACCTTTGTCCTTTCTTAGCTTAAATATTCTGCTCAGAACTCTCACAACTTAGCCATCTTACTGCTGTGTAATATGGTAAATCTTTCGATTCTGTGTCTGTATCTTTCAACATGGCTCTGAACTATGACTGAGCCCATGTGACCTTATTAAATTGACCATCTTCACCAAAGGATTCACTGATAATGTCAAATATATTTAGCACACAAAACTTGCTGGTGAAAAATACAATGCAGTAACATTGGTTGGGGAATGTTTTTTTCGTTATACATCTGCTTCACTTGTCCAACCAAGCCTTTCTTTATGCCACTCTTGTTCTTTCCTCCATCAACAGTCACGTTAGTCCAGTCCAAGTTATAACCAGTAAATGTTTTTTTCAACTCATTGAATATATCCTCTCCGGTAACAGTGTCATACATGCTGTATCTTCATCCACACCTCTAATGAACACAAGCATTTGAGAGGTGGAACAGCGGTCAAGCGATTCAGCCAATTGAATTGAAAAATGATGAAACTTGCTTGCATTCTTCGCTTTTTGACTCACAATGTTTTCACCCATATCTGCAACACGGCGGGCAATGGTATTTGCACCCAAAGCTACATTTTTAAATTGTTTTGACTTGTCTGGGCAAAGTTCCTCAGCCACCTCCAACAAACATTCTTTCACTACTTCACCATCTGTAAACGGTTTGCCACTTTTAGCCAGGACCCAAGCAACTTTATAACTGGCCTTAGTTAAAGATTCGTTTTCATTTGAGGATTTACTTAACAATGTCCTCTGAGATGTGAGTTGATTTTGTAATGTAGCAAATTTTTCTGCACGGACTTCACACTCCAAGTGTGCATATTTCTCCTGATGTTTGCTTTGATGATGACAGCGCAGGTTGTATTCTTTCATCACAGCCAGTTTCGTTGCAAATCACACACAATGCTTTCTCGCCGTATCTGCTGAACTTGGCAGGATACAGGTAAAATTCAGTTTTTTGTTTGTCTGTAGATAAAAAGGACTCCACGGGCCGCATGAGAGGACCTCGCGGGCCGCATGCGGCCCGTGGGCCGTAGTTTGGAGACCCCTGGCTTAGTGTATTTGACTTGGAAAACATTATTATTTAAGAAAGCGGTTAGGGAAGGGAGTATTAGATACAAGTTCTGAAAACAATAAAAAAATGATTAGGAATTTACTTTTCTGTTAAAAATAATTTGTTTTTATCTACAGTACGTTATTAATATTTTTGCTTATTTTGATGACTTTTATTATGTTTTATTAAATTGATTATAATGAAAAATAAAAGAAAGGTCGTGTATTTCTCGGATATTACATTGGTAGATGTCTACCTCATAACATATATCAAACGAATCAGCAAATATTTTATGCTGACTTAAATTGTTTTACAGACATTTTGTAATAAAGTGATTAAATCTTTGCTGAACATTGAGCTTCAAAAAAAGTATATCTGATGTGTTCCTTTTGGAATGGAAAGATATGTTGCTATTTCTAAGTTGTTGTGAAGATGAATAAATGTTCGGCTTTATAGGCCTATTGTTTACTCATTTTTAGCACACAATTTTGATTGGCACGCTAGAGAGCCTTTTCTACGCAATCTAAAAAAAAGCACAACGCTGCATTATGTTAGCTCTGACTTGTAATGTCTGCGTTCAAATTAACCTCCTCCCCTCTCACAACCAATACTTAAACAGATATACAAAGTTTTGAAAATAACCAAGCAATAGATCACGTTGATGTCAACTTGACAATACGAATTTTAACGGTTCTAGTACATACAATATATTTTAGACTATATAACTCATTGGTATTTCATTGGTCACATGTAATGTAAAGCTTTGCAAGATGAAAATGCAATTGATTACATTGTTGCTTATTCAGATAAAACTTTACATTTGTCAATAGGCGTCTAGAAATGATTTTTTCGAAACATTTCATAATAATTTATCTTAGAGTGACTGGACGTAGGTTAATGTTGCAATCAATTTCTTTAGAACGGGTTTAATTTCTGAGGTTTTTCCTAATGAATTTTCCAAGACATGTCAAAGATATAGAACTGCACAGCGTTAAACTAGTGTGCCGCTCAGTGTGTCTGGCCGGAAGCTTTAACCACAATTACTTGTTTTAAAATTGGCAATACAATTTTACGTTTAGACAATTTTGATTAATATATATTGTTACGTCCACAATCCCCTTGTGGCCAGAGCCGTGTAGATATCGTTGATAATTCTCGTTAGTCCTAGGGTAGACTTTAGTTATTATTATTTATGTTTCAGTAATACACGAACTCTCCTTATGGTACTGGGCACAAACTCAGGATTTGCGTTCTAACAGTTCCTTTCCTTGACGTTAGAGTAGTAGATACATATTATAGTATTGTAAACAAAACAATAGAATAGTAACTTGACGAGGAAGCTTCAGTGTAAATGTTGTTGATAATTTAATTAAGGTGATATGTCCACATATATACAGTATTAAGATTATGTACAGTTAGAACAAAATAGTGCAAACGCAATCGTCATCAAAAGAAATTATCTCAAAACTCACTGCCTTTTAGACAAACAAATCATTAAAGACTATTAAAGTGGAGCGAGGGACAGACCTATTACTAGGAGGGGTGAAAATAATGGTATCATTACAAAACTCATAATTAAAATGATAGAAACTACACTATGCAGAAAGAATAAACCATTCCTAGCCACTCCGAGAATTTGAGGTCAACACAGAATCCCAACATTACCTAGAACCTTTCGCCATCTTACTAAAAGTCGAGGAGGTATTGGAAAGATTAAGCCCCGCCCACAAAATCTGTGTAGGGAGAAAAAGAGGGGGGAATAAGCATTGTGTGATCCAAGACATGGAACTACCAATAGTACATGACAATATATACATATATATATATATATATATATATATAAAGGTAAAGCATCTAACTCGTATTACCTTGTTTTTTCGCTGTTATATACCTAACATCTCTTCATCTAATTTGCCTATATCTATACCGTCTCATTTGTCACGGTTGTAAGGTTTTGCTAATGATCAATGAGTTGACAATATCTTCAATAACACAATATTCTTTATAGATGTATTTTAAAAGTGAATATCAAATATAAGGTGATATGCAATTATTTTGTGTGTGCAATTCCTTAATATAATTTTATGTATCACGGAATGCGATTATGAAATGTATAAAGGTAAATAACTGAGATTATCTTACATCATTTTAAACTCAGAGTACCCTACTGGGGATATACGTTTTGGTTTGTGTAATTATCAGACTGGACCTACAATTGACCGAGGGTGAGATTGCTCTCTTGGACCCCCCAACTTCAACACTCCTTAGCAGTTCACTTCGTAATCGTTAGTACAACCGCCAGAAGCATCTATGTTACGTCTTATGCAGGAGGTTTAGTTTCACTTTGTTGGAAAACCCACGTAGTCGAGCACTACTACGCACTACTTGAGCCACAATTGCAATTGGAACAAAGGTCGTTAAATGTGTACACCGTTCACCCGTTGGACTGAGATGATGTATATCTTAAATGATATATATGACTACATCGACCCGCAGACAAAATGTTACACCTGGGGAGGCGGGCGGCACAATATTGTTTACTTGGCCGGAGAGCGATGTGGCCAACAGGTACATGGGACGGTAATTAAATAGTATTTACAATTCTAAAGTTTTTTTTTTCTCTCTCTTTCTCTCTCTGTCTCTCTCTCGCTCTATTTCTCTCTCTAATACTCTACGACACGGTTACGTGCTAAACATGTAATAACTTAAAGTGAATAAATTCATTAAATAAAGCACACAATAAACAAAAAAAAAAACAACAACAAACAATTACAAGATACATGCCTATTGGAATTTTTTTTTTCGGCCAAATGATATTGGTATTGATATGATTTATTTAAACTTTATAATTATTAATTTACTAGTATTATTTTCCTTAAATACTTTAAAGCTATTTTTATGTTTAACATATTGATGAGTTAATATTATGTCCTATTCTGTCAGTGGTCAATGTTTATCGAAACAAATGGTAGCTTGTAGCCAGAGAAGGTTGAATACGTTTGAGATTGAGATGCATAGGGTTCAAAATTTCTTCTGGATGTGATGTACACAATGTCTCTTTTTTCAATGGTAGTATAAAAGAATTGCCTGAAAAAAAAAAGATAATACATTTCTGTAAACCTAAAAAAAATGATTATCATGGCTTTCATAAATACAATTGTTACATAGTCCGCAATACTGGAACACACTTTGAATATCTTCTCTCTCCCCAACGCTTTTCTTTGTAGGCTAGACTAGGATTTCCATTTTCTTTTATTGTTGTCATTGTGTCTGTTTAATAAGAACTACATCATTTCTAAGAAATCCACTCTTGTAGCGTCTGCAAATTCTGGAATAGTGTAATCATTAAAGTGTTTCTGGATAAGTGTAAGGAGCGGTAATTCAATATATTTTCTAATGAAACTATAAATACTGTAAAACAAAACTGAGCATGTTCATAAAACTGGTCTCAACTGGTATAAATGTTTACCCGTTCCGCTCTAGTAAACCGGTGTTTACAAACATTTCTAACGACACACTAGTCCTATTGTGTTGCTTATTCTGATCTTCTTAAGTACTTTTAAAATTAATCAACGCCTTCTACGTAGTATAGGGAAACTATGCGCGAATCGCCATACCCGTGTTGATAACAACGTTTTTCAAATTATTCGCTGTTTTGGCATAGGGCGTCGACTACCCACGAGACGCGGGACTAGGGCTGGATAGTTTCATCGCATTTGGCATAACCTGTCTGCTAAACCTGCCTCGGCTACTCTTGTTGCGAGTGTGCTTGATATCCACCACCTGCGCCTACTCAATTCGCAGTTAGTGCTACTTCTGTGACCGGACAATACCCTGACATATCGACTATTCATTCTGCAGGCGTTACCATCGGCCTCTTAAATACTCAAATTTCCGTCAAAAAGGCTTTAGTTATATATGATGTTATAACTGAGAAGTCGCTTGACATTATGATTATCACTGAGACGTAGCTTCACGAGGGTGGAGATCAAGTAGCCATTAGGAACATGATGCCTGGTGGATATGCTTTCTTCCACCGTTCTCGGTCAACAGGTCATAGAGCAGGTGGGATTGCTGTGATTCACCAGATCGCCATAATTGTTAGATCGTGTAGGGACACGAGTTTTAATTATTTGAGTCTATACATTTCATAATTTCTCAACGCAAACTGTCAGACGGACCGTGGCTCTGTACAGACCCCACCTTCTGCTCCAAATGATCGGAATGATAGCTTGTTTTACGAGGACTTTGGAAAACGTGTGTCTTCCATAATTTCTAAGAATCTTCTCATTCGTGTTGACTTTAATGTTTATTTTAATGAGCCAGATAATAGGCTCACTCGCGACTTTGTTCATTTGTTGCACTTGGCTAACCTGGTACAGCATGTTTCTAATCCAACACACAAGGATGGACATATTTTAGACTGGGTTGTGTCACGATCTGACAATGATGAATTTCTTAAGTCAGTAATTGTTGAAGATCATCTTATATCTGATCACTTTCTTGTTACCTTTACCACAGATATGGAAAGGCCTGCTGTTCCAATAAAGAAAATTCAGGCCAGGAAGTTACGAAATATAGATATGGACTTATTTTGCGATCATCTTTCAAGATCAGTTTTAGTTTAAATCACCACCTGCTGACATCTCTCACCTAGTTCTACTCTACAATAATACTCTATGTTCCATGCTGGAGACTTTTGCCCCTATGACTAAATTGTATGTTAGGGATAGACCCAATACTGGTTGGTTTACACCCTCCGTTCGGATGGCTAAATTAGCCCGACGTTAGGCAGAGAGGAGCTGGAGACAAAGTGGCTTTGAAGTGGATAAACAGTTGCTATAGATAAAAAGGAACAAGCTTACAAATGTGATTAGACGTGCGAAAGCAAAGCAAGTTCAGTCTGCTCTGGAGGCTGTGGGCTCTATCAAAAACTGTTTTCCATAGTACATAATCTTTTTGGAAAAAACGAATTGAATCCAATTTTGCGTGACCTGAGCAGCGAGCAGGCTGAGGAGACTCTTAATGATTTTTTTAATGAAAATGACGAAACGATTAGAAACATATTTAATAATCATACTACTCCACCCACTGTGGATAAGTCATTCTCTGGCATTTCTTTGAAAAATTTCCTCCCAGTTTCCGAAGAGCAGTTGAGGCGTCTTGTCTCTAAACCTACATCCTTAATTGTTGACCCCAATCCAACAAAGATTGTCTTAGACTGTCCTGAAATTATTCTTCCAGTTTAGGTGCGTATCATAAATGGTAGCCTGTAGTCAGCCACAGTCCCACAAATGTTTAAGACTGCTGTCATCATGCCTTTATTAAAGAAAAAGGGGCTCGATCCTAGTGACTGCAAGAGTTTTCGCCCAGTATCTAACCTTCCCTATGTATCAAAGCTTCTTGAGAGGGTTGTCTCTCAGCAGCTTTTATAACATCTAACCACACATGGCCTAATTGATAAATTTGAGTCTGCCTATCGACCTGGGCATAGCCGTGAGACGCAATATTACGTGTACTGAATGATGTTCTATGTAGTGCTAACCGTGTTGAACTGAATCTATGTTAGTTTTGTTGGACCTCAGTGCTGCCTTTGATGTTATCAACCACGACTTACTTTTATCAAGACTTCAATACTAGATGAGCATTACTGAGACTGCACTTCATTGGTTTACTTCCTACTTGGCAGACAGGACCCAGAGAGTTTCTATCAATCAGACCTTATCAAAAGCAACTCCTCTCATATGTGTTGTACTTCAATGTTCAGTTTTAGGGCCTATCCTTTTCGCCTTTTACACTAGCCAGCTTGGCAGAATGATTGATAGCCAAGGCTTATCTCGCAAACTGTCATCGGATGACACGCCGCTGTACAAGAGCTTCCATCCTGATCATAATGCTTGTCCTGCTGCTGTTACTGCAGTGAAAGACTGCTGACTAGCATCTTTTAAAGTAGGGACCTCTGTTATCTTTTTGTCCAACAATGTCAGAGACCTCGTCTTTATTATTGAAAATAAATTAACAATGGGTCCACACATTAATACTGTGGTGAGGGCCTGCTCCTTCCATCTTCGTGCTCTGGGTCAGCTGCTACCTCTAATTATTAGAAAAACAGCTAATACGTTTGCTGTTGCTACAATACAGTCAAGACTAGACTATTTTAACAGTTTCCAGTTGGGGTTACCCCAGAAACAGCTGGAAAGACCAGACAGTCCAGAATACTGCAGCACGCATTGTGTCACTAGTAAGGAAGCATGACCATATCACTCCAGTTTTTAAAGAACTCCACTAGCTCCCTGTGACGAAGCGCATTGATCATAAGATTATGTCCGTTGCTTATGGATGCGTAGAAGGCACTACATCTGCCTATCTTAAAGAGGTCATACTAAAGCATGTGACATTAAAGATGCTGCGCTCTTCAACACAGTCTCTCTTGGAAATTCCATTTTTGGATGGTGTCATGTATATTGTTTTTCCAAGAATTGGAACACGCAATGTTTATTCTCCTCTCTCTCTCTTTTCTTACTACACGCGATATTAGGACGTTTAGTAGGAAAACGAAAGGTTCTAGGTAATGCTGGGATTCTGTGTTGATCTCAAATTCTCAGAGTCTGGGAACGACTCATTATTTAATAGGGGAAGTTCATATCGTTTTGTTATGAGTTTTGTAATGTTACCATGATTTTCACCCCTACTGGTAGTGGGTCTGTCCCTTGCACCACTCGGATAGTATTTAATGATTTGTTTTGTCTGAAAGAGAGAGAGTTTCAAAATATGTTCCTTTGAACGTTTGTGTTTGCACTATTTTATTCTAACTGTACATAATAGATATATTGTATATATTGAACATACCACCTGAAATAAACTATCAACAACAGTTACACTGAAGCTTCTTTGTCAAGTTACTATCCTATTGTGTTGTATACATTACTATAAGATTTATCTACTACCATAATTTACAAGAAAGGAAATGTTGGAATACAAATACTGAATTTGTGACCAGGACTATAAGAAGAGTTCGTGTAATGCTGAAACATAAATACTAATAATTAAAGTCTCCCCTAGGACTAACGAGAATTATCAGCAAGATCTACACAGCTCTGGCCACAAGGGGATTGTGGACGTAACAAAATTTGGTGGTCTCGCCCGGTATATTTGAGTTCTACTTTTCCTGACCTAGGATTGACAAGATTTGGTAGTCCCGTTCGGTAGATTTGAGTTCTACTTTTCTTGATCTAGGATTGGAAAAAATTTGTTGATCTCGTCTGGAAAATTTGAGTTATATTTTTTCCTGACCTATAAATATTTTGTGACATTAGTAGTACTGAGAGCGGCATATTTGTGTTTCGTTTTCAGGACTGTGAAACTATTTTTTTTTTTAAAAGAGGAGAGAACTGGTTTGCGTTTTTATTCCTTGGGAAGTGTGAAGATTCCACGAAGTGTTTAATATTATATTGTGCAAATTTCTGGACAAATCGTAAGTTGGAACTTTATATTTTATTATACAATATATACTACTCTACTATAACAAATATTTCGAACGCTATACTATGGCTTCGAATATATCAAGTGAGGAACTTAATGCCATGTCATTTGCTGAACTAAAAGAATTAGCTGAGTCCTTTGGGATTGAGGCAGGACAGGCAAGACCTAATCGTAATCGTTTGACCAAAGAAATTATGACATGTTTGAACGGGCAGAATGCCATGAACACTGGTAGTGTAGTTGAAGTGGGACAGAACGATATCAATGAAGGTTATGTAGCTCCCAGTGGGGGCGAGGTAATTGCCCACGGAGACGAGGTAAGAAATGTGTCATCTAGATCATCAAACAATGATGAAGATGAAGGGTTGAGTGAAAACCTAAAATTCCAATTAGCTATGAAGAGAATGGAATTGGAAAGAATGAGGATAGAAACTGAAAGAGAAAATGAAAGAATTAGGATAGAAACTGAAAGGGAAAATGAAAGAATTAGGATAGAAACTGAAAGGGAAAATGAAAGAATTAGGATTGAAAGCAGAGAAATGATAGAGATGGCACGCATGAACAGACCTGACCATCGTAGGGACAGCAATGGTATGGATATTAGCGCAATGAAGCAACACTTGCCTATATTCAGAGAAGAAGATGTTCAATATTTCTTTTTGCTTTTTGAGAGGATAGCTGTAGATTATCAGTTCCCTGATGATAAGATGGCTTTATTGTTAAGGTCAACTCTCAACAAAGGAAAAGCATTGGACGTAGTGTTGAGTTTAACACCCGAGGAAATAAATGACTATGAAGTAATCAAAGATAGGGTGCTAAAAAGTTATTCCCTGACACCAGAAAAATATAGAAAGCTATTTAGAGACAGAAAGAAGGCATATGATCAAACTCATGTAGACTTTTTGAGACAAAAGGAGAAAATGTTAGAACAGTGGCTAAGGTCACAGAATGTAAGTGAGTTTGATAAACTCAAGAACCTAATATTGTTTGAGGAATTCAATGATTGTATTCGAGTGGATATTAAAACCCACATCTCAGACCGAGGGGTTGAAGATGTGCATGAAGCTGCTAGATTGGCAGATAACTATGCCATAATTCACGCCAGCATAAAGCCATATTATGCTGACAAACCCAAAGTGCACAAACCAGAGCCCAAGGAGGCTAGTAAACCAAAAGAGACAAGTGAAAACAATAATAAGAACAGTGGTGTAAATAATAATAGTAACTTAGTTCATTTCAGGAAGCAGACAGATGTAAATAAAGCAAAGGTGGTATGTTTCAATTGCAAGAAAGAGGGCCACATGAAGAAAGATTGTTGGATCCTTACCAAGAAGCAAGGTGCTATTCTACACTGTGCCAGAGTGCAGAAAGATAGCAAGCAGACAGAAGAAGTGTGCAACACAGGGTCAAGAAACTCAAAAGAAATGCGGCCGGCATCGCCCATAGTTGTGGAGTCGATGGTTTTTGAGAACAGTCTATCTAAGGTAAAAGAGAATAGCTGTACTCAATCTATTATGCTTTCAGAAGGCCGTGAGGAACAGATGGTTCCTGAAGTCCCGGAAGAGGACGACCTATCCGATTTTCGACCCTTTGTCTACGAGGGGACAGTGTCGACAGAAGTCGATGTACTCAGCAAGAAGAAAATACAGATATTACGTGACACGGGTTCTGCTGTCAGCGTGATCCTGGAGGGCAGTGTGCCGTTAACGGATGCCACCAGTACCGGTGAGTCTGTTGTGCTGAGAGGTGCTAGTATGGAGGCTGTGGAAGCTCCACTGCACAGAATAAAACTCGAGTCGGATTTTTTTACAGGTAACATCGTAGTGGGAGTGTGGCGCGCACTACCCGTCAAAGGCGTTTCCATGATATTAGGAAATGACATTATGGGCGGCAGAGTCACTGTCGAGCCCATGGTTAAAGTGTTGGAGACAAAGATGGCGGAGGACAAAAACCTACGTCCTGCCAATGAACGCCCAACATGTGCACTGACAAGAGCAATGCATAAAAAGAAGTCGGTAAAGACTCCTGCTACGCCGTGTAGTGCAACGAAAGATGTGTTTGTCTGTTCTGAAGACACACATGCGAATGAAACAGTGATAACAGAAACACCTGACATCGATTTAAGTGCTACGTTCTTTGCTGAACTAACAACTGGTGATGCAACCGAGAACGATAACATTTTGTCACCAAAGCAGAAATTGGTGAAAGAACAATTGAATGACGAAGTAATAATGCAACTCAGAATGAAAGCTGTTGATGAAAAGACTGCAGATGCAATGGCGGAATGTTTCTACATGAAAGATGAAGTATTGATGAGAAAGTCGAAACCGCTCAACTCAGGTACAAACGAGTGGGACAGTATTCACCAGATTGTAATACCTAAGTGCTATCGTCAAGATATACTGCGTATGGCGCATGATCTTCCTTTCGCTGGTCACATGGGAGTCCGAAAAACGCACCACCGTATCCTCCCTTACTTCTACTGGCCAGGACTGAGAAGAGATGTCGAACAATACTGCAAGACTTGCCACGTATGCCAAATGGTAGGACGTCCTAACCAACGAATTCCTGTCGCTCCACTCCAGCCGATACCAGCGTTCGACGAACCATTCAGTCATATACTCATTGATTGCGTGGGCCCGTTGCCGAAAACAAAAGCCGGTTTTCAATACCTGCTCACAGTCATGTGTTCATCCACTCGCTTCCCGGAAGCCATTCCGTTGCGGAACATAACAACAGTGAAGGTGGTAGACGCCCTGACACATTTCTTCACACGTTATGGCCTACCGAAGACAGTACAGTCCGACCAGGGGACTAACTTTACTTCGAACATTTTCAAACAAGTCATGGAACAATTAGGGATAAGCCATAGGCTATCAAGTGCCTATCATCCTGAGAGCCAGGGAGCTCTGGAAAGGTTTCATCAGACATTAAAATCGATGCTTAAAAAGTACTGTTATGAAAACGAGAAAGACTGGGATAAGGGTGTGCCTTATGTACTGTTCGCTGCAAGGGAGGCCACTCAGGAATCCCTGGGGTTTAGCCCATTCGAACTTGTGTATGGACACTCAGTCAGAGGTCCGTTGAAACTTCTACATGAAACTTGGCTAACGGACAGTGAACCGATTGGACTTTTGTCATATGTAGATAAATTTAAAAATAGGCTTTATCATGCTTTTAACCATGTGAAGATTCATTTTCCACAGATGCAGGAGCGTATGAGACAGAACTATGACCGTAAAGCTACAGCTAGAACTTTTGCACCAGGTGACAAAGTTCTTGTGTTTCTACCTTTGCAAAATCAGCCTTTAAGTGCAAAGTTTAGTGGACCCTATGAGATAGAGTCAAAGCTTGGCGAGGTCAATTATTTGATAAAGACTCCTGACCGGAGACAAAAACAGAGGTTATGCCATATTAATTTACTTAAGCCCTATGTTTCCAGGGAAAAGAGTAAACCACGGGAGGTCCCCATGATTTCGTTAGCTAGAGTCCCGACGGATTTATCTAGGATAGAATATAAGTTAGCAGAAAGTAAACTTAATAATACAGATGCCCTTAAGAGTTTAGATACAAGGCTAGAACATCCTCCGGTAGAAGATAAGGAGAAGATTATTGAGCTGGTGCATGAAAATAAGTCAATGTTTACAAATGTTCCCAGTAGGACACATGTCATAGAGCACGATGTAGTGTTAACCGATAGTGCCAGGTCTATTAAACAGCATCCATTTGACCCCATCAGACCTGAGCATATTAAATTAGATGTAAAGTATATGTTAGAAAATGACATAGGAGGAAAATGTGATAGCAAATGGTCTACACCCTGTGTGATGGTACCAAAAGCCGACCACACACTGCAGTTTTATAGAGACTTTGGGAAATTAAGTAATTTGACAGAGACCGACTGGTATCCCATTTCCCGTATCATCGACAAGATAGAGACAAGGTCATAGCTGATAATCTATCTCGGGTGCTACATGATTGACTGAATAACCCTATACTTCTTTTTCAGATCATCTCACTTATTCATTAAGAATGTGTCATGATAACCTATCATTCGTTTGAATTTTGAATATGGAATACCTATAGAATACTTGTATCATACAGAAGTCAAGTCTTTTGAAAGTATTAATAATTCTTATAATCATGTATAATATTGATGTTCTGATATATTTTAAATTCATTTGATTATGGAAAAGAAATTCCATTTAAATGTTGATGCATGATGCAATAAATATATAATATGCACGTATTTACTTGATATGGATGGATAAAAGTAATTGTCATCACATGCAATTAAGTGGGAAAACTTTGAGATAGTTGATTTATTATCTTGTTTTATTTTAGTTAATGAATGGAACTAAATAATAATATGTACAATTTTTATCTTAGAAAGAGATGTAATCTTAATTGGTATAAATTAATAGATAATATTGGAAATCTATTGCTAAATTGTTATATCATGGTAATAGAATGGGAAAAACTAGTGGATATTCACTATGTTGTATAGGTTGTTATATATTCCATATATCCGGGAATGGAGGGAAACAAAGGTACCTAAAGGTGTGCACTCATTCAACCCTGAACAATCTTTTATATTAAACTTTTAAATTTGCCAAAAACGCATAATAGTGGATTACATTTTAATATTTAGATTACTGTAGTAATCGTAACTAGAGTGTATTTTCTCCTCGTATTTGAGAAAAGGGGAAGTATCATCATCTTAGGTATGAACCCTGTTAATGTCAAGTTGACACTGTAATTTAAAGGGGAAGTAACCTATAGTTTGATTCGAGTTATGTATTACTTATCTTTTGGTTTGTATATTAGAAGTAAACTGTTGGAAATTGACAAGAGTTTGAGCAATGTTATATTTGTTTAAATAGATTAAGACTTTTTGCAAATTTTTGGTGGAAATCCACACAACTGTACATAGTTAAAATAAGAATGACTAGAATATTTTTTAATTATTTGTACTTGTTGAGACATTAGTTAATATTAATACTAACGGTGAAATATTTGTCCATCACGTTATAATCACAATTACCATTGGGTAGTGACACTTTTTATAATTTAGTTGTGCCAGTGAGCCATGTTTGCTTAAATTGTCTAATAATCTTCCATTGATTGTTGGTTATTAAAACGATAGTGTTAAGTACGAAAAATGTACCATGTTGAGTATTACTTGGGTAATTATGGTACATTATTTCTTTCATTGGGTGGGGGCGTGTCATGTATATTGTTTTTCCAAGAATTGGAACACGCAATGTTTATTCTCCTCTCTCTCTCTTTTCTTACTACACGCGATATTAGGACGTTTAGTAGGAAAACGAAAGGTTCTAGGTAATGCTGGGATTCTGTGTTGATCTCAAATTCTCAGAGTCTGGGAACGACTCATTATTTAATAGGGGAAGTTCATATCGTTTTGTTATGAGTTTTGTAATGTTACCATGATTTTCACCCCTACTGGTAGTGGGTCTGTCCCTTGCACCACTCGGATAGTATTTAATGATTTGTTTTGTCTGAAAGAGAGAGAGTTTCAAAATATGTTCCTTTGAACGTTTGTGTTTGCACTATTTTATTCTAACTGTACATAATAGATATATTGTATATATTGAACATACCACCTGAAATAAACTATCAACAACAGTTACACTGAAGCTTCTTTGTCAAGTTACTATCCTATTGTGTTGTATACATTACTATAAGATTTATCTACTACCATAATTTACAAGAAAGGAAATGTTGGAATACAAATACTGAATTTGTGCCCAGGACTATAAGAAGAGTTCGTGTAATACTGAAACATAAATACTAATAATTAAAGTCTCCCCTAGGACTAACGAGAATTATCAGCAAGATCTACACAGCTCTGGCCACAAGGGGATTGTGGACGTAACAATGGTCACAGAAAAATACTCTTGGTGTGGTCTCTTTTGAATATGTGGCGCCATCACTGTAGATTGGCTTACCTGAGGCACTGAAAAACTCTGTGACAAAAAAGCATTGAAAAAGACTTTAAAGACATTTCTTTTTAACTAAATTGATCATGTACACCTACATCGGCTAGGAACTTGTTTAAAACTATTTTAGAATGTTATTTTCGTTTCGTGCCTCCATCGGGACAAACCTTGTTTAGAACTATTTTAGAATGTTATTGTCGTTTTGTGCTCCCATCGGTAAAAACCTTGTTTTAAACTATTTTAGAGTATTATTGTCTTTTCGTTTTTGTGAGCGCACTGAGCATGCTTGCATTAGCATAAAGTGAGGCCCTATGTAAATGACCAATTATTATTAATTATAGTATTACCTACAGGGGAGATCATATTAGACTATCGTTTTTATTATAGGCTAAAATAATGGTACCAACACATGTACCCTTCTCTTAATGGGTCTGTCCCTCGCGTATTTAAGGTGTTTCGCACACAGTTTGCCAGGGAGTTTCGAGAGAGTTTATTTTGAGTCGGTTAGATTGACGCCTGTGTTGGCTCATTTTTTTCTATTGCTGTATATAATATATTTTTTGTAGCCTACATACTCGCACATACTGGATTTACCACGTGAATAAAATATCTTCTTTATTGAATAATTTACACTGACGCTTCCTTGTCAAGTTACTTTTGTATTTTATTGTTTACAATACCGTAATATACATTAATTTACAACTACAACGTCAAGAAAGGAACTGTTAGAACACTAATTCTGAGTTTTTTCCCAGGACAATAAGGAGTACGTGTAATGCTAAAGTATAAATAATATAAACCAAAGTCTACCCTAGAAGGAACGAGGATTATCAACAATATTTACACGACTCTGACCACAAGGGGATTGTGGTCGTAACACAATAAATATTATTTTACGTAAAAAAAAGTTTACCGGTGAATTAAGTGGAATTTCTTGAAAAATACAATGTGCTAAAAATTATTAGATACAATAGACTTTGGGTAATCATAAAGGAATAATGCAGTCGTAAATTAATTTCGATTGTTAATTGTCTAATTATATCTTTGTTTAACGTTTGACTGATCATATAGGTAAAAAACAAATATAATTTGACCTTTGAAAAACAAAGACAAACTACGCCTCTCTAATACCTATAGCTCAGTAAGCTAGTGAAACATTGAGGTCAATTATGGTGATCTCGAACATATTAAATACATTTCATTAACATGACTGATGGAAGATTATATGCATGTGTTACTCAAATCACGGTAAAAAAAGGAATACGTTATCAATAGTTAGAACTACAATTAACAGTCGACCTGATGAAAAGCAAGTGTTCAGGTCTATTGACAGGTAATGTGCTGAGGCTGTAAAACTAAAACCCAAGGTAGATTTTAATTTAAAAGGAACAAATTGGAGATGACAATACGTTTTCTAAATTATCACCCGGTGAGCAATCTGAGTAGTCCATCTGCGTAGATCAGAATGCCGTTGAAAAGGTTGCATCAGATACACATCAATGGCAATGTTGACTGCCTAATTGGACGTACGGCTCGTAACAGTCTACCAAACTGATCTAAGTCATAATACATGACTCGTACAATTTAGAATTTTTAAAGATGAAATATGTGTTATACTGGAAACAATGATATGAGGCACTGTGAGCGAGCAGTAGCGTAGCCAGGGGGGAAGCAGGGTGAGTGGCCGCTCCCCCTACGACCATTTTCGAAAAAAAAAGAGCCTTTTCTGGACAAATTATTTAATATTTTTAACAAGCCGTGTAGCACAATTTTTAATGTTTCTAATATTTTGTTTAAAAATTGCATTTCAACAATTTAATTTGTTACAATATGATTAATGAACCTTGTTAGATCTAGTTAATTAATTTTAGTTTAATCTAATTTGATACGAAATGAATGTAACACTCTAGCAGGGGTCGGCAACATTTTGCTAATGGTGTGCTAAGCTAGGATTTCTAAATCATTCAGCGTGCCAACAACCTAAAAGTCAACCTGCTCTATTTTACTTGTTTTCTTATAAAACAAGTAATTTAAATCCGTAGCTAGACAAAGGCCAAAAGCAAAGGAACTCTATAGAGAAAACCTTTTTATTAGCATTATACCAAATACAAAATTATATTACCAAACTTTCACAATTATGTTAACTATTTTGTAAAGGTTATCATTAAGTTGTCAAAATGCATATCTAACTACTGATAATATTAATTATGATATTTTGTTCTCCAGTTAACTGAGATGTTCTTTGATTTATTGAAGTATATAACTTTTCTTGAACAACGTTTAGCGCAATTGATACAAAGTTATTAAACAATTGGGTAGTTAATGTAAGGTTCAGAAAATGTGCATATATTATATTACTCATATAATATTTATAACATTTTCAACTACATTTTGACAGTTCGGTCATTATAAAATTATAAGTTGTAGACCATTTAGTCTTTTGCAAAATAAAAATTAAAAAAACACAATATTAGAAATTTTAGCGGAAAAAAAATGTAGCATATTATCTCCCTTTAATAAAAATAAAGATTCTAAATTTGATTCA
This sequence comes from Anisus vortex, assembly GCA_949126835.1. Classification (NCBI taxonomy): domain Eukaryota; kingdom Metazoa; phylum Mollusca; class Gastropoda; family Planorbidae; genus Anisus; species Anisus vortex. The sequence continues at coordinate 16,327,278 of OX421503.1, read as the reverse complement.
ATAGTGATACCAAACAAATAATGTTTTGTAATATAACAAATATTACTGACTAATTAATTACTCCTTTACATAAACGAGCGTTGTGGTATTCATTACAAGATTTAATTGTTAGAGGTATAAAATTAATTTACGTTAAATAGTTGTAAGTAAACATTTCCGGCATTATTTATTTGTCTATTCAACCTTGAGGAGTTTATCTCGTGGCACATTTCGATGACCATTTCATTAAAGGTTTAAAATTCAAAGGGCTACGTATTTCAAATCCCCAATATCCCTAAACTTAATTTTAAAAAAAATAGCTTCATCTAAGAAGGCCATAGTAAGATTAAGCTAGTTATGCTTGATTAGGTATGAAAAAATATATTTTAAAGTCTTGAAACTCCGCTTTGCGTGCTTTGGTGTGCTGCTGAAAAACTCCAACAATCTATCTTAATATAAGCCTTTGTAAAGGGAAGTACATAATATAGTTAAATGTTGTGAAACTGATTTCACTGAATATAAACAATACTGAAAAATATAGTTGTTTTTGTTTTCATTAATAATAAAACACCTTTTTGGAGGTCTCTAGTGTGCCATTGAAAATCGCTAAGCGTGCCAAGTTTGGCACGCGTGCCTTAGGTTGCCGACCCCTTTTCTAGTGGATACCAGGTCATAAGCGGGAACTTAGAGTGGACAGGAACGGCCAACCTTTTGTGCCTAACGTTTACGGTGATGTATCAGTGGTGCGTGGACACAGCAGAGTTAGTTCTCCGAGCCCCAAAAGAGTACGTTCGCTCGCATTCTCAAAAAAAAAAAAATGTGGGGTTCAAGTCTGGTGTACTCACCGACAAGTAATAATGTGACTTAAAGCGCGCTGGTTTTCTCATTCTCGGCCGTATACTTGTAGTGATCAAAAACATGGCTACATGAACTTCGCAAAAAAAAAAAAAAAAAAAAAAATAAATACCCACATAATTTGAAAGAAAGAAGAAAAGAAGAGAAATAACTTGTTTTAAAGAAATTCCGTTTGCTAAGGATATAACCATCGGGCGTGGTGTTTTATGAGCTGAGAGGAAAACGTTAGAAAAGAATAGAGTGTTCCTATAACGTATCATATTTTGTAATTGACACATAGATACAGTAAATAAAAATGTTGAAACTCCATTTTTTTTTTAAATCTTTAAAAAGTGTCTATATTGGCGATATATCTCGTATTTCAAAATTAAAACGTAGAATAATTCAGTCCTATAGAAGCATTCGCATTGGTTCTATAAATATTTTTCGACTTTAGATCCTCGCCCCCATAATGAGCAGTAGTTGCAATCAATTTTGCAGAAATGTCCATCACTAATAGTTGCTAGTAAAAAATCGTGAATGGTTATAAAAAAATACTGCACTTTATACAGTGTGTCTATCCTGAGGCACAGGATTTTCTCATAACACTTGATACGTACAAATTCTTAGTTCTTCTATTAATCTGGAAAAAATTCTAAAAGTGAGTTTTTTTTCCTAAAAGTTCGCTCCCCCTAGTGTCAAAACCAGTACGTCACCGTGACCGAGCAGTAGGGCATCATGGGTTCGTTTCGTTGTGCAGGCTACGATTTTTCCGCGGTCTTGTGGGTGCAAATGAGTCTAAACAACACTGATGGGAACCTGACCTTCGTTGTGGTAAAATAATGGCGGCTGTGCATAGCGCTGGCAACACAATAACCTACTATGATGTGGCCACAGAAAGTAGTGAACGCTGCTTCACTTGACCTATTGATCAATTTGGTCCGACGGGCACTTTTTAGAACCAATGATCATTAAAAATGAAAAATACATTTACTTACTTGCTGATGCATAAAATGACTTTACGCTGCCCCAAATTGATACCACCTGATTAGAGTTTTTATACAATGACAAATACAGTTCATGGTCAGGTGGAGCGAGTCCATTGAAAGAAAATAAATACGTGTCATTCTGAAAATATAATACATTTTGTACACTAGTTGAGATAGTTAAAAGTATATAATAGTAAAATTTTAAATTACACTTAGTCAAAAACAGTATAATAACAATATAAAAACAATTAATCTATAAATGATACAATAGTTATGAATGGCAAAGTGGTTCATTATAAATACAGGGACAAGATGTCACAACTGCCTACGAACATAAAGTTGTATACCAAGGTTAACTGTTACTAATATTTTGCGTTTGTATGTAGTAACTGTTTATACTAATTTTTATTATCTTAAAAACGGTGATATTACTTTTTTTAAATAAAATATTTGCAAAACATTGTATGTTTATATGTACTATTCTGGTGAGCCATTCCTACCCATCTTATTTATCAAGCTAAAACGTGTCACATTGTTAAACAGAAATGAGTCTATTTTTTACTCCCTTTCTTTTAACTCGTACTGTCTGTCTGTCTGTCTGCTTGGTTGTTAGCAAAACTTTGCATCGATTTTTCGACCACTTCCCGTCGTCCAATCGAGCTGAAACTTGGGCAGCAGACTTGTCCCGACTAACAATACATTCTATCATATTTTCACAGCATCATAGCCTTTGGAATTGTCACGAATTCATTCGACCAATTTGCTAATTGAGGAAAATATTGTACGTCAAACATGGCTGCCTCTACCGGACGAGACGAAAGTAAATAAACTTTTCGGATATGTTCGTTTTTACGAAATAAATATAATGAAAACGAAAGTAGACGAAACAAAGCGAATTATATTTTTATGTTTTTTTGTGGACCGAAGCTTAAAAAAAAATGATGCGCAAAATTTTTGTGTGCATCTCTATTTATTTTAATCTATCAAATATAAATTAAATATAAACTTAGTTTACAATGAAAGGGAGTATATTAAAAACTTAGTTTTTATGGGTTAGTTTACTATTATCAAAATTAGTTTTAGAAGAAAATTCGGAAAGAAATGACGAAGGTAAAACTGTCTGTTAATGATTAGTAAGATGTAACCATATCACGTTTAACAATTCACAAGAAAATAATCCAGCAGTATCTTACATCATGACTGGTAAATATTCATGTGTTAGTATTATATCCGCCACCAACATTGGTAAAGACTTGATTATATTTACCAATCTCTTCATTGACAACTTTAGTATTTTGAGTCTTGGCAACGGAAAATACCACAGGGTCGTTATCTAGTATACCGACACAAAATTTAAAAAACATTAAAAAATAAATATCAAGAATTAAAATCATATATAAGCTTATTTAATTAACTTTGTCTTTGTATGTAGATAGGTATGTTTGTGTCATATTTCAATAAATTATTTTACCTATTTCCATCTGTTCTAGCGAACTGTAATCTAACACAATGACTCGAAGTCGAAATCAACATATAAATAAGATATATTTTACCTCTCCCTTATTTCCCACTTTACAGAAAGCATTTTAAAATCCTGATAGAACGAGGTTGACGGATTAATTTTCATATATTTAATATTTCATGTAGGCCTATTTTTCTTCTTCTTCATCTATTAGCCAGTCGGCAATGCTGTTTGCCCTCTTGAAATGTGTGTGTCAATGCAAGACAAACATATTTACATGTATTTTTCAGTTGTTCCAAATTGCTATATAATGTGTTGGTACAGGTAGGTTGAGGGGGGAACAGGGTGTATCTAATGTAGTTTAGCTCAGGGCATTCAAGCAGGAAGTGGTCCACAGTTTCTTGTGGGCAGGGGCAACGTCTGCAGTTAGGTGAGTGAGTTGGGTTTATTCTATGTAGGTGTGAGTTGAGTGCTATATGTCCTGTTCTCAAGTGGAATATAATGCATCGTTATTTGCCGGGGAGAAATTTAATGTTTTGTTTGTTAAGCTAATTCATTTCTTTGTACAATTTTTTCCCAGTTGTTCCATGTAGGCCTACCCATTGATTTAACCAATCCTTCTTAAAGTTGTGGAAACGACCAAGTGAAAGAATAATCACACTGCATATCGTAAAAGACGACAAAAAGTGGGTTTAGCTGTTTGTATAATCCTGACGCGATAAAATTATATCCCCTTTCATATCCCTATTGTAGTGCTGTTCAACCTAATTACCGATTGCATTATTCTGGATATAGGTCATGGCGCGCCTCCTGCTGGTGTCATAGAGACGGTGTAAAATGTCGTGAAAGGGTCTGGATCAAGGATGTGACAATGCCATCGAGCTTACCCATCATCAAAATAAATAAAAAAAACTTAGTGCCCCAACCATTTTTATGTAGCTCTGCGGATGGCGGAGAAGGGAATATAGACCAACTCCACCTCAGACCATATACGCCCAGACTTATTAAATCCCGACACCAGGGTGCCGTATGCAGGTTCTATGCTCTAAAACTCTCTCAAACTGTTAGATTGAATAAAAAAAGCCCACAGAAACTATTAAAAAAAATATTTAATGATAAATTAAAACATTTGTTCCTTCTATTTGTACTGTCCTAGTTAAAGTCTAGTTCGAAAGTTAACACACATTTCTCTGTAATCAATAAAAACGTAACTAAAGCAGTTCAAGTAACTATTCATGTGGTTAGTTCAACGGACTGTCAATGGACACGTCGCGGGTTCTATCCCTGCCGCCGACCGATCCCTGTCACCTAGCAGGAGTTTTAGGCCTAGTGGAGGTAATAATCTTCTACCTAGAAGGAACGTCTGTAAAACTTATAAGAATATATATAAGCTTATTTCACATTTAAAATAATAATAAAAACTACGAAAGAAATGGATAGGTCATGTAAAGACATTATCATTTTACCTGATCAACGTAAATATTTAACTATTTGTTTGTTTGAAAAAAAAATACTAAAACGAAACTTACCCCTTGCATCAACACAAGAAACTGCCAAAATTGTCGCTAATGTTGCAAATAAAAATCGTGTCTAGAAATAAAAAGAAATGATTTAGTATCCAAGTAATTTTGGAAAAAAATAATGAATTTGAGCACCGTATTTAAATACCAGCGAGTTAATGGGCTGTGTGCTTGCCAATCTCCCGTTTAACAAAGTTACTTCTTTTTCCCTTTCGATCAATTTTTTCTACAAGAGATACGTACATACTTTTGTATTTTTATGTAGGGGAGAGCGGGGCTAGTTTACCTGGTGGGTTATTTGTCATAGTGCCTATTTTAGAATGTTGTAGCTAGATTGATGCTGTAATCTTTTGGTATTATTTAAAGTACATAACAATTGTCCTTTTGTGTAACCTTTTTACATTTATGTTTATTGTACACTGTTTTGACAAAAGCTATTTTTGACGTGTATTTATTGCTAATTTTGTAGTGTTGAGATCGCTTAGGTTGCTGAGCTAGTCAGTTGTCAGTCTTACGCAAGGGATATAAACTTATTTAAGTCAAACCTTCCTCTACCATATGTGAGGCACGTTGTCATCAACCCAAATCACTCTATATCACTAAACTTATTAAATAAAAGTCAGTATTGTATATGATGCTAATTACTACGACAAAAAAAAAAGTTATTTACCAGTATAGACATACATTTCTAATTAATTTTATTAAATTATTCGACTTTTATTGAAGTTTGTTTCAAAATATCTAAAATTTTAAAAATCGCCATAAATAATATTTTCTAATATTTGCAGTATCAGTCATGAGATAGAAAATATATAAAACAAATATCCGGTAAAGTTAAAAGTGCCAAAATCACAATTTTAAAACACAAGAGACTGCAGACTTCCATTGTGTGAAACTGTATAATATTTGAATTTAAAAAATAACAATAATGACTAAAATACTTGTTTTCTTCATTCAGTGTATATTTTAGAAAATTGTCTCCATTCATTTTGCTGTATAAGACTACATCTCAAACAAAACATGATCATGACAACTTGCCCCAACCATGGGGTGAGTTCTCAAACCTTTAATACTTCCGAAAAAATGTGTCATATATATTTCTGGAATAGTTCAAGGATGTATAAAGCTACATATTTATTTCTGAAGAGTTCAATGATGTATAAAGCTACATATTTATTTCTGGAATTGTTCAATGATGTATAAAGCTACATATTTATTTCTGGATTAATTCAATGATTTATAAAGCTACATATTTATTTCTGGAATAGTTCAATGATGTATAAAGCTACATATTTATTTCAGGAATATGTCAATGATAATAATAATAATAATAATAACGGTGCTTATATAGCGCATATCCCGTTGGTGACAGTTCTATGCGCAGACGACAGTTACAGAAGACAGACAGACAACGAAATATATAGTAATACGCTAATCCTGCTGACGAAATAGGTGAGTCTTCAGCCGGCTCCTGAAGGTGTCATAGCTAGGGCTCTGGCGAAGCTGTAGTGGGAGGTGATTCCAAGCGGACGGTCCTGCGTAGAAAAATGAACGTTCGCCAGCGGACACTAGCCTCACACGAGGGATCCGCAGAGTAAGCGCGTCAGAAGCCGAACGAAGTGGGCGGGCTGGGTGTAGAGCTCCATACAAGAGCGAAGATAATCCGGGGCGCAGTTATTCAGGCACCTATAACAGAGGGAAGCCAGCTTATATGAGTTCCGGTTGTTGATGGGTAGCCAGTGCAGAGATCGGAGCAGAGGATTGATATCATTTGAATAATGATGTATAAAGCTACATATTTATTTCTGGAATAGTTCAATTATGTATAAAGCTACATATTTATTTCTGTAATAGTTCAATGATGTATAAAGCTACATATTTATTTCTGGAATAGTTCAATGATGTATAAAGCTACATATTTATTTCAGAAATATGTCTATTATGTATAAAGCTACATATTTATTTCTTGAATAGATCAATGATGTATAAAGATACATATTTATTTCTGGAATAGTTCAATGATGTATAAAGCTACATATTTATTTCTGGAATAGTTCAATGATGTATAATGCTATATATATTTATTTCTGGAAAAGTTCAATGATGTTATAAAGATACATATTTATTTCTGGAAGAGTTCAATGATGTATAAGCTACATATTTATTTCGCGAATAGTTCAATGATGTATAAAGCTACGTATTTATTTCAGGAATATGTCAATGATGTATAAAGCTACATATTTATTTCTGGAATAGTTCATTGATGTATAAAGCTAAATATTTATTTCTGGAATAGTTCAATGATGTATAAAGCTACATATTTATTTCTGGAAGAGTTCAATGATGTATAAAGCTACATATTTATTTCGCGAATAGTTCAATGATGTATAAAGCGGCATACTTTATTCTGGAATAGGTCAATGATGTATAAAGCTACATATTTATTTCTGGAATAGTTCAATGATGTATAAAGCTACATATTTATTTCTGGAATAGTTCAATGATGTATAAAGCTAATTTTTAAGCACATATGAAAATAAACTTCTTAATAATATAGATTTTACAAAAATTGGCCAATCACTTTAAATATATATATATATATGTAAATTAAAAAAAGTTCGACCACTAGCTCCGCTCTCCCTTAGGCCGTAAGCGATACTTTCTTTCAAAATGTAATAGTTCGACAGTTAACATTTATATTTTAATTATAATTTGCTGTATGGGTCGGAGTCCTGGAAAACCACAAATACCATAGAAAGGAAACTAGAGGTGTTCCAGACACAAAGCCTTCGCCGCATCCTTAAGATCTTCTGGCCAAACATGATATCAAATGAGGATCTACGTGAGAAAACAGGATTAACCCCTTTAGCAGAGAGCATCTCAACAAGGAGATGGAGATGTATAGTACACGTCAGCAGAATGTCAGCTGGCTCCCTTCCCAGGACAGCCCTGAGATGGACTCCCCAGGGAAAAAGGTCGAAAGGCAGACCAAAGTAAACTTGGAGAAGGACGGCGGAAAGGGACTTAAAGGCTTGAGGCCTGAACTTTGAGACAGCACCTCGAGCTGCAACAGATTGAGACAAATGGAGATCCTTGGCTTCCGCCTCAAGCGCCAGCCGGCACTGAGAGGACTAAAAGATCATTTGAGATTTGAGTAGATCTAGCTTTATTTTCTTTAAACATTTTGTCCCTATAAATGTATTTCTTAAAGATTCCCTAAATAAAATAAGTCGCTGATCTATCATCTTTCGCTCATGGCATGCATACCTTTGTAACGATATGAGAAGATGCAATTAGAGTAGGGAAAATGTAATAAAAGATTAGTAATTATCTTAGTCTGCATTTTTTTGCAAGAACAAAAAAATTGTTAAAGGGTAAGTCCTGCCTAAATAGTAACTTAATTCCATATTAAAGCCTCTGAAATATCATTTTCAAATATACAAGTCTTTCTTTTGAGAGTAGACGATGAATGTGTTAATTTAATTAAATTACATTGCCATGAACGGAAACTGTCGACCACGGGCCGGAAACTCCCGAACAGGTAGTGACGTCACAAGTTTCCAAGATTTTTGTTTACAATCAATCGACTATGCTATAATCGACATGGCTTCACGCGTCGTAGAACCATACATGTATTACATGTTTGAACAATAAAAAAAATCTATCAGACGAGGACGAAAGGAATTTTAACGCTGAATTCAGCATAAATCAATCAATCGAGAAAAATGGATCACGCATCGGAAATATCAAATGGTAAGTTGGCCTACTTGATTAGCCTCCTACAGTCCTACGTTAGGTCTATGCCAAAGACCATAGGTTCTCAACGGGGGCGATATCGCCCCCTGGGGGGCGGTGAGAAGCTTTAGAGGGGCGCTGACATTGCCGGGGGCGATTGGGGGGCGGTGAAGGGCAAGTGGGCGGTACAAACGTACCTGATATAATTTGAACACCTCAGCTATTTAAATCGATTAGTTTTTGGATGAAATATGATAGAAACACATGGGCTGCTAAATAGTAAATATCTGATGTCCCCCAACAGTAGGCAAACATATTAAACTAATAAGAAATAGGAATGACTTTTCGATGAAGTAGGGGATAGTATAATTTGGCAAATATGGTGGGCGGCCGGCTGGTCCTATTGTTGGTTCACCGGACTGTCGCCCTAGCAATCGCTAATATTAATGATATTTTGATCTCAGTTTTACCGAGATGTCATTAAATCCGTTTTAATTATATGTTAATAGTGTTACGTCCACAATCCCCTTGTGGCCAGAGCTGTGTAGATCTTGCTGATAATTCTCGTTAGTCCTAGGGGAGACTTTAATTATTAGTATTTATGTTTCAGTATTACACGAACTCTTCTTATAGTCCTGGGCACAAATTCAGTATTTGTATTCCAACATTTCCTTTCTTGTATATTATGGTAGTAGATAAATCTTATAGTAATGTATTCAACACAATAGGATATTAATTTGACAAGGAAGCTTCAGTGTAACTGTTGTTGATAGTTTATTTCAGGTGGTATGTTCAATATATACAATATATCTATTATGTACAGTTAGAATAAAATAGTGCAAACACAAACGTTCTCAAAGGAACATATTTTGAAACTCCCCGTCTTTCAGACCAAACAAATCATTATATACTATCCGAGTGCTGCAAGGGACAGACCCATTACCAGTAGGGGTGAAAATCATGGTATCATTACTAAACTCATAACAAAAACGATAGGAACTTCCCCTATTAAATAATGAGTCGTTCCCAGACTCTGAGAATTTGAGATCAACACAGAATCCCATCATTACCTAGAACCTTTTATTTTCCTACTAAACGTCCTAATATGGTGTGTAGTAAGAAAAGAGAGAGAGAGAGGAATAAACATTGCGTGTTCCAATTCTTGGAAAAACAATATACATGACACGCCCCCACCCAATGAAAGAAATAATGTACCATAATTACCCAAGTAATACTCAACATGGTACATTTTTCGTACTTAACACTATCGTTTTAATAACCAACAATCAATGGAAGATTATAAGACAATTTAAGCAAACATGGCTCACTGGCACAACTAAATTATAAAAAGTGTCACTACCCAATGGTAATTGTGATTATAACGTGATGGACAAATATTTCCCCGTTAGTATTAATATTAACTAATGTCTCAACAAGTACAAATAATTCAAAAATATTCTAGTCATTCTTATTTTAACTATGTACAGTTGTGTGGATTTCCACCAAAAATTTGCAAAAAGTCTTAATCTATTTAAACAAATATAACATTGCTCAAACTTTGTCAATTTTCAACAGTTTACTTCTAATATACAAACCAAAAGATAAGTAATACGTAACTCGAATCAAACTATATGTTACTTCCCCTTTAAATTACAGTGTCAACTTGACATTAACAGGGTTCATACCTAAGATGATGATACTTCCCCTTTTCTCAAATATGAGGAGAAAATACGCTCTAGTTACGATTACTACAGTAATCTCAATGTTAAAATGTAATCCACTATTATGCGTTTTTGGCAAATTTGAAAGTTTAATATAAAAGATTGTTCAGGGTTGAATGAGTGTACACCTTTAGGTACCTTTGTTACCCTCCGTTCCTGGATATATGGAATATATAACAACCTATATACAACATAGTGAATATCCACTAGTTTTTGCCATTCTATTACCATGATATAACAATTTAGCAATAGATTTCCAATATTATCTATTAATTTATACCAATTGATATTACATCTCTTTCTAAGATAAAAATTGTACATATTATTATTTAGTTCCATTCATTAACTAAAATAAAACAAGATAATAAATCAACTAGCTCAAAGTTTTCCCACTTAATTGCATGTGATGACAATTACTTTTATCCATCCATATCAAGTAAATACGTGCATATAATATATTTATTGCATCATGCATCAACATTTAAATGGAATTTCTTTTCCATAATCAAATGAATTTAAAATATATCAGAACATCAATATTATACATGATTATAAGAATTATTAATACTTTCAAAAGACTTGACTTCTGTATGATACAAGTATTCTATAGGTATTCCATAATCAAAATTCAAACGAATGATAGGTTATCATGACACATTCTTAATGAATAAGTGAGATGATCTGAAAAAGAAGTATGGGTTATTCAGTCAATCATGTAGCACCCGAGATAGAGTATCAGCTATGACCTTGTCTCTATCTTGTCGATGATACGGGGAATGGGATACCAGTCGGTTTCTGTCAAATTACTTAATTTCCCAAAGTCTCTATAAAACTGCAGTGTGTGGTCGGCTTTTGGTACCATCACACAGGGTGTAGACCATTTGCTATCACATTTTCCTCCTATGTCATCTTCTAACATACACTTTACATCTAATTTAATATGCTCAGGTCTGATGGGGTCAAATGGATGCTGTTTAATAGACCTGGCACTATTGGTTAACACTACATCGTGCTCTATGACATGTGTCCTACTGGGAACATTTGTAAACATTGACTTATTTTCATGTACCAGCTCAATAATCTTCTCCTTATCTTCTACCGGAGGATGTTCTAGCCTTGTATCTAAACTCTTAAGGGCATCTGTATTATTAAGTTTACTTTCTGCTAACTTATATTCTATCCTAGATAAATCCGTCGGGACTCTAGCTAACGAAATCATGGGGACCTCCCGTGGTTTACTCTTTTCCCTGGAAACATAGGGCTTAAGAAAATTAATATGGCATACCCTCTGTTTTCGTCTCCGGTCAGGAGTCTTTATCAAATAATTGACCTCGCCAAGCTTTGACTCTATCTCATAGGGTCCACTAAACTTTGCACTTAAAGGCTGATTTTGCAAAGGTAGAAACACAAGAACTTTGTCACCTGGTGCAAAAGTTCTAGCTGTAGCTTTACGGTCATAGTTCTGTCTCATACGCTCCTGCATCTGTGGAAAATGAATCTTCACATGGTTAAAAGCATGATAAAGCCTATTTTTAAATTTATCTACATATGACAAAAGTCCAATCGGTTCACTGTCCGTTAGCCAAGTTTCATGTAGAAGTTTCAACGGACCTCTGACTGAGTGTCCATACACAAGTTCGAATGGGCTAAACCCCAGGGATTCCTGAGTGGCCTCCCTTGCAGCGAACAGTACATAAGGCACACCCTTATCCCAGTCTTTCTCGTTTTCATAACAGTACTTTTTAAGCATCGATTTTAATGTCTGATGAAACCTTTCCAGAGCTCCCTGGCTCTCAGGATGATAGGCACTTGATAGCCTATGGCTTATCCCTAATTGTTCCATGACTTGTTTGAAAATGTTCGAAGTAAAGTTAGTCCCCTGGTCGGACTGTACTGTCTTCGGTAGGCCATAACGTGTGAAGAAATTTGTCAGGGCGTCTACCACCTTCACTGTTGTTATGTTCCGCAACGGAATGGCTTCCGGGAAGCGAGTGGATGAACACATGACTGTGAGCAGGTATTGAAAACCGGCTTTTGTTTTCGGCAACGGGCCCACGCAATCAATGAGTATATGACTGAATGGTTCGTCGAACGCTGGTATTGGCTGGAGTGGAGCGACAGGAATTCGTTGGTTAGGACGTCCTACCATTTGGCATACGTGGCAAGTCTTGCAGTATTGTTCGACATCTCTTCTCAGTCCTGGCCAGTAGAAGTAAGGGAGGATACGGTGGTGCGTTTTTCGGACTCCCATGTGACCAGCGAAAGGAAGATCATGCGCCATACGCAGTATATCTTGACGATAGCACTTAGGTATTACAATCTGGTGAATACTGTCCCACTCGTTTGTACCTGAGTTGAGCGGTTTCGACTTTCTCATCAACACTTCATCTTTCATGTAGAAACATTCCGCCATTGCATCTGCAGTCTTTTCATCAACAGCTTTCATTCTGAGTTGCATTATTACTTCGTCATTCAATTGTTCTTTCACCAATTTCTGCTTTGGTGACAAAATGTTATCGTTCTCGGTTGCATCACCAGTTGTTAGTTCAGCAAAGAACGTAGCACTTAAATCAATGTCAGGTGTTTCTGTTATCACTGTTTCATTCGCATGTGTGTCTTCAGAACAGACAAACACATCTTTCGTTGCACTACACGGCGTAGCAGGAGTCTTTACCGACTTCTTTTTCTGCATTGCTCTTGTCAGTGCACATGTTGGGCGTTCATTGGCAGGACGTAGGTTTTTGTCCTCCGCCATCTTTGTCTCCAACACTTTAACCATGGGCTCGACAGTGACTCTGCCGCCCATAATGTCATTTCCTAATATCATGGAAACGCCTTTGACGGGTAGTGCGCGCCACACTCCCACTACGATGTTACCTGTAAAAATATCCGACTCGAGTTTTATTCTGTGCAGTGGAGCTTCCACAGCCTCCATACTAGCACCTCTCAGCACAACAGACTCACCGGTACTGGTGGCATCTGTTAACGGCACACTGCCCTCCAGGATCACGCTGACAGCAGAACCCGTGTCACGTAATATCTGTATTTTCTTCTTGCTGAGTACATCGACTTCTGTCGACACTGTCCCCTCGTAGACAAAGGGTCGAAAATCGGATAGGTCGTCCTCTTCCGGGACTTCAGGAACCATCTGTTCCTCACGGCCTTCTGAAAGCATAATAGATTGAGTACAGCTATTCTCTTTTACCTTAGATAGACTGTTCTCAAAAACCATCGACTCCACAACTATGGGCGATGCCGGCCGCATTTCTTTTGAGTTTCTTGACCCTGTGTTGCACACTTCTTCTGTCTGCTTGCTATCTTTCTGCACTCTGGCACAGTGTAGAATAGCACCTTGCTTCTTGGTAAAGATCCAACAATCTTTCTTCATGTGGCCCTCTTTCTTGCAATTGAAACATACCACCTTTGCTTTATTTACATCTGTCTGCTTCCTGAAATGAACTAAGTTACTATTATTATTTACACCACTGTTCTTATTATTGTTTTCACTTGTCTCTTTTGGTTTACTAGCCTCCTTGGGCTCTGGTTTGTGCACTTTGGGTTTGTCCGCATAATATGGCTTTATGCTGGCGTGAATTATGGCATAGTTATCTGCCAATCTAGCAGCTTCATGCACATCTTCAACCCCTCGGTCTGAGATGTGGGTTTTAATATCCACTCGAATACAATCATTGAATTCCTCAAACAATATTAGGTTCTTGAGTTTATCAAACTCACTTACATTCTGTGACCTTAGCCACTGTTCTAACATTTTCTCTTTTTGTCTCAAAAAGTCTACATGAGTTTGATCATATGCCTTCTTTCTGTCTCTAAATAGCTTTCTATATTTTTCTGGTGTCAGGGAATAACTTTTTAGCACCCTATCTTTGATTACTTCATAGTCATTTATTTCCTCGGGTGTTAAACTCAACACTACGTCCAATGCTTTTCCTGTGTTGAGAGTTGACCTTAACAATAAAGCCATCTTATCATCAGGGAACTGATAATCTACAGCTATCCTCTCAAAAAGCAAAAAGAAATCTTGAACATCTTCTTCTCTGAATATAGGCAAGTGTTGCTTCATTGCGCTAATATCCATACCATTGCTGTCCCTACGATGGTCAGGTCTGTTCATGCGTGTCATCTCTATCCTTTCTCTGCTTTCAATCCTAATTCTTTCATTTTCCCTTTCAGTTTCTATCCTAATTCTTTCATTTTCTATCCTAATTCTTTCCAATTCCATTCTCTTCATAGCTAATTGGAATTTTAGGTTTTCACTCAACCCTTCATCTTCATCATTGTTTGATGATCTAGATGACATATTTCTTACCTCGTCTCCGTGGGCAATTACCTCGCCCCCACTGGGAGCTACATAACCTTCATTGATATCGTTCTGTCCCACTTCAACTACACTACCAGTGTTCATGGCATTCTGCCCGTTCAAACATGTCATAATTTCTTTGGTCAAACGATTACGATTAGGTCTTGCCTGTCCTGCCTCAATCCCAAAGGACTCAGCTAATTCTTTTAGTTCAGCAAATGACATGGCATTAAGTTCCTCACTTGATATATTCGAAGCCATAGTATAGCGTTCGAAATATTTGTTATAGTAGAGTAGTATATATTGTATAATAAAATATAAAGTTCCAACTTACGATTTGTCCAGAAATTTGCACAATATAATATTAAACACTTCGTGGAATCTTCACACTTCCCAAGGAATAAAAACGCAAACCAGTTCTCTCCTCTTTTTAAAAAGAATAGTTTCACAGTCCGAACGAGACTACCAAATCTTGTCAATCCTAGGTCAGGAAAAGTAGAACTCAAATATCCCGGACGAGCCCCCAAATTTTGTTACGTCCACAATCCCCTTGTGGCCAGAGCTGTGTAGATCTTGCTGATAATTCTCGTTAGTCCTAGGGGAGACTTTAATTATTAGTATTTATGTTTCAGTATTACACGAACTCTTCTTATAGTCCTGGGCACAAATTCAGTATTTGTATTCCAACATTTCCTTTCTTGTATATTATGGTAGTAGATAAATCTTATAGTAATGTATTCAACACAATAGGATATTAATTTGACAAGGAAGCTTCAGTGTAACTGTTGTTGATAGTTTATTTCAGGTGGTATGTTCAATATATACAATATATCTATTATGTACAGTTAGAATAAAATAGTGCAAACACAAACGTTCTCAAAGGAACATATTTTGAAACTCCCCGTCTTTCAGACCAAACAAATCATTATATACTATCCGAGTGCTGCAAGGGACAGACCCATTACCAGTAGGGGTGAAAATCATGGTATCATTACTAAACTCATAACAAAAACGATAGGAACTTCCCCTATTAAATAATGAGTCGTTCCCAGACTCTGAGAATTTGAGATCAACACATAATCCCAGCATTACCTAGAACCTTTTATTTTCCTACTAAACGTCCTAATATGGTGTGTAGTAAGAAAAGAGAGAGAGAGAGGAATAAACATTGCGTGTTCCAATTCTTGGAAAAACAATATACATGACAATAGCTACCTACTACTGTTAAGTGATAGAGATACTTAGTAATCATACAAACTGGGTAGCTATTATAATGCTTGAAAATATACATATAAATTCTTTAGTCATAAAATATTTATTTAATTGTCAAATACTTTTTACAGCTTGATCATTTCAAAGTTATAAATAGAAGCCATTTAAATTTTTTTTTTAAAGAAAAAATAATACAGAAATATTAGCTTAAATGAAACGGTTTAATTATGTCCCTTTAATTAACAATTGTTTCCACATTTGATTCAATAGTGATGTTGAACAAGTTATGTTTTGTAATATAACAAATTTTAATATTACTGATTATTATTATTTCTTTATATAGGTCTACATTCAACATTATGATATTCATTACAAGATTTAATTATTAGAGGATTAAAATAATTTACGTTAAACAGTTGTAAATAAACATTTCCTGCATTAACTGTTTTGTCCATTTAAGGAGTTTATATGTTAAACATTATTAATTACCGAAATTACATGATATTGTGCTATTAAATAATTCTCTTATATTTCTAAATTAATAATACAAATAAATTTGTTTTAGAATTAATTATATTTATGTTTAATTAAAATTAAGTTTGGGGGGGGGGGCGGTGAGCGGAAAAAAAACTGTAAAAGGGGGCGGTGAGCCGAAAAAAACTGTAAAAGGGGGCGGTGAGCCGAAAAAGGTTGAGAACCTATGCCATAGACTATACTATGGCTAAGCAGTTTCTCGACACTTTAGTAGGCTTGGCCTTAGCATCATAGCCTTAGGGTTTTTTGACTTTATCATTTTTTTTTAGTTTCTGACTTACGTAAAAGATAGGCCTATGTAGGTAATCTTCACACTAGTCTACATAAAACGACTTTTAAATTCACTTTTACTACCGGAACTTTTAAGCTATATGAATAGTATATGCTAGCTATTGCCTACTATATAAATTACTATGACTGTGACTGTATGACTACCCGGTATACTATAGACTATAGGAGGCTTACTTGTGCGATTTTTGTAGTTATTATGAATTGTGACGGACTAATAATTATACTTGTAAAAAAAGCTACATATCGTTAAAGGCAAAGGTTGACTATTGACATAGGAATACCGGCCGTAACAGGCATAATAGGGGTTAGCTGTTTCCTGGTCCTCTTCTTAGGGTGTGATCAATCCTCTTATCTTTACCACCAGTGATTATTACCTATCTGTTCAATGTTTAAAGCTACTTAGGATTAATTTTATTTGATCTTGATTATTAAAAGATTACATTGGCAACAGTTTTTAGATAAAATAATGAAAATTAGCCCAATTTATAGTTAGGCTATATAAGCTCAAGCTTGAAACAAAACAAAAAAACACTTTTTGCATTTCAACCTTTAATTGAATCAATTGCTCTATACTATACAAATATTTCATATACCGAAGAAGGGTTTTAAAAAATATAGTTGTAGGCCTATATGTGATTTATATAAAAATACATCAAATAGTGATATGTTAAAAAAAAACAACTGAATTATGAAAAGTATTGACGTATATATATATAAGTATATAACCTAAACAGTAATTATTCTTTTTTTTTTCAGGACAATGTGATACACAGCATACAGTTACAGGAACTCAGTTTATTGGTGTTTTGGCATACTTGGTCATGAAATTCACACACCGCTGCCTGCTTGTGCTTTTACCAAAATAATTTTGGCCTATCCAGAAGGCAGACTACCTGGTTTCAAATGGGCCGATATTGATAAAGAATAAGCTGTACAGGCTTAGTTCTAAAGTATTAGTATATTTCTTTGAACAGTTATAAAATAAAAGGATTAAATTTCAATGAAATGTCTTTATTGCTTTCAATATAGTTGCTAATTTAAACAAATATGCCCATGTATTATATACATTTTTGAACACAGTATAAACAAAATAACATGATTGATAATTAATAGGTAGTGCATTTGGAAAATAGTCGATCATCCTCTGTTCACTTTTTTGCAGTCATTTCCTTGGATTTATGAGCATCAGACACTTTTAAAAGAGTATTCTTAACACAGGATATCCCACCTACCCTCCATGGCAGCAAACCAGTTGGTCCACGGCAGCTTATTCAGTATTCACAACTGACCTCTATATATAAAGACCATTTCCTTATTCGCCACCTGGGGACGCCCTTGGTAGGAGATGGTAGCTCCCCCAAGAAAAATTTCAACTTTTTGTACTTCCTACTCCGACTCCAGGTACTTTAAATTTCCTCCGACTCTTCGACTACACAGCCCTAGTTTTCACTGATAAAAAAAGTTATTTAAAGGAATTATTATATCAATGTTGAACATATCAATGACTTCTAATACCAGTGTATGAAATATTTGTTCTTAAATAGGATTAAAATTAAAGCAAAGTTTAGCAATTTTAATTAAATATGACAAATATTACAGATATTTAATAAGACTAATTAGTAAACTAATTTAAAATGTCTATCTTATAAGATACCTTTCGCTAATATCAGATTTATCGTCTTTATATTCACCTTTATCTGGAACTTTGTTATTGGTGTAGGTCACTGAAGACTTGCCTCGGCTATGGCTCACAGGTCTGAACTTCTACAGACTTGCATGTTTTAATCCCAGTTTGTACTCCTTAAAAAGTATTGTTAGATAGGTTGTAATGTAATATATGTAGGCCTACAAAGTAAATGGCATGAGTAAAAGTGAAATAAAAAAAATTATTTATATATTATAGTCCTTTTATAGCTAGCTATATAAGGTTTAGTCAAAATATTAAATATATTATATATAAATTATCATTAATGTATTTTTGAATGCTTACACTTGCTTCTGATTCATTCTGAATATGAGATTTGTCGGTATCATCGTGTCCTCTTTGGAACTGTGATCCACATAAGATCTGAAGATCTACAGTTCTACAGACATAAATTATGGCTTCGCAATTGTTGGTTCTCACAAGTCAAAGCTTCACACAGTGGTGGCGGTGGCATTGGGTCCATTGAAAGAGATTCTCTATTCGTGGATTATATTTCCTGATTATAAAATGATTACAAATTTACTATCACCTAGTATATTTAACATTTATACAACCACATAATTTTTTTATATATTGTTATTTACAACAATTACAATAATATAACATATTAAGCAAATTATAGCAAAGTATAGCTAACAATATATGGCATGTAATGGATATATAGTAGACCTTTAAAGAAAGCATAGGCTCTACTCAGAATTTTAGTATTTACCATTAGGCATTAGGCTTTTAGCCTATAGATTAAATAGGTCTTTGCATTATTTATATGAGCCTACAACATGGTTTTTTAGCTATGATACAGTTTATTACAAGTAAACTTTAGGCCTATAGATTTTGTAAACTAATAGGTCCTATAATAAAGCCCTATACATTTATTGTCTGTGACTGTAGTCTAATATAGGCTACTGCATGACTATATAATAGGTTAAAAGGCTATAATCTATAATATAGGCTTGGCCTAAAGCCACTTAAAGTACTTAGACTTATAGTAGTAGTTAGATCTATAGTAGTCTATACCTATAAGCCTATAATTATACTATAGGCCTATTATAGCCTACTCTATAGACACTATAATATAGTGAGTCTATAGTCATAGACTAGGCCATAACATTTACATAGGTCATAGGCAGGTATAGGCCTTAGTCAAAAGTCTATTAACTTTTTTTAAATGTAGTTGCTTAGCCAAAGAGTAGAGTAATAAGAGTCTTATGATTTTTTTAAAAATTTACCTTTGATAATAATTATTTTTTCAAATCTCTTATGAGTAGGCCTATGCTATTTTTTTTCTCCGATCGTCTGTCTTGTTTGAGGGTGCTTCCGAATCAGTCTTAGATTTAGGCCTGCATTGTAATTGTTTTGAAACCTAACTTTGCTTTTTAATGAACAGATATCCTTGTGAATGGACGGAATGCTTTAGGCATTCAATATTTCTTCTTTTGAAAGCCCTTCTCGACTGCAAGAATGTTTAAAAAAATTTCTCGCACAAAATGTTTACGGCAAATAGTAGGCTATATAAGACTTCACCCTGTCTCACACTTGTGACGTCACAAGGAAGGGAAGTCACTGCATGGTCGTTTTTTAGGTCAATTTACCTTTGATAATAATTCTTTTTTCAAATCTCTTATGAGTAGGCCTATGCTATTTTTTTTCTCCGATCGTCTGTCTTGTTTGAGGGTGCTTCCGAATCAGTCTTAGATTTAGGCCTGCATTGTAATTGTTTTGAAACCTAACTTTGCTTTTTAATGAACAGATACCCATGTGAATGGACGGAATGCTTTAGGCATTCAAGATTTCTTCTTTTGAAAGCCCTTCTCGACTGCAAGAATGTTTACAAAATCCTCTCGCACAAAATGTTTACGGCAAATAGTAGGCTATATAAGACTTCACCCTGTCTCACACTTGTGACGTCACAAGGAAGGGAAGTCACTGCATGGTCGTTTTTTAGGTCAATAAATAATTACATGATTTATTAATTAATTAAACACATTTTTCAAAAGAATAAAAATAGATAAAATATGTGATAAATCTTATTTTTAAATAAGCTTTCAGAAAATATATACTTTACGTATTTGATTTTCAGGCAGGACTTACCCTTTAAATTATGCTTTAAAAAAAATAAAATGTTTATACATTTTGCATTTTTGAAAATACATACTTGTACTCACCTCAAAGACTCTACCAAAAATACGAACACTGGCATGTTTTTTTTTTTGCAATGTAAAAAACTCCAGAATGAACACAACATCAAACTAAAGTACATTTAGTTTCTATTATATTCTAAGCTACAGACACTAACAATGATTATTGTTGAATAATGGGACTTTGTTCATTCACTTATACCCAAAACTATGAGAAAGAAAAATGCTATGTAACGTTCAAGGCTAGTACAAAAAAGAGACATATTAGTAAGGGAAAATAAAACAAAAATTGAAATGATATTCATAGCACCAAAAAAAAAGGTTAGTTCTAAGGCAATGAAGTTTGATGGCAACTGTGTAATAATCAGTATTAAAAAGTAATAATAAAAGCAAACATACCATTTTCAGCTCGGCTTGCAAAGTTTTTTTGTAAGATAAGAACCAGCGTAGATCTGTAATTTATAAAGATAAGATGTAGAACATAGGGTTATACGTGCCTTAAGACTTCCTAAGCTTCTTATATAGACAATCTTTGAAGGGTCTTAAACCAGATGTTACTATATAAATCATAACTTGTTGAGCTCTTAATTTCAAAATCATTATTTGATCTACGTCTAACATCCTTGCAGAAGCACTCCTAGCCGACTTTGAAACCAGCACACAAATGCTATTAACACTTTTTAAGAAAATATGGGAAGATGAAAGAGTTCCACTGGAATGGAAAGAAGGACACCTCATCAACATCCCCAAAAAGGGTGATCTTAGCTCCTGCTCTAACTATAGGGGAATAACACTGTTGTCAATCCCTGGCAAAGTCTTTAATAGAGTACTTCTAAACAGGATGAAAGAAGCTGTAGACTCCGTGATCAACTAGCAGGCTTTATGAAAAATAGATCTTGCACAGATCAAATTTCTACTCTACACATTATCCTAGATCATAGGTTCTCAACCGTTTTCGCTCATCCCCCCCCCCTTAAGTTTTTTTTTTTTGGCGCTTACTTCCTCCACCCCTCTTGAAGTTAAAAGGTCAATATAGGTTCCGCAATTTTTTTTAGGCCGACTAGATTAGTGTGCTTATGTATTATCCTTAAAGGAACTGAAAAAGAAACACATTGTAAGAATTAATAGATCAACAAATTATCTAAACAAGAGGCTTGTTGGTTATCATTAGTGGGTAATTTTTTTTCTATTACAAAACAGAACTTGCTTGGTATCACTATTGAATCAAATATGGAACGATTTTTTAATTAAAGGGAGATAATTAACCCGTTTCATTTGAGCTATTATTTCTAAGTTTTTTTTTTAAATTCTTTTATAAAAGAATAAATGGCTTACAATTTATAACTTTGAATGATCAAACTGTAAAACGTTTTTGAAAATTACATAAATATTCTATGACTAAAGAATATATATATATATCCATACCGTTTAACGATTATACACAGCACTGAAATAAGTCTCTTATGCATTAATGTACATGTAAAATCTTGAATAAACATATTTAAAAATATAAAAAAAAACTAAAGGACATCATAGGTTTGAGCGACAGGGATCGGTCGGCGGCAGGGATAGATTCCGTGTCGAGTCGTTTGACAGTGCGGTGAACTAACCATACGACGAGCCGGCCACACGCCTTACTTGTCTAATACTGACTCCTACTTGTTCGAAAAGTCAATGCGATTTATCTATCTTATTAGTATAATAATATGTAGGCCTACTGTTTGGGGATATCAGATATTTAGCATCACTTGCGATTACATCACATTTCATCCAAAAAATAATAAATTAAAATAGCTGATGTATCCAATTATATCTTATACGCTTGTACCGCCCACTTGCCCTTCTCCGCGCCCCAATCGCCCCCGGGAAAGTCAGCGCCCTTCCTAAAGCTTCTCACCGCTCACCGGGGGGCGATAACGCCCCCGTTAAGAACCTATGTCCTAGAACAATTACTAGAATGGAACTTCCCTCTCTACATAAACTTTCTTGACTACGAGAAAGCTTTCGGTAGTGTGGAAAGATCAACCTTATAAAAACTGCTAAGACACTATGGAGTCCCTCAGAAGGTAGTTAACATTATACGGTCGTCCTATGAAGGTTTACCGTGTAGAGTAGTACATGGTCAGCAAACTTCAGAAGCCTTCTCTGTGCAGACAGGAGTAAGACAAGGATGCCTTCTTTCACTATTCTTGTTCATATTAGCCAATGATTTGATAATGAAGATGGCCACAGAGTCAAAGTGGAATGGAGCACAATGGACACTCTGGAAACAGCTGGACGATCTTGACTTTGCGGACGACTTGGCCCTCACACACCCAACAACAAATTCAGGAGAAAACAACAGCTGTAGCAAATTATTCTGCATGGATTGGCCCTAATATTCACAGAGGAAAAAGTAAAGTCCTAAAGGTCAATGGAACAAGCAACTCACCAATGGTGCTAGCAGGAGAAAGCCTAGAAGAAGTAGAAAGTTTCAAGTACTTAGGCAACATAGTAGACAAACTAGGAGGGACCGAAGCAGATATAAAAGCCATAACGGGACAAGCAAGAGCTGCCTTTAACCAACTGAAAAAGGTTTGCAGCTACAGAATTATATCCCTGAACACAAAGTTAAGAAATTTAACACCATCGTTAAGCCTATTGTATGTATTGATTGGAAACTTGGAGAATGACCACCACAAATGTCAGGAAAATGAAGGCATTTGTTAACACCTGCCTTAGAAGAATCCTTAGGATGTTAGCCAGAAACCATTAGTAATGAGGAACATTACAAACTAAGCAGAGGCCCGTGGAAAAAAAAAATTCACAAAAGAGATGGAAATGGATTGGTGACACCCTAAGAAAACAGGCATACAGTGTCAATCGGCAAGCGCTCACTTGGAACCCCCCTAGGCAAAAGGAAAAGAGATCGGCCGTGAAACACCTGAGGGCGCGATATGGAAACCGATGTTAAAAAGCTAGGGCTAAAATGGGGTCAGATAGAGAAATTGGATGATTTGATCGGGATGCCTGTAGGTCTCTTGTTAGCGGCCTATGTCCCAGGCGGGGCGAAAGGCGTTAGCAAGTAAAGCATTATTAACTTATTGATTTTTAAAAAAATATCTAACATTTTGAAAACGACTATACAAAATATTATAAAATATTTATATTTTCAGTCCTAGCATTTTGGTTAGTAAATTTAAAAAAATCCAGTAAAAATACAAGTGCCAAAACAAACCACGACTAAAATTCAGTTTATATTTTATTCATTTTACCCAATTCATTTTGGAATATACCCCTTCATCTGAAAAAAAAATGTATCATGTGGACTTGCCCCTCAATGGACGACAACTTGCCCCACCTATGGGGTAAGTTGTTATGCCTTTGATCCTTCCGAAAAACTGGTCATATTTATTTTTGGAATAGTTCAATAATGTATAAGCTATGAAAATAACCTTTTTTGATAATATAGATTTTACAAACTACTAAAAGATTAGTAATTATTTTAGAATGCATTGTTTCGTAAAAAAAAAAATATAGTAAAATTATGTTATTAAAAAAATATGAGAAATTTTGCATTTTTGAAAATAGATTCTTGTATTAAGGACTCAAGTAAAAATATAAACACATGCATGTTTTTTTGCAAAGTACAAAGCACCAGAATGAACACAACACCAAACTAAAGGATATTTAATCCCTATTATCTTCAACGTTACAGACAATACAGTTACTTCTTCTGGTCTAATATAACGTTGTACATTTACTTGAACCCAAGACTATCAGAACAAAAATATTATGTTTTATAATTAAAACAAAACAAAATGTCAAGGCTAGTCAGTGGCGTAGTTAGGGGAGGGGGAGATGGGTCCAATTTCGAAAGTCCCCCTGGGCCCCCTACTTGAGGGCCCCTACAAAAGGAGTGTCATTTTTTCCAATGAAAACTGTTACCCCTTATTTTATTTTAAAAACATACTCAAAATAAATTTTGATACATTTTTTTTAATATAAAAAATAAAACTCTTAAAGGTTAGTACATATTTTAAAAATCTCTAATAAAAATAGAGAAAACAAATTAAACAAGATCAGTCAAGGCATGGCTACTAAATCTTTTTCCGATGTTTCATAGCTTAACTACTGGGCCTTTTTAAAAGTAATAATAATTTTAAAAAAAAACAGCCAAATTGTTGTTAAACAAAAGGGAAGAAATAGGCGTTCAAAGCTTGATCTAAAACATAGAGACTAAATTCGTGCTTGGGTCGATGAGAACTGCTTGTTAACGTTGAATGAGTAAAGTGAAAATGTTCTTGAAAAATTTTAATTTCAAGTTGACAGGTGACTAAGGTCATTTTACTATACTCTTAATCAGACAACAGTAGTTCCAGAACATCAAAACAATGAGATAACCATTAAAAAAGGTTTATTTACGAGAGTATGAAGAAACTTATAGTGATGAAAGATTGTATTTTTAAAAAGAACTAGGGTTTGCAGTCTCATCAAGACCAACACAAGGTTGTTCGCTTTTTGGTATACACATGTATCCGCTTATGTAGATGTGCCTGTACTAAGAACAAGAAATTTTTCTGCCTATGCTGCCATTAATAAAAACTGTTTGATACATAGTACAATTCATGATAAAGCTTTAAATAGCGAGGACCTTAAGGTTACGTTAATGAACCTTAAAGCAAAATGTACACATATGGGTATGATAAAGTGATAACGATTTTTTTTCGGTATTTAATTTTTGTTCTTGCTTATTGTATCAATAAAACAGTATTCAGAATGTTTCTTTATATGTATATACATATTTTAATCGGGAGTTCGGTAATGTGTGACTGCATCGACCAAGAGGGATATTTGATACGCTTGGGGTGGGGTGGCGGTACAGTATATTTACCTTGGTCAGGGAGCGATTCGCTGTGTAACCAACAGGTAAAAGGGACTGCATATGTATATTATTTACAAGCAACATTTAAAATTCTAACCTTTTCTCTCTCTCTCTCTCGCTCTCTTTACTCTGTTACCCTTAATCAAAATTAATATATATATATATATATATATATATATATATATATATATATATATATATGAATACACACATATATATAGCACATATTAATAGCAACCACAGCACTCTCTCAATGCAAGTTTTGTGGGCGGTACTAAGAAGCCTAGACTGTTCTAAGAATCCACTCTCGTGCCGACCTGAACTTCTCGGAATGACTCGGAATAGTCTATTATTTCTCGTTCAGGGGAGATCGTGTTAAAATTATTATTTTTATTATGCGTTTTTTAATGATACCATTATTTTCACCCCACCTAGTAATAGATCTGTTCTCCGCTCTTCTCCGCTAGTATTTAAGGCTAGGCAGCTAGTAGTTTGTACATAGTCTTGTGCATAGTTTTGTACATATTGGACGCTTGTGTTGGCACTTTTTTATTTAACTGTATATAATCTTTACATTGTATATATTTGCATATATCACCCGAATTAAATTATCAACAACATTTACACTGAAGCTTCCTCGTCAAGTTACTATTTTGTTTCATTGTTTACAATATTATAATATATATATATATATATATATATATATTTATTTATTTATTTACAACATCAACGTTATAGAAAGGAACTGTTAGAACGCAAATCCTGATTTTGTGCCCAGGACAATATGGAGAGTTCTTGTAATACTGAAATATGAGTAATACTAACCAAAGTCTTCCCTAGGACGAACGAGAATTATCAATAACATTTGCACGGCTCTGACCACAAGGGATTGTGGTCGTAACAATATATATATATATACATATATATATATATATAATAATATATATATATATATATTTATATATATATATATACATATATATATATATAATATATATATATATATATATTTATATATATATATATACATATATATATATATAATCCATACATGGTTAGTTATAATCATCGGCAATTCTAAAATCCGGCCTATTTGACGACCTATTTGTTACTGTGTACACAAAGTATAGATAACACCAGAGACACGGACGTTGATAGAAGAGGGAAAATGAAAAAGACAGCCATGAACAACAGCAGTACATGAACTCAGAAAGCCAAGTAATGACTCGAGGAGAAGAACATGTTGTCTACGTAGTAAACAAGGAAATACTAACAAATATTAACAGGCCATCAGCTCAAGCTGCATGTCCCACATGCACGCACCGACGTGTAAAATAATATTTTTTTACGTCAGCCATTAAGTTTTGGAACACCTTGGACAAGGCCTCAACCACCGCCCCGATTGTTCCGGCTTTCATATTATCATTATAAGGCTGGACTAAAAACCTTAAGTGACACTCTGTCAATTGTTTATAATTGTTGTTTGTGATGTTGTTGTTTTTTATGTTTAGTTTAATTGTGGACTCTTTCATCGGTCCTAACGGGGTCTCCACAAAATTATGAAGAAGAATAAGAAGCAAGGTGGGACAAATGTTGATGTAAAAGCAATGATTGTAAATTACGTAATGCCCACCAACAACTCAGGAATATATGTGTCTCCAGAACAATACAATATGAACCACTTATAATAATACATCGAAACCAAATATTAATTTTGCTGAAGTATTTGATTTGCAATATATAACTCGATACATGTTATAAGTAACTAAACATATAATAAGTATGAATAAATGCATTTAAAAAAAGGAGAACAAAATACATGCTATATGTCAATTGCAAACATTTTATTTATTTTTTCAGCCGAATGATATTGTTGCTGATATGATTCATTTCATCGTTAGAATTATCACTAATTTACTAGTATTATTTTTCTCCAGAACTTTTAAGCTATTTTTCCGTTGAACATATTATTGAGTAAAATATAGGTCATCTTCTGTCAGTGGTCAATGTTTATCTAAACAAATGGTAGCTTGTAGCCAGAGAAGGTTGCATACGTTTGTGATTGAGCTGCATAGAGATCAAAATTTCTTCTGGATTTGATGTACACAGTGTCTCCTTTTTTCAATGGTATTATTACAGTATTGCCTGGGAAAAAAATAATTCATCTTCAAAAACTAACAAAAAAATAATGCTTCTTATGCCTTTAATAAATACAATTAATATTATTTTACATGAAAACAAACAAGTTTACCAGTGACTTTCTGGAAATTATTAATCAGAAATAATAATAGGACAACAATATATTAACAATGGGTAGACACAAATGACTTTGGGTAATCATAGATAACATAATACTACAGTCATAAATTGGCAAATGTCTAATTCAATCTTTTTTATAATGTTTATACAAAAAATAATCATTATAATAAAATGGTGGTTTTAGAGCTTTAGATTTGCCTACTATAACTTTGGAAAAAAAATATCAATCTGGACCATGCAAACAATTGCTCTAGTCACAAAACTACGACAGAAAAATACAAATATCTCAATTTGTCAGTGAAACATTTAGGTCAACTAAGGTTATCTCAAACAGGTTAAAAAATTCATTTCATTAAAATATCTGATTGAACATTAAAGGAATGTGTTACTCAGATCACACCAATAATGAGAAAGTTCTCAATAGACCTACAATTAATAGTCCATCTGATATAAAGGACTATCCGTGTGCTGAAGCTGTTAAACTTGAATCCAAATTGGCCTTTTAATAAAAACTGAAGTATTGGAAATGACCACAAGTTTACTAAATGATCACCCGGAGAGGAACCCACAATAGAGGACTAACTCTTCATCGGCGTAGATCAAGACGACGCTGAGAAGGTTTCATCAGACATATTACATCTGGCATTTGAAAATATTGGCTACCTACTTGAACGTACGGCTCGTGACGGATTAAGTAACTAAATTAAATCATAACACATGACTGGTATTACTTAGATCGTATGAAGATAAGGACAACCCTTAGAAAAAGTCGTGTTAAGCCTAAATGGTAAGCCATTACAGTAGCAATCCAAGGAAACCGTCAGGTGAGATTGTATTAAACTAGAACCAATGATCAGTGTAATGAAAAATATATTTACTTACTTGCTGATGCATAAAATGACTTTACGCTGCCCCAAATAGATACCACCTGATCAGAGTTTTTATACATTGACAAATACAGTTCATGGTCAGGTGGGGCGAGTCCATTGAAAGAAAATAAATACGTGCCATCCTGAAAATATATAATGCATAGTGTACAGATATTTTAAATTTCGTATGAGTAATTTTGTAATTACACAAAGTCAATGACAATATAGTAACTGTTATAACCACAATTCAGTGGTTATCGGAGCCTGCACGTAATGTATTCGTTAGTCGTCTAGGATTGACTTAGTAGTAGTTTTGTTTCATCAGTACGCTGCCTCTTTCCCAGGGTTCAAAATCAATTATTGACCTCTGACATTTTTTTCAACAGTAATTATATTCTTAATGAGTACCTGAAGATGATAAGTATTATTCTAGTTCATGGTGATAGGGTATTGTGATCAAACATGTAATTCATACAGTTGAAACTTGAAACAACCAGTCAATGCGAAGTAGTTCGTCAATAAATAAATATATGTAATACAGTTTTATATATGTAGTGTGAAATCCCAAAGTCTCGCATCGAGAATAACAAATATTTACAAGACAAATAAGATAAGAATACACGAACGTCCACAGATAAACTCTTGTTCTTCCGTACTTTTCAGGCGTTCGTGTCGGTAAAGGCGTATATATCTTATTCAGAAGGCTGGAAACGCATTCACTATTGGGGTGAAACGTAAGTTTTTCCTTATTCTGTCTATTATAAAGGATGTTTCCTTACCATGATACCCCTTGTACACCACCTAATGGTCTTATCCTATAAATGTGCACAATCTTCCAAAAACCGAGTTACATTGTATCGCCTATAATGGTGAGGTGTCAAATTATTACTCTAACAGCAAGAGTAACATCGTTACTCAAATCACTAAACCTAGAAACACAACAGGACAGAAGGGCAAAGAGTAAAGTAGTAATAATACACAAGGCATTAAACTCTAATTTAGAAATACAACCCAATAATAACCTGTTGCAATGCTCAGATAAACAAGACAAAAAAAACTTTACTTGTCCCTTATGCGAGAACAAATGCATATAAATATTATTTATTCCCGAGTGGCATTCGAGCATGGAATCGGTTGCCTAAACAAACCAGGAGAACCAGTAACTTAACATTATTAAAAACATTAATAAAAATGCAAGACTAGACTCGGACCACGGATGAGTGTAGGACGCAACCATCATCTTTATAGAAAGAGCGTCTGTAATGTATAAGATAAGAAAAGATAGCAGTGCATGAATCTAAGCAGGAGGGAAGGACAAACTATTGCACCCCATCCACAAATATGCGACCTACCTATGTTTGTTTTTGGAGAAAGAAATGAGTGAGTGTGTTTCAATACTATTATATCACATAACGATATAGTATAAATTAATACATTAATGGTACAATACTGATGAATGTTGTTCTTAATAAAAATAGATACAACTTGTCACAACCGACCTACGGCAATAAATGTGAACACCAAAGTTAAATGTTAATATAAATGTGAGTTACTATGTATTTAAAGTTTATACTAGATTGTAATATCTTACAAATGGTGAAATGGCTATTTTTACTTTATTAAATTCTTTACATAAACATTGCAAAACGCTGTATGTTTATATGTATGTTTCTGGCGAGCCATTGCCAGTCTTCTTATCAAGCCAAAACGTCACTCATATTTTAAATATAAAGAGTTCATTTCTTAATCAAATAACATTTTTGAAGCAAATTATTTAGAGACAAATGACCAATGTAAATCCTTTTTAACTATCGGTTACGGTCATTAATATGTATCCATATCACGTTTTTATAATTTAAAAGCATAAAAGCAAGCTGTATCTCACATCAGGACTGGTAAACATTCCTGTGACAGTGTTGTAACCACCACCAACTTTGGTGAAGACATGATCAAATTTGACAATATCCCCGTTTGCAATTCTAGCATTTTGAGTAGTAATGCCAACGGAAAATACCACAGGGTTGTAATCCAGTTCACAGGCTAAAACATGTAAAAACAAAACAATACCAAGAATTAAAGTAATAAAAATATTAAATAAAGTGTTTCTTTGTATGTAGGTAGGTATGTAGGTAGGTATGTAGGTAGGTATGTTTGTATCATATCTCAAAAGGTTCGTTTACCTATTTCCATTCGTTCTAACGAATTGTAACAACACATACAAAATTATTTGTTATATTTCTTACATCTCATCATTTCCAACTTTACAGAACGCAGTTTAAAATCCTGACAGAATGAAGCTTACTGACATATTTTCCTATAGTTATTATTCCATGTAATAATTAAAACATTTGTTCTGTCATTCTAAGCCGAAATTTAACACAAGTTTCTTTGTAATCAATTTTAAGAAAAACATAATTAACCCAATTTTTGCTAGCACCCCACTTATGGGACACTTCGTAAAAAAATCGTGCCTTATAAAAACACAATTAGTCTTTCGCATTGTACGATAATCATACTTCATCTATGACTTTGTTACTGCAACAAAATGTTACTTATAATAAGATTTAAATTACCTTGACCTGTCAACTTGTAAAAATTGATGAAAAAAATAAACATACTTTATTGTTTATGAAATGTGATTAAAATTTGATATAAAATAATTTGAATTATGTAGTTTCATTATTTATCTATCAATTATAACATTTTAAATCTGAAAAAAAATCAATTGACTTTGTTTTATCAAGTGTCAAATAAGCATCCCACAAGTGGGAAAGTGTCAACTAATGCCCCCGTGTAAAGCGTCCAACTTATGGGACACTAGCTAGCTTGCTTGCTTAATATTTTTAAAGCTAAAATGTTTGCTGGATGCACTTAACTTACACTATAACACTTATGGATGTGGTTCCGTTTAAAAGCCTCTAAGGGCAAAACATGAAACATAAACTGAACAAGTATAAATTTACATGGGGTCACATGTTGCCAATGTACTACTTTTGGGACGTTTTTTATAACGTTAATATCTCAACAAGTTTTCATTTTAAAGAAAAATCAAAAACAGTCATTTCTATTGTGGGCCAAGATCTAAATACTATTTAAAATGAACAAAATCATGACCTCAGCAGAATATGGGTTAAATAAGTTAAACAGTTATATTTACACACACACATATATATATATAATTCATTAAAAAATATATTTTAAAATAGATGAGTCATATATAAGACATTAAACGTTACCCAACAAATGTAAATATTTGTTTATTTATTTTTGAAAAAAGATGAAGAAAATTTAAAACGAAACTTACAACTTGCGTCAACGTAAGAAACTGCCAACATGGTCGCTAATGTTGCAAATAGGAAAAGCATCTAGAATAAAAAAAAAATATATTTACTATTCAATAGTTATGGAAAACAATGATGAATTCGAATAGTAGGCCTACCTTATGTAAATTACATCGAATAATAGACTCGCAAAAGTGGCACCACTCACACATTTAAGAACGTTGCTTCTTTTTCTATATGGATTCTTTTTTTTGTGTTCTCTACAAGCAATACTTACATACTTTGTATGTATAGTGTACGCCTTATGCGATACTTGTTTTCATAATGTTTTCATAATGTTTAACATTTAAAAATTAATATTTTAATTATCATATAAGTAGATCTTGCTTTGCTCCCTTTCAGCTTATTGTCACTATACATTATTATTTTAAAAAAAACAGCCGTTGCCGTATCTCTCTATTTGCCGCTAAATAAAAGATGTGTTTGAAATATTTATCAAATGAGCATGAAAACCCTTATAACGACTAACGACATGAAAAGATGCAATTAGAGAAAGAAAAAATAGTAAAAGATTAGTAGGTATTTAGAACTGCAATGTTTTGTAGCTTATGATATTTAAAATCAAAACGTTTATAAGACTAGTATAAGACATTTGGCATTTTTGGAAATACAGTCTTATAATCATCTAAATGAATCTACTAAAAATATAAACAAATTAATGATTTTTTGCAAACTACAAACCAGCAGATTGAAAAAAAAACGACAACAAACTAAAAGCAAATTTAATATTCATATTATCTTATAATTAAAAAATTAAAATATAAAAATGAGTAATACATAGTATTCATGAATACAAACATACCATTTTTAGCTTGGTTTGCAAAAATTGTTTTGCAAAATAATAACCAGCGTAATAGAAGCAGGGATGATTAGAACAAAGTGTGATACGAACCTTAAGATTTGCTGAGCTTCTTATATAGAAATTCACTAATCGGTTTCCAACCAGGTGTTACTATATGAGTCATAACCTGTTGAGCTCCTAATTCCACAATAATTGTTAGATCTACGTCTAGCATCCCTGCTTTTGAGTTGACAATTATTGTTTCATCTACGTCTAGTATCCAAGCGTTTAATTACATAATAATGATGCAGCTAATGACTTGTATTATTTATGTCAGTGCAGAGTGGCAACACGTTTAAAAATTCAAAAGTTTAACTTATTTCTGTAGCTAGGGTCGCTATAATGTCATCTTTTGAGCTGGGTTCTCCATATTCGTAAGCTATATTCAACAATTCTATTAATAGAACTAGCCAAACCAATATGTTTATATAATAAAGTAGTGGAACTTGATTTTACCAGACATAATATAATGTATTTTAAAATTAATATGTAGATTATCAACAATTTAGTAGATTAAAAAAAAAAAAATTACGAACTTAAGAGGCATAAACCAATCAAATCAATTTTAAAACATAATCTTCCACCCCCTTTCTCGTTTAAAAATATATAAATAGAAAACAAAAATGAAGGCCTACAATAGATTTTATTTATTATAGTCTAACATAACTTATAAATAGATGTTTGATGATTTATTCTTTAACATAATTATGTTTTCAAAGTGTCCACTTAAATACACATTTTGTTTTTTTGCTTTTTTTTACTTGTAATGATTTTACCGTTTTTTATCTGTAACATAGACCAGCCGCTGGTAATGTTTTGAACTGCGTACATTTATTGACTAAAAAATAGTGTTGCTTACAAAACGCACTGCTTTCTTTTTTCTACAGTTTCTCAAGTGAGAGAGCATGCACACCATTTGTTAGAGCTTACCACTTGTTTTTGTTTCCGTGCGCAGCCAATAACACATTTTTAATGACTATTAATTTTCCCTAATAACTTCTGATATATACAACTGTCGATTTGAATATTAATTTTCCTTTGAAAAAATCATAGCAAAGTACTGAGGAAGTCTAGAGGACAGGGTGCTATAGTACATTTCTAAACTGAGTGTTTAAAGTTATCAAATAGCTGAAAAAATTAAAGGAAGCGGTCCCTCCTATTAGGCTACATTCTTTGTACACACAAAAATGTTTCATATACCGCTAGCAATTAGTAACCGAAGTATTGCACAAGCTGTTGAAGATGAATACGTAATGAATTCAGTCGTGCCGACTTGTCTTAATTAAAAAATAATATTAATCTAATGTCTGGTTGTTATTACGGCTCTAAGAGGCACTGTACGAGGCACCAACGAGATAATTGTAATGTCCACCTACACACCCACCCCCTTAAGATATACCCAAAAGAAAATGTTGAATCAATTCAATATAATTTATTAAGAGCAGTTTTGTTTTGATATATGTTTAAATGATGTACAATACAAAAATGTTGTTGTTGTTCTCATTAAGACATGTATTGATGTTGAATATTTATTTTACATGTAAAATAAAGTTGTTTTGTTTTTATTCCGTTCAGATCCATTGCTACATGTCTATATACCACCAACATTTAACTTTAATACATACATTATGTACAATCATGTATTTTTTCCTATTAAACACCTCAATTGACGTAACAGAGCTTTTAAAATGTAATTTGCGCCCATTGTATTGATCTTTAAGCAGTTGTAACACATGGGCCAAGGATTAGATCTGAAGTGAATTGATGCTATGTAAAAAGTTAAATAGTTAGACCTTTCTCTATTATTTTGTTGCCGTCGGCGCTAATTTATTAGGTGATACATAATATTAACTTTCAAAAAAAAAATAACTTGAAGCCTAACCGTAAAATGGGCAACACACTACATAGATGACATGTTTTGTTTGAACAACTGGTTTCTGTTAGAACAGCGCACCATCTATATTTACGTATACATCTGCTTTTAAAGTAAAGGCAATACAGTAACAGAAGCAGGTTTTGATAGTAGTGTGCCAAAGAAGAATTTCTAATTCATTCAGATTGGCCAACAGACCAAATGTCATCGTGATCTAGCACTCTATATCTTGTAAAGAGACTTGATTTGCTATTGTTGTGTGGTCTTCCGAGTGCCATTGAAAAAAGCTCTCCTTGCCGGGTTTATCATGCGTTGAATAGGTTACCGATCCCTGGTATGCGCCATGTGATTAAATTGAGCACACACCCTTTTATAATTCGGCGCTCGCTATTGCGACGGCTGACGTTTATTATGTAGGTTTATAAAAGTTAGTAGTTAGTCCGTTAAGATGATATTTTTTGAGGTACGGTTGAGAACAAAAGGCTGCCAACGGTTGCCTTCAAGCGTTGCAGTCACGCACAATGTTGTAACAATAAACTGTTGCCGTAACGTTAATACCTTGTGTTTGAAATAGTTACAATACGTAATGGCAAATTATGAGAACAACATGGTTCTGATGTATGTATATATATATATATATATATATATATTTATATATATATATATATATATATATATTATATATTATATGTATATATTACAGCGCATAGCCAGGTATGGGCTCATTGGTAGAACGATAAGGCGTGCACTTTATTGCGAGGATCTATAAAACTAATATATTTTCGTATACTAACTTTTGAAATTAAGGATCACATCTTGTTATCATTTGCCCATTGACAAAGACAATTATAAAAATATCAAAAAAGATTTCACAAAATAAAGCTAAAACAAAAGAATCATATAAAGATTTTATCGAACAGGGTAAACAGCTTTCATCTTATATTGTATTATATGTACAATACTTTCTTTTTATAAAGAAGATTATTACGTTCTACGCACATCCATGGTTTTAGACTTGTCGTGTATTTCAATGACTGTTTTAAATTACTAGTTTTCCAGGTTTGTTCTTGCAATCCATTCCATGCAAGGATGTGATTCGGGAAGAAAGAGTTCTTATATACATGTGTTCTCGCTAAAGAGTTAAGGAACGTGTTTTTGTCCTTATGTTTATCTGAGCAACCCATATATATTATATAAATTTGTTATTAAAAATTAATATAAGAAATACTGACCTATAAATTATGGCAAAAGAAAAATACGTACATTTAATAATTATTTGCTTTGATTTACAATATTAATATCTCATAATAGCCATTTGGTCATTTTTGGGCATATCCTGATTGTGTAAACATTAAGTCTGTATTATACGGCCACACCATGAAATACTAAAGAAAAGGTGGTTAGTATATATCTATTATTGTAACCTGAGGTTGTTCAGTCGGTATATCTATGGTACAATAGAAAAGAAATATTTTTTTTTAATAATTCTTTATTTGTTAAGAAAAAACATATTAAGCTTTAAAGTTTAATAATGGTATTGTTTGTGTTGTTTTTACTGTTAACTAATTTCAATTTTATCAATACAGTTTCAAATTTTTCGCTTTACTGTCACAATTAATTTGTCTTTAACACATTTTCTGTCTTGTTTTAAAAATACATTTGTATCCATTACCTCGATATACACATGAGCCTTGCAGCATCCAGCACATCTGCTATTTATTTCAATTTAACCTGTTGTAGTTAGTAAGCAAAAGATAACTGTGTGTTAATACTATATGCCAGTGAACCTTCTAAGTAGCATACTGTGGTTGTATTTAAATTGTCAATGCGCCTCTAGTCATATTTCATCAAAAGTTTATTTAAAAAAAAAATAATCACATTTCATGTCAAAAAGGCTGTTTCATCAAAATTTGACACAAAGGATCTTTGTGAATTAAATCCTTTTTGGGTGTGATGTTCACTTAAAAGAAAGATGGTATCTGGCTTGGACAGCCAGTTATACAAGCAAAGTTCTTGAAAGATTTGGAATGCTTAATTATAAACCTGTATAAACTCCAACGGACTCCGGTGTACAATTGAGAAAAGAGGAAGAAGAAAGTAGTTCAACTGATCAGGGACTTCACCAATCAGCAGTGGTTAGTTTACTGTATTTTTCATATTGGACCAGGCCTGACATTACTTATGCTGTGAGTAATGTAGCTAGATTCTGCGTTCACCTATCAGAACAACACTGGACGGCAGTAAAACGAATTCTAAGATACCTACAAGGCACACAGAACTATGGACTAGTGTAGCACAACAATGACTCTCATGAATTTGTTGGTTACTGTGATGCAGACTGGGCCGGTAACATTGATGATCGAAAGTCTATATCTGGCTATGTGTTTCTTATGGGTAGTAGACCTACAAGTTGAATAAGTAAGTCATGTGTGGCTCTGTCCACAGCAGAAGCTGAGTATATGGCACTTTCAAGTGCACTTTGGTTTAGACAACTAACGTCTGAATTGATAAGTGACCCAAATGTTGACACTGTTATTTTTGAGGACATCAGTCAGTTATGGCCATGGCTAACTATCCGAAATTCCATGGCAGAGCAAAACATGTTGACATCAAATACCATTTCATCACGGAGCAAATGGAAAATAAGACTGTGACTCTCAAATACTGTCAAACAGATGAAATGATACCAGACATTCTGACAAAGGGACTGTCACAGTTCATATTTAATAGACTCAGAGACATGATTGATGTTAAACCAATGTGTTAGTTCCATTTAATCATTTATTATTTTGAGAAGGAGTAATGAAAATGTCAAAATGCGAAATGTTCTTTAGACTAATTAATAAATCAAACATTGTTTCACACCCACTCTTTTGTTTTTGTGTTGTGACGTCATTGTTTTATGTGCCTATTAAATTATCCTGTGTTCTAAGTTCTATCGAAAATAAAACGTTTAACTAAATTAATTGATTGTTTCTTTAGTTTAATTATCTGTATAGAAATACATTCAGGTATAATAATTTAACACATCCAGATCCGGGACATTCGGCTCGCAAGTCGAACGCGCTGCCGCTCGGCTAGCGTGCCCCATATAAGTTGCCCCACGTTCAAGTATTACAGTTATGGGCCACAGGTTTAATTGACCACACGTACAAGTATTACAGTTCTGGGCCACAAGTTTCATCGGCCACACGTACAAGTGTTACAGTTATGGACCACAGGTTTAATTGACCACACGTACAAATATTACAGTTCTGGGCCACAGGTTTAATTGACAACACGTACAAGTATTACAGTTCTGGGCCACAGGTATAATTGACCACACGTACAAGTATTACAGTTCTGGGTTACATGTTTGATTGACCACACGTACAAGTATTACAGTTCTGGGCCACAGGCTTCATTGACCACACGTTCAAGTATTACTGTTCTGGGCCACATGTTTCCTTGACCACACGTTCAAGTATTACAGTTCTGGGTTACATGTTTCATTGACCACACGTACAAGTATTACAGTTCTGGGCCACAGGCTTCATTGACCACACGTACACGTATTACAGTTATGGGCCACAGGTTTAATCGACCTCACGTACAAGTATTACAGTTCTGGGCCGCAGGTTTCATTGACCACACGTACAAGTATTACAGTTCTGGGCGACATGTTTCATTGACCATACGTACAAGTATTGCAGTTCTGGGCCACAGGTTTCATTGACCACACGTACAAGTATTACAATTCTGGGCCACAGGATTAATTGACCACACATACAAGTATTACAGTTCTGGGCCACATGTTTAATTGACCACACGTAAAAGTATTACATTTCTGGGCCACAGGTTTAATTGACCACACGTATAAGTATTACAGTTCTGGGCCACAAGTTTTATTGACCACACGTACAAGTATTACAGTTCTGGGCCACAGGTTTCATTGACCACACGTACAAGTATTACAGTTCTGGGCCACAGGTTTCATTGACCACACGTACAAGTATTACAGTTCTGGGCCACAGGTTTCATTGACCACACGTACAAGTATTACAGTTCTGGGCCACAGGTTTCAGTGACCACACGTACAAGTATTACAGTTTTGGGCCACAGGTTTCATTGACCACACGTACAAGTATTACAGTTCTGGGCCACAGGTTTCATTGACCACACGTACAAGTATTACAGTTCTACCGGAAGATGTTCTAGCCTTGTATCTAAGCTCTTAAGGGCTTCTATATTATTAAGTTTATATTCTGCAAACTTATATTCTATCCTAGATAAATCCATCGGGACTTTAGCTAATGAAATAATGGGGACCTACCGTGGTTTACTCTTTTCTCTGGAAACATAGGGCTTAAGCAAATTAATATGGCATACCCTCTGCTTTTGTCTCCGGTCAGGAGTATTTATTAAATAATTGACCTCGCCAAGCTCTGACTCTATCTCATATGGTCCACTAAACTTTGCACTTAAAGGCTAATTTTGCAAAGGTAGAAACACAAGAACTTTGTCACCTGGTGCAAAAGTTCTAGCTGTAGCTTTACGGTCTGTGCATCTGTGGATTTCAGGTGATATGTTCAATATATACAATATATCTATTATGTACAGTTAGAATAAAATAGTGCAAACACAAACGTTCTCAAAGGAACATATTTTGAATCTCTCTCTCTTTCAGACAAACAAATCATTAAATACTATCCGAGTGGTGCAAGGGACAGACCCATTACCAGTAGGGGTGAAAATCATGGTATCATTACAAAACTCATAACAAAACGATAGGAACTTCCCCTATTAAATAATGAGTCGTTCCCAGACCCTGAGAATTTGAGATCAACACAGAATCCCAACATTAAGTAGAATCATTTGTCTTCCCACTAAACGTCCAGCGATCGGAAGCCTAAGCCCCGCCACAGAATCATGTTTAGTGAGAAAAAGAGGGGGAAGAAGAATAAACATTGCGTGTTCCAATTCTTGGAAAAACAATATATATGACAATATATATATATATATAAAGGTGTTCTACCTAATTCATATTTACTTGTAGCCTACTCTAGCAGGTATTTACCTACATCAATATTTACCTTAGATAACATTTAACATGCTTTAGAAACTTACTGTCTTATTTATGGGTTGGGTCGGTTAACACTACATTTTTTTGTTTTGTCTTTTTTAATCATCAATTTAGCTCTGTATATATATTTTTCGTCCAAATTACATTGTTATTGATATGGCTCATTTAAACTTAAGAATTATTATTAATTGAAAAGTATTATGTTTTCTTAAATACTTTTAAACTTTTTTTCTGTTTAACGTAATAATTATTGTTGAGTAAAATAGAGGTCCTCTTCTGTCAGTGGTCAGTGTTTGTCTAAACAAACGGTAGCTTGTATCCAGAGAAGGTTGCATACGTCTTAGATTGATCTGCATAGATTTCCAATCTCTTCTGGATTTAATGTATACGACGTCTCTTTTTTTAAATGATAGTATAACTGAAAAATAAAATGAGAACACATTTTGAAAACCTAAAATTATGCTATAATGCCTTTCATAAATGCAATTAATATTATTTTACATTAAAACAAAAAAAGAACAAGTTTACCGGTGACGTTTTGGAAATCAGAAATAAAATGGGATAACGATATGCTAAAAAGGAGCAGACAAAAATGACTTTGGGTAATAATAGCTAACATACATTGTTATTTTGTTATTGTCTAATTTGATATGATATGTTTAACGTTTACCTGATCATTTAGAAAAACAAAATATTATAATAAAATATGCATAGAGCTGCATAATATTATTTCTTACTGGAGATGCAACCTCACGGAATGGTACTGAAGTCGGTAAAGTAGGATAATTAGTTTTATGTATTGAATTAAAGTTAATTCATTTATCTACATATTGGTGAAATTATCTTTAAAATCCATTAATTAGTTCAAAAGTTATTCAAAATTACATAAGTACAGGTAAGGGAAGTCTTTTTGAAAAAAAAAAAATGAAAAAAAAACAATATCGATTTTTTTTAAATTTAGCATTGCAACAGATAATTAATTATTTCCAGGAAAACAAATATAAACCAATCGTCATGAAATTTAACAAACATAAGCACAATGAATTAATACACAAGCTGTAAAAGTTTTAAATGTTTTAGGTAGTATTTATTATATTTTTATACAATTTAATGTTTAGAGAACATTTTGCATGATTTTATACAAAAGCTGCATAAAAACACATTTTTGAGTAATTTCTAAAAATCAGTTTAGCTTGAAAAATTCACATCTATAAGTTAAAGCATTCAAGACTACAAATCAATAATAATCTAAAAAACGACCTAGGACCCTTTTCTTCACATTTTTTGCATTCATTGAAAAATCAGGTTTACCGACTTCCGTACCGGTTCGTGGGGTTGCATCACTGTGACTATTGAAAAAAATGAGAACCTTCCAGACTTAGCGAACAATCGCACTAGTCACAATACTAATCCTCTACCCAGTGGCGTATGTCGGCATATTCCACAAGTTCCATTGAAACAGGGGCCCCCGCACATCACAAGAAGATTTTTTTTTAGTGACATTCCCAATCTTTCGTTTAAAATGTCAAATGAAATTCAATTATTCCCTTACAATGTTAAGCCCTCTAGTCCAATCGAACTAAGTGCAACATAAAATGTATTTGTGATTATTTGAAAGTAACATGAATTTTTCTTCTGATGTATGTGGAAGGCAGCGGCGAGGCCAGGAGAGGCCCCCATATAATTTTGGGAACAGGTTCCCCACAATCCTAAATACGTCCCTGCCTCTACCCTTACACTACCAATAAATAAATGCATCAGTGAAACATTCATGTCTATAAAGGTGATTTCGAACAAATAAAAAAATGCATTTCATTAACATACAACTGATAGAAGATTTTAGGCATTTATGTGTTATTCAAATTACAATTAAATATGGAAGAAATTCCCCATCGTGGGACTAAAAATAAACAGTCGACCTGATTAATAGGAATTGTTCAGTTCTATTGATTGGGCATGTAATAAGGCCCAATGTTTTAATTAGTGCGTTTAGCACTATATCTGCGAAGATCAAGGCGAGAAGGTTGCATCAGGCAGATAACAATGGCAATAGGACAAACGGCTCGTTACATATTTAAACTAAGTCATAGCACATGGCAGACACCACTTAAAATGTATAATGATTAAGAAAACCTTTAGAGACAGCTTTTAGAGTTAGCCTTGTTGATCCTAGATGATAAGTTTTAAGAGTAGCAATCCAAGAAACCCGTCTAGGGTGAGTTGTGCTGAACTAGAACCAATGATCAGTTTTAATGAAAAATATATTTACTTCCTACCTGATGCCTAAAATGACTTTACGCTGCCCCAAATTGATACCACCTGATCAGAGTTTGTATACAATGAAAAATACAGTTAATTGTCAGGTGGGGCGAGTCCATAGAAAGAAAATAAATGCATGCTTCCCTGAAAATACATTACAATATGTGCATTACGTAAGCTATAATAGTGCATAATAGTAATGTAGTATTATGATGAGATGTGAAATGTCAATGACTGTGTAATAAAGTTATTAAAAACAATTAATTAATATATTAATCATACAATAGGGATGAATCGTAAAATGTTTATTTATACATACAGATAAAAGATGTCACAACAACCCAACGGCAATAGAGTTGATTTCCAAACTTAATTTTAATATACGTATAAATTAATATGTAGTTACTGTTTATTCTAGACTGTTGTGTCTTACAAATGTCGATATGCCTATTTTGTTGTTTACATTATTTATATAAACTTTGTAAAAGCTTGCATGTTTATATTTAAGTTTCTGGTGAGCCATCCTCGGCGATCTTATCTTATCGTATACATTACAGACGCTCTTTCTGTAAATAAGATTATTGCTTCCTACGCTCATTTGTCGTTAAAGTCTCGTCCTGAATTCAATGAAGTTAGGTTACTGGTATTACTGGTTTGTTGAGGCGACCCATTCCATGTCCGGATGTCATTCGGAAGAAAGAGTAGGCCTACTTATATGCATGTGTTGTTGTGTTACATAGTGAAATAGCAATTTGAGTTTTTCTAAATCAAAAATAGTTTAATAAGCAAATTCAAAGACAAAATACAAATGTCTGTTTACGGCTAGTAATATGTACCAATGTAGAATTTATAATTAACAATCACAAAAACAAGCAACATCTTACATCAGGACTGGTAAATATTCCATTATTAGGATTGTAACCGTCACCAACATTGGTAAAGACTTGATCATATTTGACAACATCTCCATTTACAATTTTATTTTTTTGAGTCTTGCCAACGGAAAACATAACAGCGTCGTACCTTAGCACACAGCCTAAAACATTTGAAAACAAACATTACCAATAAATAAAATTATTTAAATTTAATTAACTTTGTTATTGTATGTAGGTAGGTATGTTTGTGTCAAATCTCAAAGGTTGGTTTACCAATTTCCATCTGTTCTAACGAACTGTAACATAAATTAATAATGTCGCGAAGTCGAAAGCAACATAAAAATAAGATATTACCTACATTTCCCTCATTTCCAACTGTACAGAACACATTTTTAAATACTGATAGAACGAGGCTGACAGATATATTCTCCTATAACAGTGGTTCCCAAACTGGGGGGCGCGACCCCCTTGGGGGTCGAATGACCATTTCGCGGGGGTCGCCAAAGACCTTCGGAAAACGTATGTTTTTGATGGTTTTAGGAGCCGAAACAAAGTTCATCTTTCCGTCTCCAAGCAAGTCCACCTAAATGCAGATACATGCGCATACCACATGTAGATTACTTGGCATAATGACATCAATACAGGTGTATGTGACAAGGTCGGCACCATAATGCACGTATGCGGACCAGTAACACGTGTGTAGAAAGTTGTGTTAAAAAGCCTCTTTTCTGTTAAAAGCAGCCATTGTGTTAAAAGCAGTAGTATTGCAGATAAAACGACCGACACTTCATGAATATTTTGGAATTTAGTGTAGATTCTGTTCGGTCTGGATTTCAAAATAATTAGTGACCAAAAATAATCGGAGCTCACTTTATGATATATGGACAAATATTAGCAACAAAGACATTTTCACACCAGTTAAAAGAAGTAATATAAAGCGTCATAAGTTGTGCCATTTTGTAAAAACAAGATCTTTAAACAGTCGACTGTTTTCGCAATTGTGTAACGAGCATGATGCTCCGAACAATGCTAGCTATTTCACACTTGTGAGATGATTGTCGAGAGAAATAAAACTTGTTTTTTTAGCTTCATGGTGAACTAGTTTTTTTAATATATTTTATATCAGAAAGCAAGACTGCTCTTTGAAGCACTTTTCGGTGATTAAAGTGAACTGCAGACAATAACTTACTTGGTTGACATATTGTTGTCTTGAATGAGTTTAATTTATCACTTCAAGGAGGAAAATGTAACATGCCTTTATTTATCTAAAAAG
Source organism: Anisus vortex (assembly GCA_949126835.1). Taxonomy (NCBI): domain Eukaryota; kingdom Metazoa; phylum Mollusca; class Gastropoda; family Planorbidae; genus Anisus; species Anisus vortex. The sequence goes on along the minus strand of OX421503.1, from coordinate 16,283,324 downwards.
ATCCGATCATTCCAAATGAAATTTAGCTTTTGCATAAAAAAATTGGATGAAAATGAAATGTATATATACTGTCTACTTCAGGCCTCACGAATAGGGCGTGTTTTTGTGTGTGTGTGTGTGTGTGTAGTTATTGAAGAAGAAGAGTTTATCTTTGTAATATTATTTGTAAGATCAATGCTGAAGTTTAGGAAAAGTTACATTAATTTAAATTAAAAACTGTACTTGATTAAAGTTTGTGAATAGGCTTGTAAGGTTGTGAATGATATGATTACATACAAATGGTAATTCTTATGGCAGTTTCATAAAATGGTCCACAGACCTTTTAAAAGATTCCTGATTTCTATAAACGTTTGTAATGTAAATAAATCATCTAGATTTGACTAGTGTTGAAAAGTGGGATCAAACCGGGACTTTTTTTTTCTCATGCGGCTCCTGGTCTACTTTATCTGCTTTCTTTGAAAAACATGACAAAATGATTACGATGATAAATTCTGTGAAATAACACTTTCGCATGCTTGCAGCCGAAATTTCATGATACTTTCCAAATCTAACTGACACTACATATCTATGTACTTGCCAGAAGCCCATTCACATACAAAGTTTAAGATATTCCTGAGAAAGCACAAAGTTCATTGAACGTATTAACAACGATGCATAGAGAACTAATGTCAGGTACAAAATTCTGAATCAAATGTTTGAAGTCATAAACTATTTTGACTGAGATTGTGTTGCGCCATTTTCTTCCATTTCCAACAAAATATCTTAGTAAACATGCTTTTCCACCTTGTTGGTTATCAAGTCTAAACACAGTAGACTTATTGTTGGAGGTGAACTGCTTAGTTGTGCTCTTGCAAAGACTGCCCCGAGAATTTCTGAAATACGCAATGTCAACCATCACAATAGCTGACGTTCGTGGTGAAATTAGAAATATAGGCCTAAGCCTATACCGGTATCTTGCAATATTTAATTACATTTGTTTTTATGTCTTCTTTTTTTTTAATCGCTATGCTTTAATTAGGATATATTTGTAACAATAAAAATACATCCTACAAATTATATATTTTCATTACAATTCATAACAGTCGCAAAATGCAGTAATAAACTAGAAACGAAATTATTTTAATTTTTTTTTATGGAAAGGAGGGGGGGGGGGTCGCCAAAGCATGATAAACTGTAAAAGGGGTCGCGGCTTAAAAAAGTTTGGGAACCACTGTCCTATAACCTATTATTTCACGCATTCTTCTTCTTCTGTTAGCCAGTCTGCAGATCTGTTTGCGATCTTGCAGTCTTATCTTATCTTATACATAGATTATTGCGTCATACGCTCATCCGTGGTCCGAGTCTAGTCTTGCATTTTTATTAATGTTATAAATGATGTTAAGTTACTGGCTTTCCTGGTTTGTTCAGGCTACCCATTTCATGTCCGACTGCCACTCTAGAAGAAAGAGTACTTAGATGCATCTGTTCTCGCATAAAGGATTAGGGAAATGTTTTTATCTTTATGTTTATCTGAGCTTTGCAACAGGTTGTTATTGGGTTGCATTTCTAAATTAGAGTTTAATGCCTTATGTATTAGTCAATGTCTTTTTCAGTTATTCCATACTGCTATATAGTGTGTTGGTAATGAGGGGGGGCAGAGTGTACCTCAGGTAGGTTATTTCAGGCCATTTAAGCTGGAAATTGTCCACAGTTTCTTGTGGGCAGAGGCAACGTCTGCAGTTATGTGGGTTTATTCTATTTAGGTATGAGTTGAGTGCTATATGTCCTGATCTCAACTGGAATATAGTGCATTGTTCTTTGTGGAGGAGGAACTTTATGAGTTTTTTCTTCTTAAGCAGACTCATTTCTTTGTACATTTTATTACAGTTGTTCCCTGTGCCTATTTATTTTACTAACCCTCTTAAAGGTGTGTATGTATCGGGGTCCTGAAAATGACCAGGTTAAAGAATAAACCCGCAGCCTAGTCCCACTTCCATGTCGTTAAAATCGACTAAAGAGTGGGATGTTAAGCAAAGTACCCGTTGGACCGAATTGATCCATAGGTCCGGTGAAGCAGCGTTCATCAGTTTCTTTGGCCACGGCATACTAGGTCATTGTGTGGTCAGCATTCTTAAACTGCTGGATTGGTTAAAAGTCATAACAAAAAAAAAAAAGCAGAATAACAATATTAATTATTTCGTGATTACATTTAAACAGTTTTACTTTCGTTTTGTTATTTCTTAGTTCAAGTCTAAGTCGAAAGTTTCTCTGTTATCCATATTATCGTAATTAAAGAAGTTTGATTGTTATATAGGCTATATATATACATATATACATACATATATATATATATACATATATATATATTGTTACGAATGTCGGTCATAGAGGAATGACGTAATAAGGCATTGACCTCTTAACAAGTGCGTATTAGAGTCCTAGGTTTGACCTTTATGCCCTGAGGGCAGTTTAAATAAAATAATTCGTCCAACCCCGTGGAAATTGAAGGTTACCCTGGATCGCAGTATCCTGTAGAGCACAAGTGCGTATTAAGACCCTGTAGAATCTTCGATAATAGTTTTCTTTGTAAAGTCCCTACCTCCTTAGTTCAGTTTGAAAGTTTGTATAGAGAAGTCGCTATATTGATACTTGTATATTTCATGTCATTTTATTGAAACTCTTATGTTGCCATCAGTTGATGCATTTATTTAGAGTTTATATTGAGTCTACAATTTAAATAAAATTGTTTATTCAACAACTGGAGTTGTTTGATCTATCATTGTTGAAAGCAAGGTGTTGAAAATAATTATAACGAATATAACTACATTACTGCATAGACCTGTCAGTCAAGGAACCCCTAGATTGGACTTCAGATCAGCAGAATCTAGAGACTTCTAATAAAGATACAACTATACATTGAATCCGATTTAACGAGTCGTAATAATAGTCATCATAGTGACAGTTCATAACAATATATATATATATATATATATATATACTTCATATTTTAAATAATATAAACATATAAAACAAATGGATGAGTCATATATAAAATATATACAGTTACCGAGGCAAATAAAACATTGAACTCTTTTAAAATGTCTTAAAAAATGTTTAAACGAAACTTACCACTAGCATCAAAATAAGAAACTGCCATCATGGTTGCTATTGTTGCAAATAAGTACCGTATCTAGAATAAACATTTAATGTATTATTTAAAAAAAATTACTAATACCTTATACACATTCCAGGAAATTATTGGGCTTAATGCTCACCCCTTTAACGAAAAAGCGTCTATTATTCTATAGATCATTTTTTTCTAAAAGAGATACTTACATACGTTTTTTTCTATTATGTCAGCACTAGGTGACATTTGCTTTCATACTGTAATAGTTTAACATTTAACAATGAATATTTTAATTATCATCTGAGTAGATCATAGGTTTTCAACCTTTTTCGGCTCATCGCACCCTTTTTCAATGTTTTATCCCTCGCCGCCCCCTCCCCTGGAATTAAAGTACCCAGGGAAATATGCAGCATACAATTTCAATAGGCCAATATATTTGTGTGCGTTTTTGCGATCATAAAAAGACCTGAGATTAACAATTATGTTTGATTGTTGTTTTAAAATAAAATAATACAACCAAATAAGTACGTTGAGGGCCTTGAATGTATTTTACGTTACAATCACAAAGTAGACAAACAAGTCAAATGTAAAACAGTCCATTTTTTAAAGTTCAAGCGTACGTTTATTATAATTGAAGAACATTTAAATGTTAACATTTCGGTAATTTAAATAGCAAAGCTGTTTAAAATAATTCAATAACTTTCGTACCACCCACTGGACCGTCAGTACCCGCCACCCTATCTTCCCCGAGAACGTCAGCGCGGCCCTGGATCTTGTCACCACGTCCTTGGGGTCGATAACGCCCCCCCCCCCCCCCCCCTTGAGCACTTATGGAGTATAATTTGCTTTGTTTACATGTAACATTTTGTCCCTATAATTTAATTTATTACAGCTTCCTTCAAAATAACAGGCGCTGATGTCTTCTCAATTCGCCTCTAATTAAAATATGCATTTAAAATATCAACCAAATCGGCATGCACACTTTGTAACGACATGAAAACATATAATTAGATTAGAGTAAGAAAAAAGTACTAAAATATTAGAAGGTATTTTAGACTGCATTGTTTTGCAAGTAAAATTATAGTTAGATTATGTTATTTAAAAAAAAAAATATATATATAAAAGACAATTTGCATTTGTGTAAATACATTCTTGTATTCACATTTAAGACTCTACAAAAAATATAAACACGTACATGTTTTTGCACAAGTACAAAACACCAGAAGGAACACAACAACAAACTAAAGTACATTTAATTCCTATTATCTTCTAAGTTACAGACACTATAGATGATTTTTGTGGTCTTATGGGACTCCGTTCATTCACTTCAACCCAAGACTATCTGAAACAAAAAAATGATATGCAACAAAAAAAAACAAAAAAAAAAAACACTTTCACAGTCAATAAGACAAAAAAAGACATAGAGGAAAAAAAAAACACCTTAAAAGAATAATAACAGTACATAAAAATGGTTAGTTTTAACGCAATAAAGATTAAAACTATGTAAAAAGAGTAATAAAAAGTAATAATGAAGACAAATATACCATTTTCATTTTGGTTTGCAAAAGTTGTTTTGCAATATAATAACCAGCGTAGATCTCTTTTAGAACGAGAAAAGATGTAAAAAAAAAAGTGTGATAAGTGCATTGACTGATTTTCTGCTAGCGTCCCACTTTGAGGACACCGTAAAAAATTCCTATTAAATACGTATATGCGTTATAAATAAAAAAAAAAGTCTTTTGCCTTGTACGATAAAAAGACTTTAATTATAACTCTAGTTTTCGAACAAAATTATACTGTTAATAAGATTTACATGACCTTGACCTTTCAACTTGTACAAATTGAGGAACAAAATTAATATTCTCAAAAGAAAGTAAACATTTATCAAATATAATTAAATTTTGATATAAAAACCACATACTTTATGTAATTTCATCATTTATCTATCAATTATAACAACAGAAATTTAAAAAAAAATCACATTGACTCCGTTTTATCAAGTGTCACACAAGTGGGACAGTAGCAAGAAGCATGCTCAGTTATTTGTTATTTTATTTAAATTTGAAGTTTAGAGTGTTACATATTGAAACTACGCTAAAATTTAAGAACTAGATACAAGTTTTCGGTTAATACTTTAAAAAAAATTTTTTTTTTTTTTTTTTAAATTCTATTCGCTTTATAGACCTATAGATTTTATTTAAAATTTCCATGTTGTTTTTTCTGGATTCAAATGGTCATTTCATCATAACCCATTTCTTAACCTGTGGGTTGGTCACTGAGAGGACCATTGTTGACACTCGCCACTGGTCACGATTGTGTGCTGCTGTTTGTGCAACAATGCAGGACAGTCTGGTCCATTTTTTTTCGTTTTACTCACACCTTTTCTTCTCTCGGCCGCATACCGGGTGGGCGAACGCATGAGGGACTGCTCCTACAGTAAGTCAAAAACCTGCCGAAAGGCGACGGGTTTTGGTGGGGAGGAAGCAATACGCAGCAACCCTGTCTCGAGAACCACCTGGCGCCTTGATGTCTGCACCTATAGTATATGATTTGTGCTACCGGGTGACAGTGCAGGTATCCGGGCGAGCCACCACGATAATGATCATTAGGAGAACAACAGTCGGTAACATAGCTGCGGAATTCTCACTGTTACACGGCACGCCGCACATTTGGTGTGTCAATGAACAATGAACAAAATTTATTTGCCACATAGTACATAGGTACAATAAAGGCATAGTCAAAAATATAAGAAAATTATAGCATTTGTGAATAATAAATTGAACATTAAAGGTAATACAGATATTAGTATTAAAAATGAAGGTAATAAACATTTTTTTAATTAAATGTATCCTAAAAGAAAATTCAGGGGGGATAATTTAGTTTATAATACGATTTTTTGGGGGAAAAAAAACAAAAAGAAAAAAACAAGCCCGGACAGAGCTTGGTAGTGCCCCCCCCCCCCCCCCCCCACTGAGCTAAAAGCTATCGGACGTTACGCCCTAGACAAAAGAGCCATTGGGGCTCGTCCGTTTTTTTTAAAAAGACCTTAATCTCTTTCTACCTGTTTTGTGCCGAGATGGGCTGTGCAAGACCTTGCACTGGTTCATGTCCAGTCCACCAGATTACTTGCACTAGGAGGTGCTTTGAAGATTCTTGTATGCGCCGATTTTTTATAAATTGTTTGCGGACATCTTCGTTTGTGATAATCAAAATCTTCTTGAAATATTTCATTTCTAGGACCCCGACCACCATTCTATGGATAGTATACCTGAAATCCCATATCATCCGAGTGCACAGTAATCAAATAATCGAACAGAGAGAGATTCTCTCGTATTGTCAAACGACCATTAGCTTCGATTGTCTGCGCAATTGATTAGAATGTATGGCTTTGAGCGTTCATCGTGTAAGTGGTCAATAGCTGACATCTTATCCAGGACCATATTTGCATATACAGATCATAAAGCATTAATCTCTAATAAAGAAATAGAAACGAAACAAGTCTGAGAAAACATAGTTTTGATGGGCAGCTGTATCATGTAAACTTCTGTTCTAATCAAAGAATGTCGCAAAATACGTGCCAAAAGTGTGATGTCCCATGGCTCCTCCAATGTTTCGTGCCCATTTATAGTTTATTTGTTTGTAGAGAGTCTTTTTAACAAAGCGTAACATTTAATAATGTAAGTTACAACTTAAATTATTGTATACAATCATTATTTATTGTTGCATTTAATTTCTTTAAACAAAAAAAACGTGGAAAACAATTTTCATACATAAAAGTATAGTTAACGTTTTCTATCTTCATAACTGTAAACCACTATTAATATGATTCATATATATTTCTCATTTAATTTCTCTATTGTGTTTCATTGAATAAAAACATAATAAATGTATGAACAGGTTTATTGTTTGGTGGATGGTGGGTGAAAAGATAAGATAGAGGACCTAATATTTTTCTTCGTAGAAATCTATAAAATATAAAATATAATTTTTTTTTTCAATTTTCAGACCTGAGCTCGTACCATACAAGTGTCAATTAATTGATTTTTAGGGCTTAATTGATTGGTAGAAGCACTTAAATTACACTATATCAATAATAAACGTGATTCCGCTCAAAACGTTTAACGGGAAAACGTGAAAAAAGAACTGACCAAATATACATTTACACGGCGCCACTTGTTGGTTCTGTCCACTTATGGGACGTTTTTTTTTAAAACGTCAATATCTCAAAAAGTTTTTAATTTAAAGAAAAATCAAAACCATTTCCTTCCATTTTGGCCCAAAGACTAAATAATATCAAAAAATGAAAACAAATTCAAGACCTCAGCAGAATATGGGTTAAGATTTGCTGAGCTTCTTATATAGAAATTCTCTGTTCGGTCTTCAAACAGGTGTTACTATACACTCTAACAAATATATATACATGTATTTATTTATAACTTTTACAAACGTTCCTTCTAGTTAGAACCCGCGACCTTTCGGTTGACAGTCCGGTGATCTAACCGCAGGACAAGCCGGCCACTCTAAGTGATATAAAATCAGCAGGGATCTTCGGGTTCAATAAATGAATCACAATTCCGTTTATTAAACAGTTTATTATAAGAAAAGAAACAATACAATAAATAAAAAGGATAAAACATAATAGGAATGAAGAGAGTTTACATCAGCAGGAAAAATAGTGCCACAAAAAAAAGACCCAATATGGCGTCGACATCGACCTTTACAGAGGTACGTACATGTCATACATTATTGCGAGTTCTGCTACACAGAAAATGGGCATATAAATATAATAATAGCTCCAGTAAAGGATTAATATATGTTACCAATGCAAAGAGAATTCAAGCATCATCGTAGTGTTTATAGTGTGTTAAAACATTTAATATATGATGTGAAATAAAACTTACATTATTTAGAAAACATAAACACCTCTTGCAATGGTGAAGCTGACAACTCGACTAACGTTTTTCATGGACAAGAAAGTAGTTTAGTTACGATGGTCAACAGAACATGTTATCCTAAGGCGTAGTAATATTATACCAGGATTATTTTTTACCCTTGCTAACTTTGATTGTTACACATTGATACAAATTATAACAAGAAAAACATTCCACTCACAAACAAAACAGCCAGAACAGATGCAACACACACATACACACCCTAGTCTTCTTTAAATTTGCAAAAACATCTGGCCCTTGATTCTGCTTTTCAGTGCTGATACAGTCTCACAGAATAAGGAACAAAGTAATTAAATATAATATAAACATTGTTACTAAGGTACACGGATAAAAAAAAATACATATTTCGAAAACTAAAAACTTGTTGAAGATGTTTTAATATTGAGTTATTGTGTTATTCAATTTAGTGTTACCGTCAACGTTAGCAGTATGCCGTGCTTTGTAACGCCGTCAAAGTTATTTGAAATAAATAAATATAAAAAAAAAACATAAACAAAAAAAAAATTAATTAAATCTAACGATGTTAATATGAAACTCAAGGAGGGGAGCTCGTGAAACTTTTTATCGGCATGAGGTGAAACTAGGTTTTAATTCGTTCACCAAATTGGTTTCTAACGAGGGTGCTATTACCTCACCTCTCTAGGGTGCTGATAACAAATTAGGGTACTGGGGAGGTAAGGTGAGGTGTATTAATATTTCCTGGTCCTGCTCAGTGTCAACAGCCTAATAGGCCGAATAAGGGTAATTGTATATTGACTCAAAAATAGTTCTTCTTTCCAAACAGAACTTTTTTTAGCGATATTTTAGTAGGCGTATGGATATGTTACGGCCAAAGCCCGAAGTGCTGCCAGATCGCGATGTCCGATGTACTGATGCTAGAATGTTCGGTAGGCGGCACCGGTGTGATGGCGGTTTGCATATGGTAGCAAGGACAGTGATACATACGCTGTGACGATAATTTTCTGTTCATCTTCTGCTTTTCAGAGAAAGTCCTGCCGAAGTGGTCACTAATTATCAAGGAAATTAATTATCACACGATTTAGTAAACTATCTACCTGGATAAAAACACCATTTGCGTCATAAATTGACTGTTGCTGTCTGTGATTAGAAGATTGACTTTTGATAATCCACAAAGGTGGTCAGGTCAGGCAGAAGCGACCGTATTTTTATCTAGCCATTGTCCGCACGGTCTAAGTATAGTTTCATGTGTTGTATAAACATGGGTGGGGCCGCCAGTCGCAATGACAAAGAGCTTGTTTAATTTTATGATAATAGATAGAGAGGGAGTGTCAATACTATACAGGACAGGGCCACCATTGATCTCGTTACCCACATCGACGACCGCGAAAACTCCCTCCCAGCCCCACCCCATTGACGGACCCTCGAAGCCACAAGCGACCGGAATGTTTGGACAAAGGGATCGGAGACAGACATGTGACTTTAAAGTCCACCCACTCTTTTCTCATTGGTCCATGTTATATTTCGTGGGTAGATCTTCCTTGTTTTAAAAACGCCCCAAACACGACTGTACGCACTTATTTCTTTTTGGATTTTAGTATTGTAAGACAACTGATGATAGAGATTGAAAATTTACTATAATAAACAAATTAGACTGATTTTTTAATTTAATTTATTTTAATTAAAGATTGATAATTTACTATAATAAAAAAATTTGACTGATTTTTTAAATTTATTTTAATTATAGATTAATAATTTACTAATCTATAATAAACAAATTTGACTGATTTTTTAATTTATTTTAATTAAAGATTGATAATTTACTAATCTATAATAAACAAATTTGACTGATTTTTTATTTATTTTAAAGATTGATAATTTATTATATAATAAACTATTTTGACTGATTATGTAATTTAGTATAATTAATAATCAATATAGGCCTAATGTGATAATTACGGTATATAAACACTCGAAATCTCCTCAAGACCTTCTTAATCGGGCTTTGGCCGATCGCCTCTGGCCATTTCGCGATCTGGCCGGCCAAGGTCCGAAATCAAGAACAGATCGGGCTTTGGCCGGTCAAATTTGAGGTGATATTGGCCACTTCGCGATCTGGCCGACTTCGGGCTTTGGCCGTAACAGATACACAAGCAAAATTATCAACTAGCTAGAGGTCTGGTTTGTATTACGGCCCTTAGTATAACTAGCCAGTAAAATCAATTTTAATGCCCCCTTTACACCATCCCCTTTTAAAAAATGCCCATAGTAAAAATATAGAGTGAATACAATAATATAATATAATCATTGTAGCTTATCGTTTTATAGATATATGTTTTAGTGCTGCACACTTACACTAAATTTACTTTTTACGTTTTCATTGTTGTATTATATTTAAAAAAGTATTGATGTTTCATCTCTATTTTATTTATTTTTGTTTTAACATTTAGACGCATTGCTGCCATATTCCTAAATATATATATATATATATATTCTATATATGGCATCCTTCCATCTTCAAGGGACGGTGGCGCAGTTTCCTGTTCCTCTCCCCTTCGACTTTCTCCTGGCTCGCTTTTCTTCGAACCTGCTTACATGCAATCATAATTTATTTCTTATACATATATTACTATGTACAACCATATATGTTTTCCTTGTTAAAACAAAATGGGCGAAATAAAGCTTTTAAAGTGTAATAAGGTGTCCAGTATACCGATACGAATTGAGTAATATCATGTGTGTGCTACAATGACCACAATTATAACTCACCAAACGTAAATGTATTACTGTTCAGGGCATCACACTTTATTGACCAAACGTAGTAGTTAGCGCAGATAACAAATTAATGCAGAAAATGTTTATTTACAACTGTTCAACGTAAATTATTTTCATCCACTAATAATTTAGACGTTCTATCATTCCACCTTTTCAAAAACTATGTTTTTAAGGCTCCAATAATGTTATATTAGATCGGCAAAAGTGGAGAAACTTGACTGCCGAGGTGTCCATTCGCTGTAGATTATTGACCGCAACGGTCAAGGGATTGATGATGATGATAATGATTGTTATATTATTTGTGGTAAAAATAAGTCCCACTACTCTCTTTCAGTAAACGTGTTGGTTCAAAACTGAACATGTTCTATTAACTCCTTTCGGTTAAACAACAGGTGCACGATGAAAGTTCGACGGTCCTGGCTTAGGAAAAAAACGTTACAATTAAATTTTAAATCAATAGATTTACAAAAGAAACACAAAAAGACCGTTATCTTTTTTTACTTATAATTGTATATATATATATATATATATATATATATATATATATATATATATAGAGAGAGAGAGAGAGGTGTTCTACCTAATTATTATTTCCTTTAATTTACATATGTGTGTGCCGATGAGTTCTACATTTCTTCAATAACACAATATATGTATATATATATTGACACAATTAATTTGACCTATTCGATTGTATGCACATTTTTTATTGCCTAAATACAATGTTACATATCTCAGCATGATTTTTTGAAATGTATTAAGGTAGATAATTGAGATTAACTTATGTCATTTTAAACTCTGGAACGCTACTGGAGATAAACGTTTTTGTTTCTCCCACTTCCAGAGTTGTCTTATAAAATATCTGAGTTAGACACTTATATCAATTACAAAAAATGGGAATTGATTGAAATATATACAATCATGTATGTTTATTTTTCGATTTCTAAAAATAATAAATGAGATTTAAGGTATCATTTTTGTTCTAAATGTACTGATAAAACCAATATCATTATAGGTCTTTAGACTATTTTGATGTCTAATTTCTCAAATGATAAGTACTCACATTCAACAAAGAGTTGGATGGAATATATATATTGATTAGCGTCGGTCTGTTTCAAAATCAATACACATTTCAAAAGTTATTTTAATAGTTAGGTTATTTTCGTTAAAGAAGTGAATCATGCATTTACAAATAAATCACTGATTAGTATTCTTTTGTATTGAGGGTCATCATAGACACAATGGTAGATTTAGTGTTGTTTTTTTAAACTTGGATTCTTACATTTCAAATCATTGCATACTAAAGGCGGAAAACTCATCCTAACTTGCTATATTGTTTGTTTGAATGATGTAACTATTAAAAAAAAACAACACAACAACAATTCATAATTGTATTATCATTGTTAAGCAGCTAACATTTCAATATATATTTTTTCATTATGTTAATAAGCAGCTGGTAATCACATATTTAAATAACATATTGACTGGATTAAATACGACCAACCATTTGTGTTATTGACCAATATTAGTTTCTTTTGGTCAAGTTCCATTTTCTTTAAATATATAAAAGGCCCAAGCAATCATAAGCCGTAATAATTAGTAATAATAAGTATGTATATAAAAAAAAAAAAATGAACTAGCCTTAACATATAAGATGTGTATTAAAGTGATGAGATATACGCTGGTTTGAGTAGATGAGAGTCTGATGAAAGGGCTCAACCCACTCTGCGTAAAAACGTACACAAAGAATGAATACAAACGGAGACATTGAAGATAATAAAAGAGAATAAAAAAGGCAGAAACAAACAACAACCATACATAAGCACAGAAAGCTAAGTTAGGCAGTCAAGGTCAACTCGAGGAGATGGATATTGTTACAAAAGTAGTTTTATTTCCATAATTATATTGGTTCTATTATTATTAACTAAAGTTAAAAAGAAATAATCTTAAACCCGAAATGTTTCCGTGTTAGGAATAAAACATGTATATGTCTAGACACTACGTCATAGCATTAAAATGCGTCATATGTCAGCACGAGGGTTTGAGACCGTTCGTTTAGTTCTAGCTTGGGCGCTAATGTGTGAGGACTGATCTTGACCACTTTCTGAAAAGATACGTTATCTCGGTTTAGTACGATATAGAAGAATCTCAACTGATTAAGTTTCATCCTATAATATTGGTATTTGTATTTTGTGTTACTGTTATATTCATCATCTCAACTTGTTGGAATAAAATTGTGTTTAATCATTCAAACAGGATTGTGGATTTCCTCTATATTAAGGTACAGTTTATCTAATTCACTTCATACATAGAAAGCACATCATACGAGCCAAATAAACATCAAATCTACTACAATAATATCAATACTAATTCTTATACAACCTTGTGAGATCCAATAGGCATGTGAATCAAAAGAATGTATAAATATTACATTTCTAGAAATATCATTATACGTCAGTAGCTGATTTCGCACGTGACAATATGTTTGTCTACCTTGGCATTATAGTGAACAAGCAATGTGAGATTGGTTTTGACGTAAACGCACAAATTGGAAATGTGCGGACATCAATCCAACTACTCAGGAATATTCGGGTCTCCAGAACATTATAATAAGAAACACTTGTAATAATGCATCGAAACCATTTTTTGACATGATTCATTTAAACTTTATAAATTTTAATTTACAAGTATGTTTATTTTTTACATTTAAGCTATATTTCCGTTTAACTTATTATTGATTAAAATACAGGTCTTCTTCTGTCAGTGGTCAATGTTTGTCTAAACAAATGGTATCTTGTAGCCAGAGAAGGTTGAATACGTTTGTGATGGCGATGCATAGAGATCAACATTTCTTCTAGATGTGATGTACACAACATCTCCTTTTTTCAATGGTATTATAACAGAATTGCCTGGGAAAAAAAGATAATTCGTCTTTTAAAACTGAAAATATAATGCTTTTAAAGCCTTTCATAAATATAATTCCCAATATTTTACATAAAAAACAAACAAGTTTACCAGTGACTTTCTGGAAATTATTAATCAGAAATAATAATAGGACAAAAAATATATCAAAAATGGGTAGACACAAATGACTTTGGGTAATCATAGATAACAGAATACTACAGTCATAAATTGTTCATTGTCTAATTACATCTTTTTTTATAATGTTTAGGTAAAAAATAATCATTATAATAAATTGGTTGTTTTAGAGCTTCAGATTTACCTACTATGACTCTGGAAAACAAAAATATGAATAAGGACAATACAAGCAATCACTAAAGTCAAAAAACTACTACATAAAATACCAATAGCGCAATACGTCAGTGAAACATTCAGGTCAACTAAGGTTATCTCGAAGAGATAAAAAAATACATTTCATTAAAATACCTGATGGAAAATTATAGGAATGTGTTACTCAGATCAAACCAAAAATTATAAAGTTTTCAACGGTTAGACCTACAATTAAAAGTCAACCTGATATAAAGGACTAGACATGTGCAAAAGCAATTGAACTTGAATCCGAATTGGCTTTTCACTAGAAACAGAAGTATTGGAGATGGCTCCAAGTTTTCTAAATGATTCCCCTGAGAGGAACCCACAAGAGAGGACTAGCTGTCCATCAGCGTAGATCAAGACGACGCTGAGAAAGGTTCATCAGACAGATAAAAATGGCAACTTGAAAATATTGGCTGCTAACTGGACGTACGGCTTGTAATGGATTAACTAACTAAACTAAATCATAACACATGACTGGTATCACTTAGAACATATTAAGATTATGTCAACTTTCAGAGAGATCCTTAGGAGAAAGCCTTTATAGAAAGCCTTGTTGAGTCTAAAAGATAAGCCTTTCCAGTAGAAATCCAAAGAAACCGTCTAGGGAGATTCGTGTTAAACTAGAACCATGAATCAGTATAAATACAAACAAATGTATTAACTTACTCGCTGGTGCATAAAATGACTTTATGCTGCCATAAATTGATACCACCTGATCAGAGTTTTTATACAATGACAAATACAATTCTTGGTCAGGTAGGGCGAGTCCATTGAAATAAAATAAATACGTGCCATCCTGAAAATATAATACAAAATGTGCACTACGTATGCTATTTTAAAGTGCATAATAGTATTACGTTAAAGTGTTTTATTTACGGTTATCCCTGAGATCATACTGGATTTTATAATTAAGATAGAACAAGAACTTGCTCAATAAAAAATAGAATTGTCTAAGGTTTAATGGGTAGTGTATGAACTCAAGAATATCCGTTACAATCTAATAACCAAAGAATGAACGAACACTTAGCTAAAAACAATTACAAAACTATATTGAATAGAAGAACGAAACTCCTATTTATAAACTAAACAATTAACTTTAATTACATAAAATGAAATAAGACAATCAAATAAAGAGTATTTTTATGAAATCATAATCTAAATTATTGACGGCTACAATAATATAAATATAAAAATAGTGCTAATAACCCTGGCAAGAACAGTAAAACTACAAGGCTATTAAGTCTGTGAATTGAAGTTCCTCAAAACAAATTAAGGTTTTAACTACGATCAAGAAGACATAAATATCTATAAATATTGGGGAAATCTAATAAAGAAGTTATTAGTATATTAGAAAATATATTGTAATATTGTCGTAGTGTATTATATAAATAGTGACTTACTAGTAAAATAAAAAGGGGAGGAGAGATCAAAACAAATCCTAACGTCCTACTGTCTAATCTACTAAAAAACTAGGATCAATCTCCTGTTTACTCTATAAAACTTATTTAAAACTCTAACCTCACATACAAAGGATCAATATTCGTAACAATAGTAATCTTTGAAATTGCACAAAGTCAATGACAATATTGTAACTGTTATATCCACACTCCCGTGGTTATCGGAGCCTGCACGTTATACACTCGTCAGTCGTCTAGGGATCACTTAATGGTTGTTTTGTTTCATCCGTACACTACCCCTTGCCCAGGGTTCAAAGTCAAGTATTGACCTCTGACAATTCTTTGCAACAGTAATTTTTTTTTTTAAATGAGTACTTGAAGATGATAATTAATATTCTAGTTCATGGTGATATGATAGTGATCAAACATGCAAGACATATAGTTGGAACCTGAAGCAACGAGTCAATGCGAAGAAGTTCGTTAATAAATAAAACTATTTAATACATATTTATACATGTAGTGTGAATCCAAACACCGTAGCAAAAATTAAACAGTATTAATAACTATGTACAAGGCAAATGATATGAGAATACACGAACGTCATCAGATAAACTCTAGTTCGTCCGTGCTTTTCGGGCGTTCGTCCCGGCGAAAACGAATAATATATTATATGTTATTTGGAACGGCGGAAACGGATTCACTATTGTGGATGAAGCGTATGTTTTACCCTATTCTGTTTATTAAAAAAGGATGTTTTCTTACCATGATATCCCCTGTACACCATTTAATGGTATTATCATTTATATTTGCATACTCTTCCAAGAAGCGAGTGAAATTGTATCGTCTATAATGATGAGGTGTCAAATTATTTATCTAACAGCATGATTCTAATCAGGGGGGAAAGAATAAGTATTGCGCCCCACCCACAAAATAACGACTTAATTATGTTTGTTTAGGGAGAAAATAACGAGTGAATGTGTTTCAATACTTTTAGATATGCATCACATAACGATATAGAAACAATTAATACATTTATGGTACAATAATCTTGAATGCTGTTCTTAATAAATATCGATACAAGGGATCACAACCTCTCTAAGGCAATACATTTGAATACCAAAGTTAAATGTTAATATAAATGTGAGTTACTAAGAAGTTAAAGTTTATACTACATTGTAATATCTTACAAATGCTGAAATGGCTATTTTTAGTTCATTAAATTCTTTACATAAGCATTGTATGTTTGTATGTATGTTTGCCATTGCCGACCATCTTATCAAGCGAAAATGTCACTCATATTTTAAAAACAATGACTGTATTTCTTAATCAAATAAAGTTTTGGAAGCAAATTTAGAGACACATGATCAATGTAAATTATTTTTAACTGTCGGTTAACGTTCATTAATGTGTAACCATATCACGATTATATTTTAAAAAGCATACAATCAAGCAGTATCTCACATTAGGACTGGTAAACATTCCTTTTATAGTATTGTAACCGCCACCGACATTGGTGAAGACATGATCAAATTTGACAATATCTCCGTTTACAAGTTTAGCATGTTTAGTAGTAATGCCAACGGAAAATACCACAGGGTCGTAATCTAGTTCACAGCCTAAAACATTTAAAAACAAAACAATACCAAGAATTAAAATAATAAAAAAAATTAAATACATTTTCTCTTTGTATGTAGGTTGGTATGTTTGTGTCTAATCTCAAAAGGCTCTTTAACTTATTTCCATCCGTTCTAACGAACTGTAACACAACACATAAAAAAAAATATTTGTTATATATCTTACATCTCCTTATTTCCCACTTTACAGAACGATTTTTAAAATCCTGATATAATGAAGCTGACTGTTATATTTTCCTATATGTATTATTCCATGTATAAGTTAAAACATGTGGTCTTTCTTTTTGTTAATTCTAAGCCGAAATTGAACACAAGTTTCTTTGTAATCAATTTTAAGAAAAACATAATTAACCCAATTCAAAAAAATCCTATAAAATTCCTCTATGCCTTATAAAAACTAAATTACCCTGTCGCATTGTACGATAATCAGACTTTATCTATGACTTTATTTCGCAACAAAATTCTACTTATAGGCCCTATTAAGATGTACATTACCATGACCTTTAAACTTGTAAAAAATAGATGAAAAAAATAAACATGCTTAAATATTAGTATACATTTATGAAATGTAATTACAATTTTCCATAAAAAGTACATGAAATATGTAGTTTCATCTTTTGTCTTTCAATTATAACATTTTAAATCATTAAAAAAATCAATTGACTTAGTTTTGTCAAGTGTCAAAAAAGCGTTCCACAGTTCCACAAGTGGGAAAGTGTCAACTAATGCCCCCGTGTAAAACGTCCAGATTATGGGACACTAGCTAGAATGCTTGCTCAGTTACCTATTAAAAATAAAGTATTTTTTATATAAGATGTATCTTTTGTTAAACTTTTATGTTTACAGTGTTAAAAATGGAAGCTATGCTAAAATGTAAGAAGTAGATCATAATTGTTGGTAATGTTTTTTTTAGCTTTGACAACGGATTTTGTTCGCTTTATAGTTGGATATATTATTTTAAATTTTCATGTTGTTTCATTTTTAAAGGAATTTTTATGACACTTTACACGAAGTCTAATCCTAGAAAGGAAACTATGTTTGTGGGTGAAAGGGTGGGTGGGGGGGGGTAAATATATTTTTTACAGAAATGAATAAAATATAAAATATTGTTCAAACTTCCGGCCTAGGTTAGTACCATAAAAGTGTCAATTGATTTGTTTTTAGAGCTTAAATGATTGGTGGATCCACTTAACTTACACTATAACACTTATAAATGTGATTCCTTCAAAAGCCTTTAACGGCAAAACATGAAAAAATAAACTGACCCACCCATTATACATTTATACGAGGACACTTGTAGCTACTGTCCCATTTATGGGACGTTTTTTATAACGTGAGTATCTCAAAAAGTTTTTAATTTAAAGAAAAAAAAAGGTTTCTTCTATTGTGGAACAAGATCTAAATTATATCTAAACATGAAAAAAAATCTCCACCCCACAAAAATATGCGTTAAAGAAGTTTGATAGTTATATTTATAAATATAATTCCTTTAAAAAAATATATTAAAATTAAATTAGTCCTATATAAGACATTAAACGTTACCCAAGAAACGTATTAAATTTGTTTAATTTTAATTTTTTTGTTGACAAAAATTTATTGAGAAAATTTAAAACAAAACTTACCACTTGCATCAACGTAAGAAACTGCCAACATGGTCGCTAATGTTGCAAATAAGAAAAGCATCTAGAATAAAAAAAAAATATCCAAGTAGTTATTGAAAACAGTGATCAATTCGAATAATACCTTATGAAAATTCCAGCGAATTATTAGACTATGTGCTTGACACTCACACATTTAACAACGATGCTTCTTTTTCTATATGGATTATTTTATTTTTTTCTACAATAGATACATACATACTTTTTAATTATAATGTACGTCTTAGGCGATACTTGTTTTCATAATGTAATAGTTTAAAATTTTAAAAAAATAATATATTTAATTATCATATGAGAAGATCTTGCTTTGTTTTCATTGAGCTTATTGTCCCTATAAATTCATTTCTTTCAAAATAACAGCCGCTGCCGTATTTCTCTATTCGCCGCTAAATAAAACATGTATTTGAAATATTAACCAAATGAGCATGAATACCTTTGTAACGAATAACGAAATGAAAAGATGCAATGGGCCGTATTGCTGCTGAGAGATAACACCCTTGCCCCTTTTACAAGTCAATCTTTTATGACTGACTTGTAATTTACAAGTCAGTCATAAAAGATTGACTTGTATAAGGGGCAAGGGTGTTAACTCTCAGCAGCAATACGGCCCATTAGAGAAAGATAAAATAGTAAAAGATTAGTAGGTCTTTAGGATTGTAATCTTTTGTAACTTATGATATTTAAAATCAAAACGTTTATAAGACTAGTATAAGACATTTGGCATTTTTGGAAATACAGTCTTATATAATCATCTAAATTAATTTACTAAAAATATAAACAAATGAATAATTTTTTTGCAAACTACAAACCAGCAGATTGAAAAATAAACAAGAACAAACTGAAAGCAAATTTAATATTCATATTATCTTCTAATAAAAACATTAAATATAAAATTGAATAATACATTGTATTTCTGAAGACAAACATACCATTTTTAACTTGGTTTGCAAAAGTTGTTTTGCAAGATAATAACCAGCCTAATAGAAGCAGGGATGATTAGAACAGAGTGTGATAAGAGCCTTAAGATTTTCTGAGCTTCTTATATAGAATTTCACTAATCGGTTTTCAACCATGTGTTACTATATGAGTCATAACCTGTTGAGCTACTAATTCTACAATTAATTTTAGATCTATGTCTAACATCTCTGCTTTTGAGTTCACAATTATTGTTTTATCTACGTCTAACATCCAAGCGTTTAATTGCACAATAACGATGCAGCTAAAGACTTGTATTATTTATGCCAGTGCTGAGTGACAACACGTTTAAAAATTCAAAAGGAATTATAAATTTACATTTAGAAAAACAAAAACTCGTAAATTGCAATCTTATTGCGGAGAAGCAGAGTTTAACTTGTTTCTGTAGCTAGGACCGCCAGAATGCCATCTTTTGCCCTGGGTTCTCCATATTCGTAAGCCATATTCAACACTTTTATTAATAGAACCAGCCAAACCAATATGTTTATATAAAAAAAATTAGTGGAACTTGATTTTACCAGAAATAATATAATGTTTTTTTTAATTCATATGTAGATTATCAATGAATTAGTAGATTTAAAAAAAAAACTTTTACGACCCTAAGAGGCAAAAACCATTCAAATCAATTTTAAAACATAATTTCTCTCTTAGTCCTCTCAGTGCCGACTGGCGCTTGAGGCGGAAGCCTAGGATCTCCATTTGTCTCGATCTGTTGCAACTCGAGGTGCTGTCTCAAAGTTTAGGCCTGAAGCCTTTAGGTCCCTTTCCGCCGTCCTTCTCCAAGTTTCCTTTGGTCTGCTTTTCGACCTTTTCCCCTGAGGGGTCCATCTCAGGGCTGTCCAGGGGAGGGAGCCAGCTGACATTCTGCAGACGTGTCCAATCCATCTCCATCTCCTTGCTGAGATGCTCTCTGCTAAAGGGATTACTCCTGTTTTCTCACGTAGATCCTCATTTGATATCGTGTTTGGCCAGAAGATCTTGAGGATGCGGCGAAGGCTTTGTGTCTGAAACACCTCTACTTTCCTTTCTATGGTATTTGTGGTTTTCCAGCACTCCGACCCATACAGCAGGACGCCGAGGACATTGCTCTTAAATATCCTTATTTTTGTTTGGAGGCCAAGGCTCGACGTCCTCCATATGGGCCTGAGCAGTGCAAAGGCCTGTTTTGCCTTACTGATTCTGCTGTTGATGTCCAGATCACAGTCGCCCTTTGTTGTCATTTTACTGACTAGGTAGATAAATTCCTTGGCATCCTGTATTACTTCCTCGTCTATTGTGACAGGGGTGTTGATAGTCTTGTTGTTTCTCATTATCTTTGTTTTCTGTCTGTTTACCCTAAGTACTATGGTGCTTGCTATCTCATTCAGACTGCTTGTCTTTGTTTGAATGTCTTGATGGCTGCTGGATATAAGGGCTATGTCGTCTGCGTAGTCAATGTCTTCTAGTATTGAGGAGAGAGACCATTGAATTCCTTGTCGCTTGCCCTGTGTGGTCTGTTAAATTATCCAGTCTATTGCAAGAGCAAAAAAGGTGGGTGATAGGGAGCATCCCTGTTTCACTCCCGTCTTTACATAAAAGGAGTCTGAGAGTTCATTGTTGTGGATCACTCTGCATTCAAAGTTTTCGTACAGGGATTGCATGATCTTTACCAGTTTCTGTGGGATGCCATAATATCTTGCAATTTTCCACAGTGAGTCTCTGTGTAGGCTGTCAAAGGCCTTTTCAAAATCTATAAACACTGTGTAGAGAGGGCTGTTCCATTCTTGTGTCTGCTCTAGGATCTGCCGAAGAACGAATATGTGGTCTATACATGACCTTCCCTTTCGAAAACCGGCCTGCTTTTGGCGTAATATTTTGTCTACTGAGGTGGAAATTCGTTGCAGGATGATGCGGCAGTAGATCTTGCTAGTGAGGGACAGTAGTGTGATTCCTCGCCAATTGTTGCATTCTCCCAGGTTGCCTTTTTTGGGGAGTTTTACAATTATGCCTTTTCTCCAGCTCTCTGGTGCTGTCTCTTTGTCTTTGAATCTATGAGTTTCTTCTTTAGTTTCTTCCTCTCCTCGATTGCTTTCCATGTGTCTGCAGATATCCACGCCGTTTTAATGCTTTCCTTGTATCCTATGGTCTCCTTTGCCGTTTCTGTCATGGCTTCATTAAATGCGTCTATGCTTATTGCAGTTTTATCTTGTAGGATGCTACATTTATTCCTTAGTACGAATTTGAATTTGTTTTTGATTACTGTGTCTTTTAGTTGCTAAATGTCGAATCGCTGATTTCTTTTTCCTCCCTTTCTAGTTTTCCTTAGCTTGAGGGCTATTTTTGCTATCAGCAAGTTATGATCACTTCCTACATCAGCATTTCGCATCACTCTTACGTCCCGTAGGGATCTTTTCCATTTGCTGTTGATCATTATGTGGTCTATCTGGTTCTGGCTTTGTCCACAGGTGAAGTCCATGTTAGTTTGTGAATCTTCTTGTGTTGAAAGATTGGCCCACCAATGATGAGGTTGTTCTCTTCACAGAGACCCACAAGTCTTTCCCAATTGTCTGTGATTTTCGTCTATTCTTTGTCGACCCCTAACTCTCTCCCTATTCTTGTTGTTGCTTCCTACCCTAGCGTTGAAATCCCCTATCATGAGCAGGACGTCATGTCTCGGGGTGTCGTCTAGGACCGATTGAAGTGAGCTGTAGAAGCGATCTTTGTCTTCTTCATCTGCTCCGTCAGTTGGGGCATAAGCGACTACCAGGGACAGTTTTGAGAACCTCGAGTTCAGTCGTACATAGAGAATACGTTCATTAACGCGTTTCCATTGGAAGAGGCTGTATGCGTGTTCCTTGCTGATGATGAGGGCTACTCCTTCCTGGTGCTTTCCGTCTTGCCTTCCAGACCATATGATAGTTTCACCAGAGCTTAGTCTTTGTTTCCCACTCTCTGTCCATCTAGACTCAGTAACCCATAGCAAGGTGAGTTTGTATCTAGTCATCTCTGCTGTTATCTGAGCTAGTCTCCCTGTTTGGTTCAGTGTCCTGACGTTCCAGCATCCTACTAGGATTATTTGTTTTGGTTTCAGGAGGTCCTTTGTCGGGTTGGGGGCTTCCTCTCGGTTTTGACCTCCGACCTTCATGGCACCAGTTTCCTGGATCAGGACGCTCCCTTGGCCAACCGTGTTGTAAATGGTATCTTTGGCTTCCGTTTCTGTAGCGGTTAGTTTTTCTACGGGATGAGGGTGCTAGCCTCATGCCCAACCCCCTTATTTTAAGCCCATGAGGTCATGGCTGTTGTCTTTAGTCCGCCCCAGGTATTTTATTTCCCTGGTACCCTCCATACATGTATGGCGAGCGTTCCCCGATCCGTCACCTGGGGAGGCGCCCGATGGGAGGACAACCACTCCACATGGGAAAACATAATATCCCACCCCTTTTCTCGTTTGAAAAAAATCTAAATAGAAAAAAATGAAGGCCTACAATAGATTTTATTTATTACAGTCTACCATAACTGTAAAGAGAGATGGTTGATGATTTATTATTTAACATAATTATTAATGATGTTTTCAAAGTGTCCACATATTTGTTAAAATTACACACAATTTTAATTTTTTTTTATTTGTTGGTTTTTTTAACTAGTAATAATTTTATTGTTTATTACTGTAATATAGACCTACCTCGGGTAATGTTTTGCACTGCAAACATTATTGACTCAAAAATAGTTCTGCTTACAAAACGCACCGCTTTTTTTTCGACAGTTTGGTAAGTGAGAGAGCATGCATACCATTTGTTAGAGCTTACCACTTGTTTTTGTTTCCGTGCGCAGCCAATAACACATTTTTAATGACTCCTAATTTTACCGAATAACTTCTGATATATGCAACTGTCGATTTTAATATTAATTTTTCTTTGAAAAAATCATCATATGCTATGATGCAAGTAATAATACAAGGGAAATGACTCATGTAAATCAATTGTAATATAAAGTAAGAATTATAAATCTCGGAATAATACCCAGTTTTGAATATTAAAATAAAATAAAACCTAGGGTCTTGCTTGATAAAATCGGAAGTGGGTAGTCACATGATCGACCATGCTCATTCTTTAGTCTAACCATGTATCTAAAAATGTTTTCACTTCAGACACAAAAGCTCTCGGTTCTATCTTATCTGTTAAGATAAAGTTGTGGAATTTTTGTCTATAGTAATCCTCAGAGTGAATAAAGAATTTAATTAACTGTACTTTGATAATGACATAGTCAGTTATTTCTTTATCAATATGAGATAGAGCTTCCTTACCCTTATCTTTCAATTGTGGGATAAGGTGAATGTAATATTCTGAAATGGGAATCCCATATCCTTTACAAGTTGCTTCATTTAGATTAAGAAAATCTACAATTTTCTCTTTTCCATCAAAGGGTGGCATTATGAATCTAACACTATGTTTAGATTTTTCATTATTTGTTTGATCAACTTTAGTACTTTGTAATTTAGCCAATTCCAATTCATGGTCTAATTTTAACTGAGTTTCTTTTAACTCTTTTTCTTTGTTTAACTCTAGTGCTTTCAATTCTTTTTCTTTATTCAATTCTAGTTCTAGTTGTTTTTGTTTCAATTCATTATCTAGTTGTATTTGTTTTAATTCATTTTCTAGTTCTCTTTGTTTAATTTCATGAGCTCTTAATTCTGCTCGCTCATCTCTTTCTTTATCTGCTAATTCTTTTTTCAATTGTTTAACTTTATTTTCAACAAATTCTTGATATTCTTTCTTATCAGTTATATCAAACTTTTGTGCTAATAGTTCAGCTTCATCATAAAGTAATTTAACTTTGGAATTCATTATTATTTATTATGAATGTCGAAATTTTTGATCCTATAGTACAGCACAATTTTATAAAGCAATATTTTATAGTACAGCACTCTTATAATCCTATGCTATAGCAAGACGTTTACTATAGAATGTCAACAAATATTAGCTATGCCAAGACACAATTTTTATTATGACCTATTTTATCTTATTATTATTACATAGGTAGCACATACACAATCTTATTATTACTAATGGTAGCACACAACACCATGAGCAGGAATGATATCACATAATAATTAGATTAATGTTATTATAAGCCAGTATTTCATAATTATTTATTACAATATAAATTAGCCAGTATTCTATTATTAGTTATTGCAATAACAATTAGCCAGTATTCTTAAACAATACTATTTTAGTAGCACTGCAAAGCACAATATTATTATCATATAGGCTATTTATCACCTGTTATATTGTGAATATATTTTAGTTACATGTATTAGATATCGATTATTGTATTGTTACTTAAATCATATAGTTGTACTATTGATTAATTATGTTATTATTATATTGGTAAAGAACTTACTATTATTGTTATTGTTTTTACCATAGACAATTATACACAGAGATCATATCAATTATGTTGAAATTAGCAATATCAATGATATTTCAATAAACAAAAAAATTATATCAAGTAACAATGGAAAAATAACACAATCACAATATGTAAACACATAAATGCTGCCTGGACTACAATGAAAGAGGAATTTTTTTGACAAAGAATCACAACATGTATAACATTGACAACACCATAGTAATTTTACTTGAATAATTTTTAACAAAAAACAAACAAAGTCAAGACAACTAACAGAAATAACACTAACAAAGAATCATTTAACATTAATCTCTTTTAAGAAACAGAAATAGATTATAAACAGAATAAGTTTAGACAAGAGAATTAATGAAAAACTACCTCCACCAAGCCCATTTTACATATATATATAATTATACAAATAATGAATATGTATAGTAATTAATTAGAATTAGAATTAATTAGTCAAGAAAAATTTGAGAGAGAAAAAAATATTGAGATTAGTAAGACTAACTAATAATCCAATGAATATACTGTCATGTATATTGTTTTTCCAAGAATTGGAACACGCAATGTTTATTCTTCTCTCTCTCTCTTTTCTCACTACACACAATATTAGGACGTTTAGTAGGAAAACGAAAGATTCTAGGTAATGTTGGGATTCTGTGTTGATCTCAAATTCTCAGTGTCTGGGAACGACTCATTATTTAATAGGGGAAGTTCCTATCGTTTTTGTTATGAGTTTAGTAATGATACCATGATTTTCACCCCTACTGGTAATGGGTCTGTCCCTTGCACCACTCGGATAGTATTTAATGATTTGTTTTGTCTGAAAGACAAGAAGTTTCAAAAGATGTTCCTTTGAGAACGTTTGTGTTTGCACTATTTTATTCTAACTGTACATAATAGAGATATTGTATATATTGAACATATCACCTGAAATAAACTATCAACAACAGTTACACTGAAGCTTCCTTGTCAAGTTACTATTATATTGTGTTGTATACATTACTATAAGATTTATCTACTACTCTAATGCCCAAGAAAGGAAATGTTGGAATACAAATAATGAGTTTGTGCCCAGGACTATAAGGAGAGTTCGTGTAATACTGAAACATAAATACTAATAATTAAAGTCTCCCATAGGACTAACGAGATTTATCAGCAAGATCTACACAGCTCTGGCCACAAGGGGATTGTGGACGTAACAATACATATTCCTCACTGCATGAAATCACATAAACTGCAATGTAAAATCCAGAGTGGTTAATCCAGTATACTGTTTATATCCTGAGTTGTAACAAGTTTCCAATTCAGTATGGTGTAATCCAAGTTTAGAAATAGCACAAGAAAAAAATTTATACAAATATTAATATTAATGTCAAATGTTTATTTGGTATACACATTAATTATTTAACTTTAAAGTTTTTTTTAATTTACATTCGGTAAGCACATCAGACTTCAACATGTAATGACATGTCACATCAGATTTCAACATATAGAAAATGTCACATCAGGCTTCAACATATAGAAAATGTCACATCAGGTTTCAACATATAGAAAATGTCACATCAGGCTTCAAGATATAGTAAATGTCACATTAGGTTTCAACATATAGTGTAGGTTCATTGTTGAAAATGCGTTAACGAAGATTTTCCGGTTGCAAAAATAATGACCTAGATGTATGCAATTTATTAGATTTTTTCTATCGAATTTTATAATTGTGTTATTTTTGTCATCGATGGACAAATTTTATATATTCTGAGAGCTAGTATGTTGCTCAATCAGATTATGTTATTATGGATGTAAATTAATAGACTCAGACTTCAGTTTTGAAATGTTCAAAAACCGGTATACTCACATATATGCCACATGTTGTTTTTTTTTAATGTCTTATTTTCCGATAGGTCTCGAAATAAATTAAATTAAATATCTTGAATATTTCAGCATCATTCACAAACCATAGCTGTTAATCCCACCGCTGCCACCATTCTGTTGATGTATATTATTGTTAATGGTTCATCAATCTCTTGATTCACTCTCCTCGGAGTGTTATATTATGGTTTATGAAATAATAGTCTCCAACTATCAGTATCAGACATTGATCAGACGATTCAATTTATAATCAAATGAAAGAACTCATTGTTGCAGCCAGGGCCTTCACATGCCTTTGTGGCGCCCCAGGGCAAAAGTTTCAGCGCCGCCCCCTTGCATACAGTAACTGCTTTGTTTAGTGCATAGGTTCTTAACCTTTTTCGGCTCACCACTCCCTTTTTCAAATGTTTATCTCTAACTGCTTAACCCCTCCCCCCCCCTGCAAATCCGAAGTTGAACTAATGAGTCAAATTTGCCGAATGTAAGTTGTATAGGCCGACTAGATTTGTATGCAATTTTATCATCCTAAAAAGAGCTGAAATATCATAAAAAGAGCTGAAATTAATACTATTGTTCAATTGTTGTTTAAAAAATAATAATAAAAAATATACTGCAAAAGAGGTTTTGAAAATAAAACAATTTTAAAGTGAAGCTTGTTCCTGGTATGTTGCTAGTAGTTCTTTTACGTTCCAATAAATAGGGTGTAGAAATGGAATACATTTTTTTGCCAAAATCAAAAGACCTAGAGAAATTGATGGATGTCCTTTTGCAAACAAAAGTAGTGATTATAGCCCTTTTCTGCCTCCAATTTTTATTGTTTGTTTTTTTTGCTTTTTATTCTTCTTGCAGTTGTAAAGGTAGGGCTGATTTTAATACTTCACCATTAGAAACAAAGGTCTAATAACCAATCAGGAATTTTCATGTTTTTTAGATTACCTTTATATCGTCTGTTACAGTAATCATTAATGTATTTACTTCAATGTATTGAAGTAAGCTTGTCTTCGTCAGTTGTTCTTTATAAATTCAAGATTTCTGCGTCCAAAGTTGTGCTCGTACAATAGAAGGTTTGACATAAATGCAAAAATACACTCTTTGTCTTATTGTAATTAAGCTTAGTTTCCTGAAATCATTTTTTGAAACTTATTTAATTCAAATAAATAAGGGATATCAGTTTTCAATTGTACGTGATTTTTTCTCAAATAGTTGTCTTCGGTTTCCAAAAACTATAGCATCAAAACAAATATCCATACAATATATTTAAACTTTAGATGACTAGCTTATCTAAGTGGTAGTAAGAAACTTTTTGTAATCCTTATTTATAATTCTTTAAAAAATCTGCCTAACTCTCTGAACAATCTATCATTGAATGCGTCACTTCTAATTTGTTATCTGCAGTAATTACGTATTGTAGTGAGTAATGCAGGCGTTAACTGAGATTTTTAGCAAATTAATGTTGTCGATGAATCAAACACAGCTAATACATCTGGTAGAGATTTCTTTAATTACGACATCAAGCAATGATAGAATCAATACCATCGTCGATGGAAGAATTTCTTTTTTCCCTAAAAAGTATTCTAGTTAAAGTAATATAATTTGCCTTTAGTGTCCTTGATTATTTTTCTTTAGCAAATCTAGCAAAATTTTCTCTTCTATAGAGCGTTCTCAGTGGGCGTGGCTTAGGTTTTTTAGTGACGTATTTGTGTAAATAGAAGACACTATTGGTGTACAAAAATGGTGAAGTACTTCTTTCTCATGCAAAATTCAAATCTGAATATTGGCTATCCTACTCAAAAATAAGGAGGTAAATAGTAGTACTGTATATTAATTGATTAATGTGATTAGACTAGGTCTCAGCATAGTGCTTTTGCTCAACTTATATTTCTTTAATAAATCGATATCAAAACTGGTTTTTATAAATCAAAGGCTATATAAATCTAATTTATTCAAATTATAACCAAAACAATCTGAATGAAACTATGATAAGGAAAAAAAGCACCGAACTTCGTTTTCTAACGAGCTGAGCCAGATAATTAATTTATACTCACCCTAGCCCCTACTTCCTCTTCTAAAAATCTAATCATCGCCCCATCTGCATTTCTTAGATACAGTCTAAATATAGCAATAGATCACGGTTAAGTACAGAATGGGCTTTATATGACTTTTACGTCACAATTACACAGTAGGCATAATTCGATAAAACCTTTGTTAAAGCTCAAGATTACCCTTCTTATAAGTGAAACAGATCTTAATTAAAAAATCAGTGGTGTTGAATCTATTTCAAGTAGGCTACTTTCGTACCGCCCACTTCCCCTTCAACTCTCATAAAATTTCTGGTATGAATTTAGGCTAAATGTGCCGCCCCCCTAGAAGTGCCGCCCCCGGGCATATGCCCCCCTCTGCCCTCCCCCATGTGAGGGCACTGGTTTCAGCACATAATATTTAATACTTATTACTCACAATTCACATTTAACATCCATGAATTAACATTTATAATGATAGTAATGAAATATAATACTTTATAGTATTTTTCTCTGAGTCTATATATATTTCTACATCCTTCCATTACAAGATCTTGGGTTAGACTAAAGAATGAGCATGGTCGATCATGTGACTACCCACTTCCGATTTTATCAAGCAAGACCCTAGGTTTTATTTTATTTTAATATTCAAAACTGGGTATTATTCCGAGTTTTATAATTCTTACTTAATATTACAATTGATTTACATGA
This sequence comes from Anisus vortex, assembly GCA_949126835.1. Lineage (NCBI taxonomy): Eukaryota > Metazoa > Mollusca > Gastropoda > Planorbidae > Anisus > Anisus vortex. The sequence continues at coordinate 16,253,604 of OX421503.1, read as the reverse complement.
GTCATTTCCCTTGTATTATTACTTGCATCATAGCAAAAGTACTAAAACGGAAGTCTAGAGGACTGGATGCAATAGGAAATTTCAAAACTGAGTGTTTTAAGTTATCAAATAGCAGAACAATTAAAGGAAGCGGTCCCTCCTATTAGGCTGCATTCTTTGTACACACAAAAAGGTTTCATATACCGCTAGCAAGTAACCAAGTAAGTAATTCACAAGCTGTTGAAGATGAATACGTAATGAATTCAGTTTTTGCCGACTTGTCTTAATTAAAAAAATAATATATAATCTAATGTCTGGTTGTTATTACGGCCCTGAGAGGCACTGTACGAGGCACCAACGAGAGAATTGTAATGTCCACCTCCACACCAACCCCCTTAAGAAATACCCAAAGGAAAAGGTTGAATGAATTCAATATTATTTATTAAGAGCAGTTTTGTTTTAAGATATAATAAAATGATGTACAATAAAATAAATGTTGTTGTTGTTCTCGTTAAGACATGTATTGATGTTGAATATTTATTTTACATGTAATATAAAGTTGTGTTGTTGTTGTTGTTTTTATTCCGTTCAGATACATTGCCATATGCCTACATACCATCAACATTTAACTCCAATACATACATTATGCACAATCATTTTTTTTCCTATTAAAAACTTCAATTGACGTAACGAAGCTTTTAAAATGTCATTTGCGCCCATTGTATTGATCCTTAAGCAGTTGTTACACATGGGCCAAGGATTAGATCTGAGGTGAGTTGGTGATATGGAAAAGTGAAATAGTCAGACCTTTCTCTATTATCTTGTTGCACTCGGCTCTAATTTATTAAGCGATTAAAAATATCAACTTTTAATATTAACTACATAACTGACATGTTTTGTTTGAGCAACTGGTTTCTGTTAGAACAGCGTATCGCTTTTATTACGTAGATATCTTCTTTTAAAGTAAAGGGAGTACAATAACAGAAGCATGTGTGTTCAATCTAATAACATAGCGTATACTAGAGTCGGCAACCTATGGCACGCGTTATAAAGCAAGCAGAGCTATTTTCAATAGCACGCGGAAGCCCCACAATAATATTCTATTTACAAGAAATTGAGTGCTAGATCACGATGACTTTTGGGCTGTCGGCAAGCTGAAATAATTAGAAATTCTTCTTTGGCACACTACTATCAAAAGTTTGCCGACCGCTGACGTTTACTATGCAAGCTTAGGTTTATGAAAGTTAATAATTAGTCTGTTAATATTAAATCTATTTTAGAGGTACGGGGGATAACAAAAGGTTGCCAACTATTGCCGTCAAGCGTAGCGGTCACGCAGGTGTTGTAACAAGATGACGTAGATGTAACCATAATACAATGCGTTTGAAATAGTTTCAATACGTAATGGAATATTATGTGTGTAACATGGATTTTATCTATATAACAGCACATAGCCAGGTATGGGCTCGTGAGGAGAAAGATATAGCAAGTACTTCATATCGAGGATGTATAAACCTTACATATTTACGTATCATAACTATTGAAATTAAGGATCACATCTTGCGATTTTTTGCCTATTGAAAAAACATGTTCAAAAATATCAAATATATTCACAAAATAAAGTTAAAACAAAAGAATCATGTTATATTTTCTCTAACAGGGTAAACAGTTTTAATCTTATATTGTGTTATATATCATCATTGGCTCCATAGTCTCGAAAGACGATTAGATTTGCGCTCCTGTGATTTGGCTGGCCCTGCAAAATTGACTGTGTCTGTGGAGACCTATCCTTGAGAGACAGGCTCTGTCGCATCTCTGGCACTTGAAAGATGGACCGTTGGAGATTGTTAGGGGCAGCCTACTTTTCTTCGCTGCTCGTTTAGCCTCCGCCATAAGGCGAAGTTTGCCCACTGACGCATTTATACCGGTGTGAAAGGTGCCTCTCCAACTATTTCTGTGCTGAGCAAGGTTCTCCCAGTTTCCGACCTCTACACCTATAGCCCTTAGGTATCGTTTGCAGACGTCCTTGAACCTGAGTTGGGGGCGGCCAGTAGCTTTCTTGCCTTCAGCAAGCTCATCAAATAGCAGGTCTTTTGGGATTCGCCTATCCTCTATCCTGGAAACATGACCAAGCCACGGAAGACATCGTTGGCGAAGGAGAGTGACCATGCTAGGCATGTTAACCCGTTGCAAGACCTCGTTGTTTGTTTTGCGGTCCTTCTAAGATATCCCACGTATTCGTCTGAGGCAGCGCATGTGGAAAGAAGAGAGTCTCTTTTCATGCGATGCGTTCAGGGTCCAAGTTTCGCTGGCGTACAGGACAATGCTGATCACACATGCACGATAGACAGTTTTTTTTTGTATTAATAGACAGCATCTTGTTGGCCCATACTCTTTGCGTTAGCCTTGATAAAGTCGCGGAAGTCTTGCCAATTCTCCTGCTGATTTATGTGTCCAGTGATAGATCGGTGGTGATGGTGGAGCCAAGGTATGTGAACTGATCAACAACATCTAATTTGGTACCGTTGATGTATATGTTGAGTGGGTCAGCTCCTTGAACCATCACGTTGGTCTTTCTTATACTAATTGTTAGACCAAAATCTAGGCAGGTCTTGGAGAAGCGGTCCATCAAAGATTGTATCTCCTCCTCAGTGTGTGTGACAAAGGCGGCGTCATCCGCGAACAGCAAGTCTTTGACTGTTCTTCTGTGGGTTTTTCGCCTTACCCTTAGCCTGGACAATCTGAAAAGCCCTCTGTCTGACCGGGTGTGCAAGTAAAGCCCATCCCTGGATTCTCTATAGGCATTGTTTAGCAAGGTCGAGAAAAAGATTCCAAAGAGAGTTGGGGCAAGAACGCATCCTTCTTTCACTCATGTGCCTATGGCGAAAGCGCTAGAATATTCACCATCATATTGTACAGTGCCCTTCATGTTGTCGTGGAATGACTGGATCAGGTTCAGAAGTTTGGGTGGGCAACCGATTTTTGGCAGAATTGAGAATAGTCCATCTCTACTAACAAGGTCAAATGCCTTAGTCAGGTCTATGAACGCGATAAAAAGGGGTTTCTGTTGTTCTCTGCACTTTTCTTGCAACTGCCTGAGTATTATGCTGACCTGTACTCTACACAAAACCATGTTTCTGATATGGCCATGTGCGCCATCGAGTGTCTCCCAACCATGTCAGAATGGGATGATATACCCACCTTATCAGAAATGACAAAAGCAATTGACCACCTATCCCCTGGAAAGGCAACAGGAAACGATGGCATTCCACCTGAGATAATAAAATGCGGAGGCAGCATCTTGTCAAAGCACATACTCGACCTATTATGTCAGTGTTGGGAAAAGGGAGCAGTACCCCAGGACATGAGAGATGCTAATATCATAACCTTTTACAAATGCAAGGGGGACAGAAGCGACTGCAATAATTACAGGGGTATATCACTCCTTAGCATTGTCGGCAAGATCTTAGCGCGCGTGATCCTGGCCTGGCTACAGAAACTAGCAGACAGAATATATCCCGAGTCGCATTGCGGGGGTGTTTAATATCACAAACTCTATTTCTATATAGAAGATTATTGCGTCCTACGCAAATCCATGGTTTGAGACTAGTGGATTTCAATGAGTGTTTTAAAATGATGTTGTGCTTAGTTGATTTATTTAAATTGATAGGTGTATTTTACGTCTTATTCACGGTATGTTTCATGCACGTTGGAATAACAAACAGCATCACTAACCGCAGATCTTGGTGACCGCATTTGTCACTAACACATTTCACAATGTCTATATCTCATATCACTAATCAAAAAGGTATTCCTAATACATCTCTTTGAGTACGCAAAATGTTAGGGGAGACCGGGGCTAGTCCGCCCATTTTTAGCAGTTTTAGCTATTCAGGGTTTATTTCTGGATGGAATTCCTTGCCGATTCTCATAATCATTCCCCAACTATTCAGTAAATATGAGCAAGAAGGATTTTGGGAAACATCTGCTCCAAATCACACAATAGAATCAAACGTGAGGTTCTTCTATGTGGGCGAATGTCCGCCACATGCAAAACAATTCAAGAAAACAAGGTTTAAACACTCGATATCTAAAAACAAGACTAGCTTTATTTATGTTTATGATGTGTTCCAACTATCGGTATAGATTTGCAGAATAAAAAACAACCAAGTTGGATCAAGATGCAGAACTGTTTTGATCCTAAAATGAATGAAAACAAACTTTAACTGAATACAAAGTGTAACTTTAACTTGAGGTTTCATAACGATTCAAATTTAAAAGCATCATTCGAAATAGTCAGTCACTTGATGCACAGTAGTGGCATGTGTAATAATCACATTTTTCTCCAATACAATGTTCATGCGACCAATCTTTGCACTGCAGACATTGTATCCAGGATTTCTTTTTACTGTGAGACCACTTTGAGAGGCAAACGAGACAATGTCATTTCACATCTTCTTCCTCTGATGACGATTCATTTGCAATGCTTCTTTTTGCTTTTTTTCTTATTCGCAACTGAAATCTTTTTTCCAGGCTGCTTTGCGCTTTTCTTGCGCTATTTTTCCAGATAGTCCATTTCTAATTTCGCTTTTTCTGGCGTGGCTGTCAGAATGCAGCTTTTCCTCTTCCTTTTTCCGTGTGTTTGTAACTTTCGCGGAGGTGCTTTGGGGTGAGGCTTTATTGAAACAGACGAAAAGTCAGCTGCTGCTACAAGCTGCACTGATGTTCTTTGCCCTTGAGAAGTGCCTGGTTGATTATGGCGAGAAGGGCCTGGTTGATCCTGGAGAGAAGGGCCTGTTTGATCCTGGCGAGAAGGGCCATGTTGATCCTGGCGAGAAGGGCCTGTTTGATCCTGGCGAGATAGGCCTGGTTGATCCTGGCGAGGATGTTCTGGTTGGTCTTGGCCACAATGTTCTGGTTCATCCTGGTGAGACGGTTCTGGTTGAGCCTGGCAAGAAGGTTCTCGGTGATCATGGCGAGAAAGTTCTAGTTGGGCCTGGTGAGAAGGGCCTGGCTGATGTTCCTGACGAGAAGTTTCTAGTTGTAGGGGATTGTCTACATCAGTCACTGAAGACGGACAGAAATCGCTTTCTTGGAAAGTGTCAGGGTTATAAGGATAGATGCCTGCTTTTGCAAATCCAGAGATGATGTTCTGCACTGTCATAGTGGGACCCCATGCCTCAATAACAATCGCTGGAAGTTGATAAATTGTCAATGGGGAGCCAGAAAAAGATCGAAGCCAGTTATGCTGATCTTGCCCTAGACCTTTTTTTCAGAGGGCAGAACACAGACAGATCCCATTGGGACAGGTTCACCCATCTGTCGGATATGCCCCAGCCAGTAAGGCAAACCTGCCCCACTATCACTTTTCTACGATTATCAATCCATTACAGCAGCCTTGGTAGAGAAAGCGACAAAGTGACACCATGAATGTAACAAGGAGAGCCAGTGTTTTGATAACATGCAGTGCCGTTTAATAGCCCTAACTACGTATTGCGTAATATGAGGAGATGTATTATGAAGAAAAAAAATAACTTTCTTACTAAGAAAACACAAATATATCGGTAGCAGATCAGTCTAGATTTGCAGCCCTTTAACACAGACATAGATCAACCAGACACCATTACTGAGCGGCGTGATAGCATCGTCAAATCTAAAAAAAGCTCAGTTCGCGCTCAATACCACCATGGCGAATGTTCCCTATGACAGTCTAGCCCCGGTCTCCCCTAGTGATCGGAAGTATCACGTCAAACAAGAAGTTATTATCAAACAAACCACTTACCAAATGATCAAATAGATAACAATATTTGACATGAACGCATAAAGCTACCAAGAGTATAAGTTACCAGTAAGTGAGTAAAGTATCAGTCGGGCCGAATTGATCCATAGGTCCGATGAAGCAGCGTTCACTAGATTCTGTGGCCACGGCATACTAGGCGATTGTGTGGCCAGCACGATTCACACCGGCCTTTACTTTACCTCAACTAAGGTCAGGTACCCATCAGACCCGTGAAAAAAATCCTAGCCTGCTCCAGGATTCGAACACGGGACCTTCGGCTCGCCAGTCAAATTCGCTGCCCCTCGGATACCGTGCCTCATACACGTCACAACACGTACAAGTATTACAGTTCTGGGCCACATGTTTCATTGACCACACGTACAAGTATTACTGTTCTGGGCCACAGGCTTCATTGACCACACGTACAAGTATTACTGTTCTGGGCCACAGGTTTCATTGACCACACGTACAAGTATTACAGTTCTGGGCCACAGGCTTCAATGACCACACGTACAAGTATTACAGTTCTGGGCCACCGGCTTCATTGACCACACGTACAAGTATTACTGTTCTAAGCCACAGACTTCATTCACCACACGTAGCAGTGTCCGCAGATATAATAGAACACATCTATCATTAATAGCAACAACCATACATTTATTTTTAAAGATGGACATTTACATTGAATGTAATAGATTTTTTTACTAAATAAGTACGATAATTATGTATTAGTAGAAATCACTGTACTAGTTTAAATCCTGAAAATCTATTTTTTTTAAACAAGAGAATGTTTTTTAAACAATATTTCATTCCTTTATATTATTTGATATGTTCTATAGAATTGGTGGAAGTGTAGTGTTTAAAAACAAATAACCAAAAGTTTTGTTAAACTGCAATTCATACATTACATTAAATTGTTATTATTACAATAGTTTCTAGTTATTGTTTAATAACGTGAGAGGAGGACATCAAAATGTTTTTAGTGGTTAGTTCGACCGAGATAATACGATCATATATTATTTTGTCATGAAATAGTCGGTAAGAAAAATGTCATTATGTATATTTTTTAGCATTAGCTTGTGTATTTTTGAGGTTACTATTCTAAAAGCAAGTTGTAGTTGATAACTTGCAGTATATAATCGTATCCCTACCGAACTATCGCCAAAAAAAAAAAAGCGTACTGTTGGTGAGCAGAACCAGTTTTTAGTCAATATGCGTCCGCGGTGCAACCATATATTAAGCTATATCAATCGTTCACTGATGCCCTTTGTGAAATAAACTTCGCAGCGTCCCGAAGAAAATGGCGGCCCAAAACGACTCCTAGTGGTGCCAATAACACTAAATTAAAAAAATAACAAAAGAATGATAATATAAACTTAGTCAATAGTCTTCAAAATATTTTATTTTTGCAACTTATTACACTTTATAAAAAAGTAGGTGAAGCACACTTCGGACCAAACTAATCATAGATCTGGTGAAGCAGCGTGCCCTAGTATATATGGCCGCAGCATACCAGGGGATTTGTAGCCAGCACAATGCCCAGCCGCCTTTACTTAACCCCAACTAATGTCAGGTACCCATCAGAGCTGGGTAGACTCATGTCCCGGGAAAAAATCCTAGCCTCCACAAGGATTTGAACCCAGAAACTTCGTTTCGCCAATCTAACGCGATGCCGCTCGGCCACCAAAAGCCCCGGATAACTGTATATTCCCTTTTTAAATTCTAATATTCCATGTATGTCTATTTATATTTTAGATGTTTTTTAAATTCCACCATAACAACCACTATAATTTTAAGGCTCCAACAATGTGTGGTAAAAAGTAGTCCCACTACTTTCTTGTAGTAAACGTGTTGGTTCAAAACTAAATCTGCTCTTTACTCCTGTTGGTTAAACAACAGGTGCACAAAGAAAGTTCGACGGTCCTGGCTTTATCAACAACAATTTTAAAATTAATGTTTAATTCAAAACATTTACAAAAAATAAAACAAACATTAAAAAAAACGTTAGCTTATATACACTGTTAGCTTATATATATATATCTATATAAAGGTGTTTTACCCAATTAGTCTTTATTTGTACTCTAGCAGAAATTTCCCTATGTCAGTACCGATGAGTTGGACATATCTTCAATAACATAATATCCTGTATCTATATATTTTACACATTAATATCACTCTTAATGTGTTATGCAATTATTTGTTGTGTTTTATTGCCTTAATAAATTTGTACATATCACAGCATTTGTATATAAAATGTATAAAGGTAGACACTTGAGAGTATCTTACTTCATTTTAAACTCAGGGTAGCTACTGGATATAAAGTATTTATTTCTTAAATTCTAGAGTTATCTGAAAAAAAAGTCTCAATATTATATTATCAAGTACCACAAAAAGTGATTTAATTAAAACATGGTTTATCATTTATGTTTATTGTTCGGTTTCCAGGCATTATCGTTGACTTACGAAGTGTCTTGGTTTCAATAACGATGCAATAAGTATCACTTCTAATAATACATCGAAACCAAATATTATTTTAAAAAAATAATCATAGTAAAATGTAGAGTGAATACAATAATATAATGTATTCATTGCAGCTTAAGGTTTTACAGATATGTATATGTTTTAATGCTGCACACTTTTGCAAAATATACTTTTAACGTTGTCATTTTTGGATTACATTTAAACATTTATTGATGTTCATCTATATTGTATTTATTTTTGTTTTAACATATATATATTTACGGTATGTCCAGGGATATAGAAAAAAAGTTCACACATATCTAGTAACTCTGAAGCAACTTGCATTTGTGAAACTTTGAAAAGACAAACTCCACTGCAATTATGAACCTAACAACGCATTAGATAACACAATCTGATTCATTACATTTCCTGCTAAATATTCCAGTGTTATGCTTTACTCGACCCAGCCACTTATTGACAGCAAATAAAAACATAAAAAGTGCACTAAAGACTTTAAAAACCTTTGGCGCACAAAAACATTAAGAAACGCTCATTGGACAAATGAAAGAAAAAGACTCTCAGTTAACTTATAGTTTCATTTTTACATAGTACAACTTTAAAAAATCTCACATGTAGCCTAAACAGTTTTATACATTTGTGCTTGCTAACGATGATCTTGTGCAAAATGTTGATTGGTCAGAGAAATATGTTGTATAAATAAGAACGATTATAATGTATTAGATCTAACTGTAGAATTGACGGTTTAATTTTTCAATATTAAAGTATTGTTGCGTTTTGAAAAAAAGAAGTTAATTGAATTGATTTTATTTTTTTTACAATACTTTTTCTTGGTTAATTTACTAATAAATAAGTATTGGCTACCATTGTAGTAAAAGTGTACTGATTGCTGCTTAAATCTGCATTCAATTGAAACAAAATTAAATGATTTAAATGAGACACTCAATGTGTCCTCATTTTGGTACCCATGTGTCCTCCTTTGTCCTTCTTTTTTGTCTCTCTGTGTCCTCCTTTTGGTACCCATGTATCTGGCAACCCTAACTGTTCAAGGCATCACCTTTATTGACCACACGTAGTAATTACCGAAGATATAATAGATCACATCTATCATTAATTGTAATACACACTTTGTAGCCATGAATACATTTTTAAACATGGACATTATACCTTGAATGTAATAGATGCTTTTGTACACATAATATACATTTGTATAAATCTTTTGACTAGTTTGTATTCTGAAAATCTTTTTTTTTAAGACAAAAGAATTTATTTGAAACACTGGTTCGATTCATTAATATTATTAGTTTTTTTTTATTTATTTTGCTGGCAAAATCTTTGGAAGGATAGTCTCGTCTCGTCACTTATATTGACATAGAACCTTTGATATTATAGACTCTTCGCCTATGACCACATTCAATATTTTATTATATTTAAAGCCCAAACCCCTTCGATTCCAAACTCTTCAAAACTCGTTTTCCTTTCCTTTTTTTTAATGAAAATAGAAAGAGACTTTCAACTTGTTCATAGCAGCATATTGAAACAATCATTGTCCCATTATGTGTGACTAAATAAGTAATCCGTAAATAATGCCTTATATTACATTTTATTGAACAATGTATGCGCAATTTCGGTGTGTGAAAACATTTCAATATATATTTTCTGGGAGTGTAGAGCATCAAAACATGCCTCTCGTAGTTTTCTTAAACTACAATACATACATTGTATTGCATTGTTATCATTATAATTATTTAAACTTTTTTTTTTTACAAATAACCTGAGAGGAGGTCATAACTAAATTTTTAGTGGTTAAGGTGACCGAGACAATATGATTATTAAATATTATTTATAAACAAAATTTGCCAAAAAAAAATATGTATCCTCCAGCAATAGTTTGTAAATGGGTGTAGTTAATATTCTAATGGGGGCGCGGTAGCCGAGTAGCAGCGCGTTCGACTGGCAAGTCAAAGGTCCCGTGTTCGAATCTAGGTTCAGGCTAGGGTTAGGGTTAGGATTAGGGTTAGGTACCTGACATTAATTGGGGTAACGTAAATGCGGCTGTGCATAGTGCTGGCCACACAATCACCTAGTATGCCGTGGCCATAGAAATTAATGAACGCTGCTTCATCGGACCTATGGATCAGTTCGGTCCGACGGGTACTTTACTTAACTTACTATTCTAAAAGCAAGTTGTAGTTGACAACTTTGAGTGTCTTATCATGTACCTATCTATCTGTCGGGAAAAAAAGCCAGCTTTTAGTGAGCAGAACTAGTTTTTAGTCAATATACGTCCGCGGAAGAACCATATTTTAACCCGTTTACTACTGCTTCATTGTGCGAAATAGCGTTGGTAAACATGGCAGATTAAACGACTCATAGTGTAGCCAGAACACTAAATTAAATAAAGGAATATATATGTATTATATATATAAATGCCGGCCTTAGTAAAAGTCTTCAAAATATTTTATTTTTGCAACTTAGAAATCGGTAGAGCGCCTTTTAACTTATTTAAATATTCCATGTAGATCTATACGTGTATCAGACGTTCTTTCATTCATACCTATTCAACACCTATATTTTTAAGGCTCAAAAAATGTTATATCAGATCGGCTAAAGTGGAGAAACTTAACTGCCGACGTGTCCATTCGCTCCCGACAATTACCACAACGGTCAAGGGATTGATGATGATGATGCATGTTACATTATTTGAGGTAAAATGTAGTCCCACTACTCTCTTTCAGTAAAACGTGTTGGTTCAAAACTGAATATGCTCTATTTACTCCTTTTGGTTAAACAACAGGTGCACGAAAAAAGTTATACGGTCCTGCCTTCAGAAAAAAACGTTACAATTAAATTTAATTCAATAGATTTACAAAAGAATCACAAAAAGACCGTTTAGCTTTTTTTCTTACAATTGTATATATATATATATATAAAGGTGTTCTATCTAATTCGTATTTCCTTTTATTTACATATGTCTGTGCCGATGAGTTGGGAATTTCTTCAATAACACAATATCATGTAGGCCTACATATATATATTTACAAAAATTAATTTTACCTATAAGATTGAATGCACTTTTTAATGCCTTAATACAAACTTACGAATCTCAGCATGAGTTTTTGACATGCATAAAGGTAGATAATTCAGATTATCTAACGTTATTTTAAACTCAGGGTACGCTACTGGAGATAAACCTTTTTTGTTTCTCCTTCTTCTAGAGTTGTCTTATAGAATGTCTGAATTAGACACTTATATCAATTACAAAAAATGGGATTTGATTGAAATATGTGTAATCATGTATGTTTATTTTTCGGTTTCAATGCATTATCTATGAGGTTTAAAGTATTATTTTTGTTCTAAATGTACTGATAAAACCAATATCATGATAGGTCTTTAGACTATTTTTATGTCTAATTTCTCAAATTATAAGTACTCACATTCAAGAAACTGTTAGATGAAATATGATTTTTGATTAGCGTCGGTCTGTTTCAAAATAAATACACATTTGAAAAGTTATTTTAATATATAGCTTATTTTCGTTTAAAAAATGGATTATGCATTTACAAAGTAATTAGTGATTAATTAGTTTTCATTTTGAATTGAGGGCCATCATAGACACAATGGTAGATTTAGTGTTGTTTTTTAATCGCTTATAAACTTGGGTTTTTACATTACACGTCATTACATATTAACAGCACTAACACACAATAATTTTGTCAATACAGAATGAGGTTAGTAGTTGTTGTTTTTTTTCAAAAGAACATAATTATATAATCAATGTTAACGCAGCTATAATTAAAATATATATTTGTATGATGCTAATAAGCAGCTGGTACATACATATTAAAAAGAAATATTGACTGATTAAAAACGACCAATAATTAATTTATTGGCCAATATAAGTAGTTTTATCAAAGTGACCATTTCTTTAAAATATTTATAAAGCCCTAGCAATCATGAGACGTAATAATTAAGTATATAATAATAGATATGAACTTTACTTAACATACAAGATGTGTATGAATGTGATGAGATGGTGGCTGGTGTGAGTAGCAGAGACAGCTCAACCCAAGCTAAATGGACCAGACTCCAACTCTGCAGGAAACATGTACACAAATAATGGATAACAACGGTGACATTGAAGATGATATAGATGAAAAAATGAAGAGGGCAGAAATAAACAACACGAGCGCAGAAAGCCAAGTTAAGCACTAGAGGAGATGGATACGTTCATCTACCTTGGCATCATAATGAACAAGCAATGTGAGACGGGTGTTGATGTAAACACAACATTTGAAAATGCAAGGACTGCCTACAAATAACTCAGGAATATCTGGGTCTTCAGAAAAATACAATAAAAAACGCATCTAACAATACATCGAAACCAAATATCATTTTTACTGAAGTTTATGCTTTGCAACATATAACTTTTTTTATTAGGGAAATTCAGTGTCTACTGCACTGTTACGTGCTGAACATATAATAACTTAAAGTGAATAAATACATTTAATAAAACGGAAAAAAAATAAAATAAATAAACAACAAATAAATGGTGCATGGTAATTGCAAACTTTGTATTATTTTTTCAGCCAAATGATTTTATTTTTTTAATATGATTCATTTAAACTTTATACTTTGAAGCTTTTTTTCCCGTCTACATATTGTTGAGCAAAATAAAGGACTTCTTATGCCAGTGGTCAATGTTTGTTTAAGCAGATATCTTGTAACCAGAAAAAGTTGTATATGTATATAGAAATGAAGGAAAATTATACTCTCTGTCTGTTTTGATGTACACAGTGTCTCCTTTTTTCAATGGTAGTATAACAGAATTGCCTGAAAAAAAAATTGATAATACATCTTTTCAAAAAAATTTTTTAAGGAAAAAACAATGGAAGAACAATATTACAAATGTTAGTAGACAAAAAATACTTTTTGTCTTCATAGATAACAGAATATAATCATTAATTGGTTATTGTCTAATTATTTTTTTTTAACGTATAGGTAAAAAGTACTCATTGTAATGAAATGTTCTTAGAGCTTCAAATTTGCCTACTATGACTTTAAAAAAGAAAATGAGAAAAATCTGGACCATGCAAGCAATCGCTCTAGTCACAAAAAGAACCCGCCGACGTAGAGTTGTGTTTAATTAGAACCAATCATCAGTATAAATTTAAAAAAAAAAATTAATTATTTACTTACTCGCTGATGCATAATTTGATGTTACACTGCCCCAAATTGATACCACCTGATCAGAGTTCTTATACAATATCAAACATAGAGTATTGCTAGGTTGGCCGAGTCCATGGAAAGAAAAAAAATACGAGCCACGCTGAAAATATAATACAATGTGTACACTAGGTAAGATATTTTAAAGTGCATAATAGCAATATTTAAAATTACACTAAGTCGATGACAATATAGAAACGAAACAATTAATATACTAATGGTCATCATCATCATTGGCTCCATAGTCTCGAAAGACGATTAGATTTGCGCTCCTGTGATTTGGCAAGCCCTGCAAAATTGACTTTGTCTGTGGAGACCTATCCTTGAGAGACAGGCTCTGTCGCATCTCTGGCACTTGAAAGCTGGACCGTTGGAGATTGTTAGGGGCAGCCTACTTTTCTTCGCTGCTCGTTTAGCCTCCGCCATAAGGCGAAGTTTGCCCTCTGCCGCATTTATAGCATTTATACCGGTGTGTAAGGTACCTCTCTAACTATTTCTGTGCTGAGCAAGGTACTCCCAGTTTTCGACCTCTACATCTATAGCCTTTAGGTCACGTTTGCAGACGTCCTAATACTAATACTTATACTATACTAATGGTAAAATTCAGATGAATTGCTAAGTAGTTGTTTATAAATATAAATATCATATGTCACAATCGCCTTTTGTTCAATACCAAAGTTCACTGTTAATATAAGTTTGAGTTAATATGTAGTTACTGTTTATACTAGACTATAGTGTTTTAAAATCATGATATTACTTTGTTTGTTTTTTTAACTGTTTACATTAACTTTGCAAAACCTTGTATGATTATATGTATGTTTTTAGCGAGGTATTTCCGGCCATCTTATCAGGCTAAAACTTCACTCATATTTAAAATACAATGAGTGTATTTCTTAATCAAATATATATTTTGTGACAAATGACACATGCAAAGCATTTTTACATGTATGTTAACGGCTAGTAATATGTAACCATTTCATGTTTATAATTCAAAAGCATAAAATCGAGCAGTATCTTACATCGGGACTGGTAAAGATTCCTGTAATAGGATTATATCCGCAACCAACATTGATGAAGACGTCATCATATTTGATAATCTCTCCATTTCTAACGTTCATACTTCGATTCAGGCCAGCAGAAAACGTCACAACGCCTAAGACATTCGAAAACAACCATTACCAATAAGTAAAATAAAATAAATTAAATTAACTTTGTTTTTGTTTGTGAGTAGGTATGTTTGTGTCGTAATTCCAAAAGTTCGTTTGCATATTTCTTTCCGTTCTCACGAACTGTAACATAACACAATGACGTGAAGTAGAAAGAAACACGTACATTAGATTTATCTTAACTCTCACTTATTTCCCACTTTACATAACGCATTTTAAAATCATAATAGAATGAAGCTGACTGTTATATCTTTCTTCCTTTATTTTGTCATCAACAAATTAAAATATTGTTTTTCTTTCTCTTTGTATGTGCAAGTAAAAGTCTAAGCGGAAAGTTAACTAAATTTTCTCTGTTTTTCAATATTTAGGAAAACGTAATTAGATAAATTCAAAATATGTATATATAATACTTTTCAAAAATCGAAGAAAAAATCAAAGAAATGGATGTTTCATGTATAAGATATTAAAAATCACACAACACAAGTCAATATTTCGACCAAACTTACCTTTTGCATCAACACATGGTACTACCAACTTGGCCGCTAATGGCGCAAATAGAAACTTTTTCTAGAATATACAAAAAAAATGATTTTCTATCCAAGGAATTATGAAAAACAATGATGGATTCTAATACTACATTATGTAAATTCCAGCGGAATATTAGACTTTGTGTGTGCCACTCACACATTTAACAACATTGCTTCTTTTTCTATAATATGGATTTTTTTGTCTTACTAAAGAGATACTTACATTCTTTTATTTTTAATGTACGCCTCATGTGACACTGGCTTTCATAATGTAGATTAATAGTCTAACATTTAAAAATTAATATTTTAATTTTCATCTAGTTTTCTCCCTATAAATTTATTTATTTAAGCTTCCTTTAAAAGAAGAGGCGTTGCTGTATCTTACTATTCGCCGCTAAATAAAACATGCATCTGAAATAATAACCAAATGTGCATGCATACCTTTGTAACGACATGAAACAAACTTAAATTGTATTTATAATAAATATACATATATATATATATGTATCAAACATTGTACGAGAGCCAATTTAGCTGCACCTTTGAAGTAATTATATCGTATCAATAAACAGAGACATTTAACTTATATGTATCCCAGCTCATCGTTTGTGGATTATTTTCATGTACGTGCATGTGTGTTCTAAGTGTTATAGAAAACAGCCTGTGTCCCTTAAAATACAAATGTCGGACAATTAATCCAAAGGTGATAAAGAATAAGTTCGGCTATCATGCTTCATAGACTAACGAGCCAATAATGTTTGACGGCTAAAGTACAGTTGCCCGGAGACTTCACACCTTGCTGGCCACGCAATCTCCTGACAAAACGTCACAATAATAAATTTAACATGTTGTAGTTTGTTTTTGATTTTTAATTGACTATAGTGACAGCCAATTATTATCATCGTCATTCTATTTATTAATAATAATATAATTTAAAAAAAAATTGGTTAACTAATATTTTAATGGCACCTAATGATACTAAACAAAGACATATCTATACCATGATATAATATTTAATCTTTTTTTTTATTGTGACTAGATGGCTATTAAATATTTTTTTAAAATAAAAATTTAATAGCAAAATTATATTTTATTCAATGACTTAGGTATAAATATGTGTGATCAAAGATTTATAAAAACTGCTGCTTATAGTAAGATATGTGCTTATTAACAGAATAAAATGAAAGCAACCACGTTCTGTCAATGTATTGTCCAACACTCATAATTAGCATTAAATAACACATGAATTCACGTAAAATTGTAGTCTAACGTTTTATATATATATATATATATATATATATATATATATATATATATATATATATATATATATATATATATATATATACATACCAGTAGTAGTTTTGCACATGTTTTATCTACCTACCTCTGGACTAGAAAATATTTCTGCAGTGCTATTATAGCCGTTTCCATTATTAGTGTACACAAAATCATCTTTTACTATGTCACCACTTTTGATTGGTTCATCTGTGGTAATTGCAACCGAAAACATCACAGTGTTACTGTTTAACTGGCAGTCTACAAGTAGAAAATAACATTTTAAAAAGCATCTTTCCTTACATTTAAAACTGAAATAATAACTATTGTTATTAAACACAATGCGTTAGACTTATATAGCCTCAAAAAACATGTCACTAGCTAACTAAGGCGTTAGACTTAAATAGCTTCTAAAACAATTCACTAGCTAACTACTGCGTTAGATTTGTATAGCTGTAAAAAAAATCCACTAGCTAACTAGTGCATTAGACTTGTATAGCTTCTAAAACAATTATGTAGCTAACTTTTGCGTTTGATTAGTATAGCTTCAAAAACAATTCATTAGCTATTAGCTAACTAGCACGTTAGACTTATATAGCTTCAAAAACAATTTACTAGTTAGCTAATAATAGCATGTGCCTTGTTATTTAGGGATTAAATTTAAGAATATTATTTAATATTTAAGCAATCTATTAATTTGAATATGTCATTCTATGAATTTAATTGTAAACTAGATTTTAAATATTACTTATTATTAACATGTACCGGTTTTCTTATTTTGTTGTACTATAATCAAAGGATCGACATTAGCACACGTTTTATTTATAAGGTATAATTGCACCAATTAATTATGTGTTTAAATATATATCATGCATTTAGTTCATTGTTATTGTAAACTATAAGTTTGTGTAAGCACTTACTTGACTGAGAGCTGAGTACACATATAAGCGCAAGGTAAACATAAAATAAAATGGAATACCTCATTTTAGTAACGTTCAGTAACGATTATGCCCTTATGGATCTAATTAGAAATTATTCAATGTTCAGCAACTATAGAAATACACACACAACAATGCTTTAAAAAAAAACAACCAATTGCACTATTTAACATGGATTACTTGAGAAAAGAAAATACTTTATTATGATAATACTAGCCTAATATTAAAAACGTTATGGATGACTAAAATGTATTCACATTATTGAAAACATTTATTTTAAAATAGGTAAAAACGAAGAACTTTTAGTTATAGACTGTTTTGTTTAAATCTAAATTTTAAAACATGATCATGTTATTGTATTAAAAACAAATACTATGTGCATAAGCTTAAATAGTAGTCTAATGATAGCCTCAATGAAAAATAGCTAAAAGTGTATCCTGTGACATTTTGAATAGATAGGCTAGAGTGTAATAGTACTCTCTCTAATCAGTTCGTGTTTGTTGTCATTTGTTTTGCAAGTATTGTTTTTCTTGTATAAGCTACTTGTTGTTTAACAGTTGCAGTCAACGCTGATATTATTTTATGCCTTGACATACTTAGCAGTTAGTATTACTAAGCATTGTATCTCGATGTTATATCAGACAAGATAAAGGGTGTTTTAATTTACTTTATTGTTTCGTATATGGTTTAACACAAGGTAAACAAAGATAACAACCTCTCTCCTTCTTTGTTTTCGTGTCTCTCAATCAATCTATCCATATAATTATATCATTTTTCTCCTTTTCTTTCTCTGTCTCTTTTATTGACCTACATAATTGTGTTTCTTAATGTCATATCGAGTGATTATACGGCGGATCCGCCAGAATTTTGCCTGAACTCGTGACCTATATTATACGCATTGCTATTGGCACATGCGGATTATTGTTTATCTGGCCTTATATGCTCAATTACAATTTTTTTTAAGATTTTCAACAAGTTTTTTGACCCAGTGGTTAGTATCGTGTTCTGGCAACAGTGGTAATGAAGGGTCTACCCCTCCCCACACCACCTTTTTTTAAATTATTGTTAATTCAATTATAGTAAAACGATATATTTTTAGTTAAATACGTGACTTTTGTGTAAGTAACCATTTGTCGTTGTTTATAATTAATTCAAACAAAAAGGTTATTTATCATATGTCACTTAATCACAATTAGAAATTGATGTTAGGCCTACAGTTAGGGTTAGGACGTAAATAGTAGGCCTATAATAAATTCAAACAAAAAGGTTATTTGTCCTATGTAAATTAATCACAATAAGAAATTGATGTTACGGTTAGGCCCGGTTAGGGTTAGGACTAACTATCACATTTCTTCGTAAATTTGGGTCTGCCGATGACGCTCGGCATTATACACACATGTGGCTGGGTGTTATACACCGGATCCGCCGCATAAGGCTGAACGTTATACACCGGATCCGCCGTATAGCGCCTCTCATGTCATATTTTAAGTCACCCTTGCCGAGATACCACTCAGCGATTCAGTGTTAATAGGATTTTATTAAGTCCACCTTGCCAACAGACTGTGGTCCAATGTTGATACGATGAGTTAGATTGCACTTTGCCAACAGACTGTGGTCCAGTGTTAATATTATTTGCTAGTTGCAACTTGTCGACCTAGCAAACAGTCGTAATATATAATATATTATATAACTAAATGAAGTCATGCTTGTACTATAAGCTAATAATAATAATATCTTTTATCATATTAAATATTCACTTTAAGATTACACAGTTCGTGAACAATCATTTGCATTGTCGATGGCAAAATTCCCAAACATAAAAAGTTTTAATTGCTAGTTCATATATATAAATCAAATACGTTTTCTGTATGAATTCAAATCAAAACTGCCGCCCGGGCCTTAAAGTATTTTAAAAATGAAGAATTACACTAGTATTAAGATTGGATAGACGATTCCAAGTAGACTAAAAGCCCTGTACTGTATTTGGATGCTCAGAGTCGGATTTAAAATCAACATGCAATGAAGATAATATACGTTCTCATTGATTTTCGCTAATCTGGTGAAGACTAAAATTGTTTCCCTGGTCCTAGAGATGGTTCTGATGGGTACCTGATTTTAGTTGGGGTAAAGGCGGCTGTGCATTGTGCTGGCCACAAAATCAGAAACTGGTGAATGCTTCTTCACCGACCCTATGATCAATTTGGTCCGAAGTGTACTTTACTAATATGTTTGTATTTATTTATATTTCTTTTACATGTAACTGGACTGACTTACAGATTTCAGATCACAGATGAAATTTTGGTTTTTATAAATACCTTTTCTTCTTATACCGGTAGCCTATATATAATTTTGGGTAGCATTTTTATATCTTTTATTAGTTTACTTTTTTTATTTTAGATCTAGAAGGTCCTTCGGCTAGTGGCCTAACTTTGGCGAACAACTCAAGGCCATTTATTTGGAAAGAAGAACATGTCGTTCTGATCGATCGTCTAATGTAGCAGATTTTCTTGGAGCGGAGAAAGAACCAGTGCTATTGTGTGAGCCAATGGAACGCTTCAGGAAAATATCTAAAACCTAGAATTGTCTTCGAGTCAAACTGGTACAGTTCGCATAATGACATCAATAAACATGTTGCTCGACGAGCTAGAGCAATTCCTTCAACTTGATTTCTATATGAGTGAAGATCGCCTGCCTCGGGCACTGCTATAAGGAGTCACAATACGAGAATTGTGCAGGTGGCTGACACAAAGAGCAAGAAACGGTTTCTTTTTTTCTCACTCGACTAACGAAGAATATAATGGAAAAAAAAAACTTTACAAAGTTCAACCCCTTCTGGATGTTTTTTCAAACAGACAATTTCTCAGCCATGTAATATGTAATGTCCATGTACCTGTAGGCCTACATCAAAAATATATTTTTTGTTTGTATAAAAAATAAAATTTAGTTATGAATGTTCTAGAATCTTGTTTATTATATTGTGTCAAGCATTTGTTTGTATTGTTTATATATTACGTCAAACATTTGTTTGTATTGTTTATATATTGTCTCAAGCGTCTGTTATCAGTTATTTTTCTAAATGTTTATAATGCAGCAACATATTAAAATAAAAACAATTATTCAATATTAAGAATTCTAAAATAAATGTACTTAAATAACTTAAAACAAAAGAATATATTCATAACATATTATAATAAAAAAAAAACAACATAATAATTAAAATATTAATTTTTATTGGATTAAAATAAATCATGAATTAAAAAAAAACAGGTTAAAAAATAAATCGATCAAATGATATTTTCTTTTTATTGTAAGAGTAACAAAGAAACAAAACAAAAGCAAGATTGAATTGCAACCCTTTGTTAATGATTTAATTTTTAATTGATTATATAGCCAGAAAATGTCATGTAAATTTCATCAGGTAATCCATAGATTACTGAATCTATCCTGGACTTGACGTAAAGCTGCTCATTTTTCTTTAGTCCTAGGATAATTGAATTGCCTAGAGAGTTATAGAAAAATGTTTTTTGTTGAAAATGTTAACAAGTATTATGCATTTATTAAGAAATGTTTTAACATCAACGAAATATGTTGGTTAATCTTATGTGTTACAAATCTTCCATCCATAAAAAACGGTACGGTTTATGGTAATTAGAGTCAAATTAATTATGCATTCTGGTTAAGCTTTAAATAAAGTAAAGTTTGTGTTATTCAAGGTTTGATCAGGCAACCCAATCAAGGCTCGGAATGTAATTACATATAATATAGATAAGCATCTCAAATACATAGCAATTTAAAATCATAATAAAAAATATATTTAAAATATATTTATTTCTTTATTACACTTCGGCTTTTACATTATTTTATTGTTGTTCAGAGTCCACTTTACAAAAGTGTGTCATATACTAGTGTAATTAATATCTATCAGTAGATTCAAGGTTTTAAAACTATACCGTATTTCAAAAGTAGGCGTTCACCTTTTATATAATGTTTTTCTTGTTACTACAAATGCTTGTGTGCAGTTTTTTTAGATACAAATCGCAAATCGCAAAAAAAAAAAAAAAAAAAAAAAAAAAAAGAAGTCATATCTATGGCCTTTAAAAAAGTTTGGTCATCAACCAAAAAGAAATACTAGAAATATGGTTATATTGCTTATTACGCTCAAATTATAACAAAATAGTAAGCACTTTTTTAGTTAATTCAATCGAAAACATACGTAAATAGGACGTCAGTATCAGTAAATAAAACATATCCATGTCTGACAGATTTACATTTCCATACATTGTAATTAGTACACGTTTGTCTTCCGTCTTTCACCTTTATTGTTCTATTTGGGGGAAACACTTTTTTTAGATGCATTGCAAGAAAATACAGTTTGAATTTTCTATTTCTTTTCTTTATTTAATTTATACGTAAAGCAAACACGATATTTAAATTAAATAAAAAAAATATAAATATTAAAACAAATGACAAATTACTTAGGCCAAAAAATACGCACATAATGGTTCGGGGTGGAATTTGTAAATATATTTCTTATAATGTGTTAATGTGTTGCCATACTTATGCATTTGCGGAGGAGGGGAGAGTAAATATGTACGGTTATGGGTATGGACATATAACGTGTTTGTTTACGTGATTAAAGAATCGGTTATTATGATTTATTATTTATTTTTAAAAAAGCAATGTTTTCTTGTAAGGATAAGCATACGATTATCCACAGGGAAAAGTTTAAGATTTTGTAGTAACCTCTAGTGAATTATAAGTTACACAAGCTTTAATGTTTATTAGTAAGGCCATTGGTCATATAAAGCAGATCTCATAATTTCCCGTGGTTACATAAAAAAACAGAAAGAGAGATATACTGTTATATAGAGAAGGAATGGGCAATCTACGGCACGCGCACATTTTGACGGGCATATTTTCTAATATAAAGAACTTACAAAGAATAAATATGCAGATATCTCATTTTATGTGTATAAGTTACTACACTGACTGTATATTAAAATTAAATATGAATGATGAGCAGTGTACTTACTAGATAATGGATATGATGAGCAGTATACTTACTAGATGATGGATATGAACAGCAGTATACTTACTAGATGATGGATATGATCAGCAGTATACTTACTAGATGATGGATATGAACAGCATTATACTTACTATATGATGGAAATGATCAGCATTATACTTACTAGATGATGGATATGAACAGCAGTATACTTACTAGATGATGGATATGATCAGCATTATACTTACTAGATGATAGATATGATCAGCATTATACTTACTATATGATGGAAACGATCAGCATTATACTTACTAGATGATGGATATGAACAGCAGTATACTTACTAGATGATGGATATGATCAGCATTATACTTACTAGATGATAGATATGATCAGCATTATACATACTAGATGATGGATATGATCAGCATTATACTTACTAGATGATGGATATGAACAGCATTATACTTACTAGATGATGGATATGAATAGCAGTATACTTACTAGATGATGGATATGATCAGCATTATACTTACTAGATGATGGATATGATCAGCATTATACTTACTAGATGATGGATATGAACAGCAGTATACTTACTAGATGATGGATATGAACAGCAGTATACTTACTAGATGATGGATATGAACAGCAGTATACTTACTAGATGATGGATATGATCAGCATTATACTTACTAGATGATGGATATGATCAGCATTATACTTACTAGATGATGGATATGAACAGCAGTATACTTACTAGATGATGGATATGAACAGCAGTATACTTACTAGATGATGGATATGATCAGCATTATACTTACTAGATGATGGATATGATCAGCATTATACTTACTAGATGATGGATATGATCAGCATTATACTTACTAGATTATGGATATTACCAGCGGTATACTTACTAGATGATGGATAATGTGCATCTAATTTGCAATTTATTGACATGACTTGATTCAGATTGTGATACACTGATAACCAAAGATGTGATCCCGCTTGGCTGAATCCATTAATGGACAGAAAATATACCCCATCCTTAAAAAAATAAAACAATTTGTTAGATTATTTGAATATAGTAAGCTTTTAAGCTGAAAAAATCTCAAGCTATAGGACTGCAGTGAAAATACATAAACAAATATATGCAAAGAAAGAAATATTGCTATATTTTTTAAACCTTCTTTTTTTAAAAAAAAACAACAATTAGAAAACATTGCAAATTATAGAATATATGGTAATGCATATGAAGTATATGTAGCAAATCTAGTATTGTGCATGAGAAATATATTATATTGTTGATGCGAACAATGTAGATCTAACTTATTACATATTTTTTTGTCTTAAGCATCACTATATGCAACGTGAAACAATACACTATAGCTTTTAGCATCAATAAACACAACTTGAAACAATATAGTATAAATTGTATCATCACCACACACAACTTGAAACAAAACAGTATAACTTTTAGCATCACTAAACACAACTTAAAACAATATAGTATAACTTTTAGCATCACTAAACACAACTTGGAACAATTTTATATAATTATTAGTTAACATCGTTTATTACAAAGCTCTTCTAGCTCCAGTTTTATGTCTATAATATTATTTTGTTCGTGTTTTTATTTTATTTTCATTGATTGCCAATCGTTTTCAACGTTAATCTATTTAATGATAACAATATAATAAAAACAAAAAGTCGCCAAACTAATATTGTTAATGACTTTTAATTACATTAAAGAAAAGAAGTATAATAAGTTATAATTTGTAATAATGATTTATTTTTATTGTGATGAGATGGATATTGAATACTTTTAAAATGTTAGTTTCATATCAAAATTATTGCTTTGCGTAGACTTAAGTATAAATGTGTGTCATTTTACACCTGTGTTATCTACCTACCTCTGGACTAGAAAATATGCCTGTAGTGCTATTGTAGCCGTTTCCATTATTAGTGTACACAAAATCATATTTTACTATGTCACCACTTTTGATTTGTTTTACTGTAGTAAGAGCAACCGAAAACATTACAGTGTTACTGTTTATCTGGCAGTCTACGAGTAGAAAAGAACATTTTAATAAAAAAGCTTCTTTCGTAACATTTAAAACTTAAATAACAATGATTTATTTTTAAACACAATGCGTCAGACTTATTGTTAAAAACAATTAACTAATTAACTAATTTATGCATCTATGTTGTTATGTAGAGACTTAATTGAAGAATACTATTCAAAAGTTAAGCAACCTATAGATGCTAATTATGTCTAGCTAAGAATTTAATTGTATACTAGATTGTAAATATTACGTTTTATTCACATGTATCCTTATTTTGTTGTACTATAACCAAAGGATCTTTCATAACCCACGTTATATTTATAAGATATAATGGCGCAAATTAATTTTGTTTAAATATATATCATATACTTTTAGTTCATTGTTATTGTACACTATACGGTTTTATTAAGCACTTACTTGACTGAGAGGCGAGTACACATATAAGCGCAAGGTAAACATAAAATAAAATGGAATGCATCATTTTAGTAATGCCAAATAATGTTTATATCCGAGTTGATCTAATATGAAACTATTAATTCTTCAGCAACTGTAGAAATATAAACACACACACAATCTTTAAAAAAAAAAAAATATATATATAAAAAAAAAATTCATTTTTCAACCAGAATTACTTGAGAAAAAAACAACAATTGATGATGTTAATACTAGGCTAATATTAAAAACGTTATGGATGACTAAATGGTATTTACAGTTTTGAAAACATTATTTTTATATTAGGTCAAAATTATTTTGTTTGTAATAAACTGATTTGGTTAAAACTAAATTTTAAAACATAATCAAGTTCAAATATAAAAACACAAATACTATGTGTAAAAGCTTAAATAGTAATGTTTGCCTCAGTGAACAATAGCTAAAAGTGTAATGATACTCTCTATAATCAGTTCCTTTTTTTAGCCATTTTGTTTTGTAAGCATTCTTCTTCTTTTATGGGCTATTTGTTGGTTATCAGATGTTGTCAACAATGATATTATTGTATACCATTGACATACTTAGCGGTTCGTTTTACTACGCATTTTATATCGATGTTTTATCTTAAAAGACAAAGGCTGTAATTTTTAATTATTTTATTGTTTCGTATATGACTAAACAGTTACAAACTTTTTTTTTTCAAATATAACTATCCTGAATTAATTTTATAAGGTAAACAAAGATAACAACCTCTTTCCTTCTTTGTTTTTGTGTCCCTTAATCATTCTATGCATTATATCATTTTCTTTTCTCTTCCTATCTCTGTATCTTGTATATACAGAGTATAAGCCGATTTTATGCCAAGTGGCATTCGGGTATGAAATGGGTTGCCTGAACAAACCAGGAAAAGCATTAACTTAACATAATTTAAAACATCAATAAAAATACAAGATTAGACTCGGACCACGGATGAGCGTAGGACGCAATAATCTTCTTTATAGAAGGAGCGTCTGTAATGTATAAGATAATATATATACCTACATAATTGTGTTCCTTAATGTCATATTTTAGGTCACCTTTTCCGACATACCACTCAGCGGTTCAGTGTTAATAGGATGCGTTAGGATGCACTTTGCCAACAGACAGTGGTCCAGTGTTAATACGATGTGTTAGGTGCACCTTGTCGACCTAGCACACATAATTAATATAATATATTATATAGCTAAATGAAGTCAGGCTTGTACTATAAGCTAATAATATACATCTCTTATTAGATTAAAATTTCTCTTTGAGATTACACAATTCGTGAACAATCACTTGCATTGTTGATAGTGAAATTCCCAAATAAATGAAGTTTTAATTGCTAGTTCATATCTATAAATCAAAAAAGTTTTCTATATGTTTGAATTCAAATCAAAACTGCCGCCCGGGCCTTAAAATATTAAACAAATGAAGAATTACACTAGTATTAAGAATGGATAGACGATTCCAAGTAGACGAAAAGTCTGTAAAATAATTGTCGTGACACCGGATAGACTGAAATGTCGTTATTATTAAGACAATGAAATATATATATATATATGATGTATATATATATAGTTAAACTAAAATATGTGCGACTGCATCTTGTGAATTAGCATTATAAACAAAATATTATAGCTGCCTGAGAATAATATTTTAATTCATAGCTTTTTATTTTCCCAAATAATAAATTGTAGCGACTATTTTGAAGGGATCAAGACAGCTGATTTAATTGTAATATGGCTTTAATGCTCAAGAATGAGAAAACCAAAGATTACCAGTGTTTAAAGGAAAATAGTTTAAAAATGAAGTCCATGACCGTCCACGTGACGAAACAGAAACTAATTATTTGTTGATTATCTTTCAAGCTTAAAGAATCCATAACTTAATTGCCTAAAAAATAACAATAACAACAAAACAAAAACGGACGAGACTTCCGGCTGTTGCGTCCAGTGCTTAAAGACGTTCTGGGTTGGACTAAGGTTCTGTCCGAGCGCCAGCCAACTTGCGGTGTGCCGCGTAACATTGGGTAGAGATTGCATCCGGTTATGGATTGGGTTGCCTGAACAAATCATAAACACCAGTAACTTAAAAACATTCAAAACACTCATCAAAATTCAATTTTAACTAGGACAAAAGTTGAGCGTTAGACGCAAAAATCGTCTTCATATATGTAACCATATTATTACATATTATATAAGATAATATTTATAAGATCAAAAAATTTACAGCTATACGTAATATAACACAAATTACAATTAGAAGAAGTTCCCAATTTGTGTATTTAACGTTTGTACCTGTACGTTAAATGGCAAATGGTTTTTAAAAAGACGATAAATATTATAGTATACATATGTGTATATTGTAATAGATCAGATAAGATGAGCTGCAATGTATATTGTAATAGATCAGATTAGATGAGCTGCAATGTATATTGTAATAGATCAGATTAGATCAGCTGCAATGTATGTTGTAATAGATCAGATTAGATAAGCTGCAATGTATTTTGTAATAGATCAGATTAGATGAGCTGCAATGTATATTGTAATAGATCAGATTAGTTGAGCTGCAATGTATATTGTAATAGATCAGATTAGATGAGCTGCAATTAAACTGTCGTTTTAGATCCGACAAAAAGAGTCAAAATTAGAAGAGCCTATTTTAATATAATTTTTTTTAGTAAGTAACACATAGTTCATCATCTACATATTGCTACTGAAGCTATGATTTTGTTTGTCAATACAAGTTTGACAATAGTTTGTAATGCTTACAATGGTTATTTAAACAACTTTAATATAAGCTATCACATTGTTGCACAAAATACATATTACGTGTCATTCATAAATATTATTGTGTATACTATTTCATTTGGCAGAAAGCTTAAGTAATATAGCATCAAAAACCTTATAAATATAGTAAAACTTAGTTATACACAGGTCGTAAGGTTAAACGTATCTTATTTTTATGTGTTATGTTTTCATTCATATAACATGTCGCTTTTATCTAATCGCATTTGGACATGTGATAGGATAACTTAACTAGATGAAAATATCATATACTATAATATACATGGACCGCTTGCTTTAGTATTTCTGCTATGTGAGGACTCGAAACACTGATTTTCTGAATTCCCGATTCTAAATAAAGTAGTAGCTATAAAGTAATTGCTATACTTGTTCCGTTTTATTTAATAACTATGATTTTCTCAATTAAAATTAAAATCGAAAGTTGTATACAGCGGAAACATTTATAGATCAGTGTTAAATGCTCACGGAAAAAGAATATAAGCTGTAAAAATAGAGCAAGCGGTCCATCTTATTATAGTCAATGATAATAGGAATAATAGACCTACATGTATTCATTTAAAGTCGAAAAAATGCGATTTAATAAAACAGAAATTGTATAGAAACTATTTTATTTAGAATCGGGAATTACAAAACAAGAAGATAAGAGTAGAAAATACTAAAGCAAGCGGTCCATGTATATTATAGTCTATGAAAATATCAACCATTTAATATATTTTTTAGTAACGTATAGCTATTTATCTTAACGAGCCTTTGGGCGAGGACACATTATCATTTTCTCAGATTAAATCCCGGACAAGTATAAAGGCCACAGTTCGGTATCAACGTTTTCGTAGTTGGTTTAAATGTGTGATTGTCTATTGTTATGGCCCTTTAGGTTGATTATTATTACGACTCGTTAAATCGGATTCAATGAATATAGTTGTATCTTTATTAGAAGTCTCTAGATTCTGCTAATCTGTAGCCCAAGCTAGGGGTTCCTTGACTGACAGGTCTATGCAGTAATGTAGTTATATTCGTGATAATTATCTTCAACACATTTCTCAACAATGATTGATCAAACAACTCCAGTTGTTGAATAAACAATTTTATTTAAATTGTAGACTCAATATAAACGATCAATAAACTTTATCAACTGATGGCAACATAAGTATCAATAAAATGGCATTATATGTACATGTATGAATATAGCGACTTCACTCTACAAACGTTTAAACTGAACTAACTTTAAGGAGGTCGGGACTTTACAAAGAAAACGATCATCGAAGATTCTACAGGGTCTTAATACGCATTTTAACCTCTTTCTCTATAATTACTACGATCCAGAATTATCCTCCAATTTCCACGGGATTTGAACGAATTATTTTATTTAAACTGCCCTCAGGGCATAAAGGTCAAACCTTGGTCGCCTTGGACTCTGATACGCACTTGTTAAGAGGTCAATGCCTTACTACGTCATTCCTCTATGACCGATATTCGTAACATCCCCCTCCTTCTAAAGTTTTATAATTATTTCTTTTACATTTAAAAAAAAAATGTTAATTTTAAGGAATAATTATAAAAGAAAATATTCCGGGGAAAACAATACCATTCAATTGGCTATCCCAATAATTCAATCGAACTGATAACAATAACATATAATATATGCAATATAAGTTCATCTTATCAAATGGCTTAACTACAGTCATTCAATCATCCAATTTTTAATTCAAAACAATGGACAATTAAATTATGTCTATCCAAATCTCGTTCACAAGAAAAATACATAATCAGTCTTAATAGATATAATATAATACAAGTTAATAATTTCTATTACATGAACATTCCACGTTAATAAAAACCTCTCTCGTCCATTTAATTATAAACTAATATCTTTTACATTTGTAATCAAACAACAAAAGAAAAAATCACTTAATGTCTATTCAGACACGACTTATTTTCTTTCATAAGGAGAAAAAAACCAAACGCTCTGATAGACATATACTGGACCTGACCTAATTACACGTTACAAAAATTATTGCTCGTGTAGACAGTATTTTTTTTTACATGCTGGTAGGCCGACTAACACATTAGACAACTGTCTGTGACGCGACCCAAAATGTAGGTCAATTCCGCACTCTCTCTCTCTATTCCTTTTTTCACCCTCTCATTCTCAATTGATTCTAACAATATTGACATCGCTATGAAAATTTTTAACTCATCACAGCCGAGGTCAAATAAAATTGCTACGCGATTAAATAGTTATCGTATTAAATGAGCATTCTTTAACAACTTATTATCTCAATATTAAATTCATTTATGTTATTTTAAGAAACTTAAACATAGTCTGTTACAGAATTTAGATAGTTTATAGCAAAAATCATTAAAAATATTTCAATTTCTCATTTTACCATGACCTTTTGACGTCATTATTTTCTTTTTAAAAGAGTTCACATTGAAACATTCTATCTTTCATGCAGACATGGATTTACTTGAAACAAATTTGGTTAATTTACTTAATTAACTATCAATCAAAGCAGATTATATTATCTTCATACAATCTTAGTACTAAATAGTAAGTACTTATTTTCTTTTAATTACATTAAAGACATTTCAAATACAATATTATTGAAGTAGAAAAGAGTTAAGCATAGGCTACTATTAAATTTTTTTTTTCAGAGCGAAATCAATGTAACAATTTATGTACAAAACAAACTGCTAGTTTGACGGGTGTGGTAAAACATTCCATTTCCAATCTTTTCAGTGGTGTACATTGCTCTTTTCCATTTTCCATAAAGGTTTTATTCATAGGTTCTAGGTTCTCCTGTTACTTTCACAGTGTTCAGGTCTACCCAATCTTTTGCTTGTCAGTACAATTCATTCAATCTATTTTAACTCATATAGAAAAAAAATAGATTAGTTTTACAATCTTGACATGAAATCCTTAATTAATAATACATTAGTTGAACATTGGTGTGTCAACATTATAAATTCTCAACCATGACTTTCTCAACCATTCTGGTTTACAGTGTCAAGTCAGTGGCACATCCTAAATTTATATAAAACAAGGATACAAAGTTTTATTAGTTTCTACTTCTGGTCTGCTTTTCATGTATCAGTATCCTAAAAGTGAAAAATCATATATAATACAATTCTTGGTATTCTTGTTAGTCATAGTTCTGTCTCGCAGCAACTATTTTTACCCTACATTATCATACATTCAATGATAATATAACAAATGAATAAATTCACATAGAAGAAATTTGCATCTTGACTCAGTGCAATATTTCAACAACAGTACATGATAAAATAAATTTCCATAGTACAATCATAAAACATTTCTCAATACTTTAGTGATAGAAAATTCTCTTTTCTTAAAACCATTTACATCTTTTTCAATCAAATTATCCTCTCTGCCAAATGTTTCAATTATCATTTCCAGAGATTCTCAAACACATCTTATAATCAGTCCACATTTATAATGTCCTCTGATTTAGAAACCAATTCTGCGGATAAAACTGATCTTTTTCTCTTATAGCAATTATTTTAAATGCTCAACCTAACAAGTTTGTTTAGAAATATCACACTATAATGATATTTACTCTAACAATACTTTTACTCATTCCTTTTTCTTCACAAGTAAGGGATTTAGTTTTAAAATAGTAAGTTTGGTAACTAACTATCAGTGAATTTGTCATTCAATTCATCCTGTACTCCAGGCATAAATTTTACAAATAAGAGTAACAATGTTAACAACATCAAGCTTTTTCCAATTGTTTTCAGAAGGTAAGGCTTTATCATTTTCAAATGATATAATATATTTGCCTTTCTTTCATCACACAACAATGGCATCTGCATGTGAGCAGTGTACAATTTTTTTCTAACAAACACAGTTATGTCAGACAAAAAATTTATGTACTTATCTAGGTACTTGCTCAGCTCAAGGAGATCCAATTCGGTCTGCCATGCTTCTTGAAGTAGTTTGAGTGGTCCTCGGACAGTGGGTCCAAAGATTGGTCCATAGGCTCCTCGACTTTCCGGATAGGATTCAGTTGACATCTCCTGCTCCAGGCATAAGTTCTTTAGTACTGGATTGAAGAGTTCCGAGGCGAAGTTGGTCCTTCGATCTGTCGGTATGGATTGTGGTAACCCATAGCTTTTGGTAGTTTCGGTCCAGCTCTCCGCACTCGTTTCTTCAGTGATGCTCCTCAAATCTTCATCTGTACCGGCAACTGCAGGTTTGCATTGTTGTTCGTTCATGCTGTGGTCTATCTGTTCATAGACATCAGTAGTAGGATTTTCTTTCTCGTCGACAGCTTTCTCATGCAACTGTAGCAACTCTGGGTCTACTTTCTGTTCAGCAATCAATTCATTTTGCGATGACTTCTTTGATTGTTCATTTCCTTTCGGACAATCTTCAATCATGGAGAAAATAGTAGTATCATGTTCCACTTCTTCTTCCTCTTTCTTCTCTCGTGGGAGAATTTCTTCTTTCTTTTCCTTTTCTTGTGAGATAGTTTCTTCTTTCTTTTTCTGTGGTGTCATACCTTTTTTGACATCACCTACAGGATAAAGTTCTTTTTCTTTTCCTGTCTCCACAATAGGACTAGGGTCTGGATTTTCCTTCACAATCAGTTAAGGTCTCACCCTCCCTTCCGCCAAATCATTTGATAGGATAACAGATATGCCCTCAACAGGAAGTTTTGATATTACTCCAACTGTCACATATCCTGTCACCAAGTCAGATGTGAGGTATATCCTATGTAGAGGTATTTCTTCTTTCAATTCAAAACCTCTCAATAGGACAGTCTGTCCTGTCAATGTATTATCATTCAATGGTAATACATCTTTAAGCAGCAGTGTTAATGATGCTCCTGTGTCTCGTAATATGTTTACGGACTTCAGTGGTCCTTCCTTTTGTAAGGCCACACAACCTTCACTAATGAACGGTTGAAAACTGCACAGGGTCTCTGTGTCAATTTTATTCTTCCCTTGACCATGACTTTCGGGTGTTGTTTCATCTTTCGATGACTTCAGACTCTTGTTCGAGTCAAAAATACTTTGGTCTACTTTTTCGTCTCTGTGGACTTGGACAATTAATCCAATAGTAGCCATTCTGTATTTATAATCAGGATATTTATCCTCATTATCTTCAGTTGTAGATTTCTCTACCTTCTGACTTTTGCTCTCAGGCAAATCCCCCCTCAGTGTTTCTGGTTTAGAAGAATCTTTCTTCGAATTCAGTTCGTTTGTATTTTCGCTTTCTTGTACATTCTGTATTGGTTTATGGCTGACGCACATTACCACTTTATTAGGTCCTTTTTCTTTCCTTATACTCCAACAGTCTTCAATGCTATGTCCTGTTCTTTTACAAAAAGTACATTGGACGTTTTTGTTGACAGGTTTCTTATTAACATCATTTTGTCTCACAAAATGCTCTTTTTCACGATGTTGTTTTTGTGTGTTTTCTCTTTGCCGTTGTGATCTATTAAAATTATTTCCATCAGCTGTTCTATGACACAGTGTATACTGTTCAGCTAAATCAGCAGCCTTATGTGGGTCAGTGATGTCACGCTCAGATAAATACATTCTTATATCCGGCCTCACTTTGTTAATAAAATCCTCTAACTGAATGATATCTTTCATTTCTTTTAATGTGGAGATATTTCTGGATTTTATCCACTGATCCATTAACTTTTCTTCTGCTCGAAGGAAGTCTAAGTGTGTTTGGTAAGGGGACATTGTATACTGACGGAACCTTTTCCGATAACTTTCCGGTATCTGGTTGTACGCTTTCAGTACAGAATCTTTGATGATTTCATAATCATTTAAATGCTCCTCTTTTAACAATAGAACACAATCTCTTGCCCTTCCCTGAGTAAAAGCTGTTCTGACTAATATTCCCCATTTATCTTCTGGGAACTTAAAATCTCTGCAAGAAATTTCAAAGGTCTGGAAGAAATTAGCTATTTCACTTTCTTTATCAATGTAGGTAGGGACTAGCTTTTTCCATCTGGCCATCTCTACATCACTATGAGATTCTTTTTTAGTAGCTCCTATCTTCGCCAGTTCTATTCTTTCCTGACTTTCTGTTTCTCTTTGACTTTTCTTATCTCTTTCCTGACTTTCTATTTCTCTTTGACTTTTCTTATCTTCCATCTCAAGACGTTTTTCTTCTATTTCCAAACGTTTTTGTTCCATCTCAAACCGTTTCATTTCTAGTTGAAATCGCAACTGTTCAGACATCTGACCTTCAACTTGATATCCCTCCGCGCTTGATTCTACTTTCAACTTGCCACTCGCAATCAACACATCTTTTATCTGCTGTGTCAACACAGTCCTCGATGGTGTAGTCTCAGTAACTTCTATCTTTAAGATCTCAGCGATCTCTTTTAACTTCTTTATTGATAAAGTTTTCAGAACTTCTTCTTCTGGATTTTCAATAAATTCCATTCTTTAGTTAAGAGATTTTTAAAATAGTAAATTTCCAACTTACGTTTTTCCAATCGGAAGAATGAATTCAGCGTTATTAGGCTTGCTCAGTAGGTCACGGCTCCAACACACAACACAACACAACTTGAATATATGCTTCACTATACAACTATCCCGGACGAGCCCCCAAACTGTTATGGCCCTTTAGGTTGATTATTATTACGACTCGTTAAATCGGATTCAATGAATATAGTTGTATCTTTATTAGAAGTCTCTAGATTCTGCTAATCTGTAGCCCAAGCTAGGGGTTCCTTGACTGACAGGTCTATGCAGTAATGTAGTTATATTCGTGATAATTATCTTCAACACATTTCTCAACAATGATTGATCAAACAACTCCAGTTGTTGAATAAACAATTTTATTTAAATTGTAGACTCAATATAAACGATCAATAAACTTTATCAACTGATGGCAACATAAGTATCAATAAAATGGCATTATATGTACATGTATGAATATAGCGACTTCACTCTACAAACGTTTAAACTGAACTAACTTTAAGGAGGTCGGGACTTTACAAAGAAAACGATCATCGAAGATTCTACAGGGTCTTAATACGCATTTTAACCTCTTTCTCTATAATTACTACGATCCAGAATTATCCTCCAATTTCCACGGGATTTGAACGAATTATTTTATTTAAACTGCCCTCAGGGCATAAAGGTCAAACCTTGGTCGCCTTGGACTCTGATACGCACTTGTTAAGAGGTCAATGCCTTACTACGTCATTCCTCTATGACCGATATTCGTAACACTATATTTTATGTATGATTTATATATAATCTTTCTTTGAGCATGATGCTTTATTAACGCCGAAGGCGTGGCGTGCCGTGTGACAAGTAAGGATTTTGCATCAAGCGATTGTACAGTACGGTTCTCCTAAGGATCATTATCATGGGTGGCTCGCCCTTACACCTGCAATGTCACCCGGTAGTACAAATCCTATACTATAGGTACAGACATACAGGCACCGGGTGGCTCTGAGACGGGGATGCTGCGTCCATTGCTTCCTCCCCACCTAGACCCCGTGGCCTCTGGGCATTTCAATGGGTCTTGCACCCGCCGTGAGAACTGTCCCCCATGTATTCGTTTGACGGTGTAATCTAAAGGTGATCGTATCAGCGGTTTACACACTTCGCCAGTCCTTGAGGCCCATGTAAACAGACGTGATTTGACATAACCAGCTAATGTATCAAGTCAGATAGGCTGAAATTTAATATAATAAATCTTAGATTTTGAAAATGTTTTATAAAATACGATGGGTTAAATTTGCATCTTGTTAATTAATATGTAAAAAATCTTTTCAAGAGTCACGATTCCACAAAAAAAAAAAATTAAAATAGTATCATGTAAGTATTTTTGCAACATTATGACTTACAAAATGTAAAAATATAACACTATATTATTTTTGCCAATCACTTTATGTATGCATAAATGTGTAAGTGAATTATTGACATTAATGTATAAATATTAATTATACACTATATTATCATTTCACCAGTTTACAGTAATGTAGTGATTTACAATTTTTATTGTTAAGCAAATGGTATCTTACATCCGGAGAACGCAGCGTACGTCTGTGCAGTACCAGACTTTAAACCTCACTCACCGGAGTGATCGAATCGAGACTAATCTCTTAGGATTCGGAGGACAAACACACTTGTACTACGTAGCACAGCCAGGTTCCCATAAAGGGATGGTGCAAACTGTTGACCATTCCCATCCACTCTTTCCTCCTGCTTCAAAGCAATGTCGGCACCGCGAATCGAAATTGGGCCTAAATCGTCCGAAATAGGCACCAATAGGGCAGTGCCCTGTACGGAACTGGGCTATCGTAGCCTGTTCTCTCCTGCGGAGCTTCCACCACGGATCAGCTCGATTTGGCCGTTTTAGTTGCTGCCACACACCTCGACCCTTGTCAGACTCGTCCCAACTCTTATTCCATTGTCTTGTCTCCCACTCACGTATTGATCTGCGGGCACTCGCGAAGGTGGACGGACCCTCCGGAGCGGGTGTCAGGGATCCCTTCTTGGCCAAGGCATCCACTATCTCATTGCCAGGGACTCCTGCATGACCTGGAATCCATTGCAAAATGACCTTCACCTCGTACCTGAGGATGAGATCGGAAATAGCAGCTAATAGTCGGACAAGCAGTTCGGGCCAAGTCCCCAAGCCGTCGATGGCTTGGAGAACTGAAAGTGCATCAGTGAAGATAACTACATCAGCACGAGCAGCTGGTGTGTCTTCGAACGTTTTCCCAATTTCCACAGCAGCAATTCTGATGGCTTCCATCTCCGCATCAAAGATGCAGATTGCTCCACACGGCCCACTTAGCTCGGCCCGTTTTTCTTCTGCCTTCGGGTACGACACAAGAGCACCATACCCAGAACGCGCTTCGGTCCCACTGGACGCGCTCCCATCAGTGTATGCCTCAACGAATCCCGAGTATGCCCGTACCGTCCTTAGAGCAGCTGCGCGCCTCTCAGTCAGGCAAGCGCTGGGTCCGACTGCTTCCATCAGGTTCGTCCGTATCTCTGGTAGGTTGAAAGATAGGTGAGGAGGAGGTTCCACTCCCGTCCCCATGGGCATGCGGTCGACCGGGAGTCCAATCTCTGCGCTGAGCTTCAGTGCGTGGTGCATGAAGGACTGCATTGAGATCCGGGCTCTTCCCACCCAGGAATCCACGAGCATCCTGAGGGGGGAACTTTCCTCCAACCGCTTATACCGCTCGTAAGCAGTAATAACGGCCCTTTTCCTTCTCCCATTCAGAGGCGGCACGTTTGCCATGATTTCAACAGCCGATGTCGGGGCGGTTCGGAACGTTCCACATATTAGTCTGAGGGCTTGATTTTGTACAGAGTCCAACGTCTTCAAAGCAGTATCAGACGCATAGATTTGCACCGGGAGGCTGTAATCGATCTGAGATCTTACCGCTCCTAGGTAAAGATTTCTCAACACACTCGCCTTCGCACCCCAGCCAGTACTGGCCAGTCTCTTGACAATGTTCAGCTTAGAAGATGCTTTCTCTTGGACTAACCTCACATGGTCATACATCGTTAGCTTTCGGTCCAGTGTCACTCCGAGATAGACCGGCTTATGGTCGCATGCCAGAGCGCGGCCGTCAATGTTCAGCTCGATCGGATCTTTAAGGATATCGATTCCAAGGGTAAAGAGCGAATAAACTGTTTTTAGGCAGTTTACTTCCATACCCCAAAGCTTGGCGTAACAGGCTACTGCGTTCAAATCCTGCTGGAGGGCCCGCTCGAGAGCACGCGCTTCCCTCCCGGTCGACCAGACCACAAGATCGTCTGCGATAAGCAGTGACGAGCTTCCCAGATAGTTCGGCAGGTCGTTGATAAAAGCCAGGAACAATGTACAGGACAGTGCTGAGCCCTGGGGCAATCCCTGCTCCAGGACGCGCTTCCGAGAAACCGCTTTCCCGTAACGAGTTGCAACTGTTCTTCGGGATAAGAACCCTTTGATCCAATTGTACATGTTAGAGGCTATTCCTAGCCTCTGTAGCTTCAACAACAACCCCGGCCGCCAGACCTTGTCATAGGCCTGTTTAAAATCCAGGAACACTGCTAGTGTAGACTCTTTCCGCTGAAACCCGTCAGCCATTTTCTGGACCAAGAGCGTCACCTGGTCCATCGAGCTTCTTCCGCTACGGAAGCCTGCTTGAGTGGGGGTGACCAGTCCATTATCCCCTAGGAACCTCACAAGCCTCCTATTGATTAATCTCTCAGCTACCTTCCCTACACACGATGTTAGGGAAATCGGTCGGTAGCTTTCGGCCTGACCCGGGTCTTTACTCCTCTTCAAGATGGGTACCACCAAGGCCTCTCTCCACTGTTTCGGTAGGACACCTTCAGACCATGTTCGATTTACGAGCTCCAAGAGTTTGCCCTTGCCACCAGCCCCAAGGTGAGTGATCAGCTCATTGCTAATCCCATCCAGCCCTGGGGCCTTCTTCGCTTTGCACCGTCTCAAAACATACTCCAGTTCTTGCCGAGTGAAGGGCACCGTGAATGTGCTAGCCTCACCCTCTCCCGTCATGTGGCGTTCGTTTGCCTTTCGGGACTTTATCAAGTCCAGCAGACACACTCGTTCTTCCACCCAGTTTTCCGACACTTACGAAGTGACGGTTGAGCATCTCAGCCCGCTTGGTATCCGATACCATGGGGCCTGCCCCTGCTCTTGCCAACGAAGCTGGTGCTCTGCTAACTACCTCAGCTCGCTCAAGGTGGTTGATTAGGTTCCATGCCTGCCGGCTTTCCGCAAGGTTCAATCCAGCACATGTATCAGTCCATTTCGACAACTTTGCCTCCGCGATAGCCCCTTTCACTTCCGCCGTTAAACGGTTGTACTCTCGACGGCTCTCGGCCGTCTTCCGCCTGCTCGCGAGCTTGCGAGCAGCCCTCCTTTTGCGGACCAACTCTCCTAGGGCTTTTGTCCAAAACGGTCTGAACTTGCGCTTCTCATGAGACCTTGGTATCGTCTTCCTGGCAACCCCTAGTATGGCTTTAACCATCGTACCATACACTGAGTCGAGTTTCTTCTAGATTTAACATACACGTAATCATTTTTCTTTAGCTTTACTAATACTGAGTTACCTGAAATATAATATATGAGAGTCAATATATAGTAAAAGTATTACTATCCGATACGTAACATAAGATACATAAAGATATTTAAAAAAAAACTATTCTAAACATAATTTAAATTATTATTTATAGTAAATAAACGAAATCGGACAATTGTATCTAAGATTCTGCAAAATTAGACATGTCAAGGCGAAAAATTAAACTGAGTTAGCAAATATTGTATATTATTGTTAATAATCTAGTTTTGACATTAATTATGAAATACAGGTTTTCGAAACAGATAACAACATTAATAAATCTATAAAAGACATATTATGGCTTACTTGCTGACGCATATGATGAGACAAAATGTCCCCAAATTGATATCACTTGATTAAAGTTGTGATATATTGACAAATACAGCTCGGTGTTTGGGGGACTAAGCCCGCTGATGTAGAATAAATACAGTCCATCCTAAAATATACAAGACAATTAATTAAATTCTTTGCTTTGTATGATGGCGACTAGATTTTCCAAAACTATTAGGTCTTAAAACTTAATTAAAAATGTATAAGCAATTGAAGATTTCTAAAACAAATTCTTATATATTTGAAACAAAAAAATCATTTATTATACTTTTTTATTTATTTGATAGGATAAATGCATTTAAAAGAAACGGTCTATCGTATTTGATTAATTGTGTGTCGTTATACACATTATTATTCGTTAATTCAGATACATAATGAACAAACATTGCTTGCACAAAAAGACAGTCTTTGTCGAAGCTCCAATA
The DNA here is from genome assembly GCA_949126835.1 of Anisus vortex. NCBI lineage: Eukaryota > Metazoa > Mollusca > Gastropoda > Planorbidae > Anisus > Anisus vortex. Next base: position 16,214,054 of record OX421503.1, on the reverse strand, counting down.
TCGTGAGCAAAATACATTATTTTTGAATTAATGTAAAAAAACAATAATTTGAATTTAATATGCATAAATGCATGAACAGCAATTAGTGTATCTTTTATTTCAATATAACTAGGTAACGCACACACACACACACACACATGACCAAGAAAAGCACCTCACATTTTATTCGACAACGTTTTATGCATTCTTGAATGATTTATAAAATACGCTGTCAAAGAAGAGCCATGTCATAGAATGTCATAGAATGCTACAAGACATAATATGGATGAGGCAATCTGATAGAGAAGAGTAAGGTAAATATGCCACACTTCTCAGAAAGCCAACATCCAATCAGTATCGCAAGACAAGTATGGAACCAAAAATGGATAACAGACAGTTGACACAATGCCACGAACACGTAAACTGAGTACATGCAACATCATGATTGAAACAAAACGTGGAGGGAACTTGAGAAGTCATCTCAAAACTGAGCTGCATAAAGAGCTCTTGTTAAAGAAGAACGGCACAAACGGAGAAATTGGCGATAATGATGGTGACGAAAGCTAAAATTAGTACTAAATAACGCCCACTTAGCTGAAAAGATCTTCTAAATACATGGAGTAATTAAATAAATAATTTTTTTTTTACTACAGTAGGCTGTATTAAACCGTTATTTCCGAAAATCTCTAATAATTTAGGCCCCTGTTAAGATAAAAAAGTTTGCATACTTCAGGACTAGTAAATATTCCTGAGTTGACATCATAAGAGCCGCCTACATTAGAGAAGACGTGATCATATTTGACTATTTCTCCATCGGCCACACTCTTCTTTGTCGCCATGGCCACAGAAAATACAACTGGATCATACTTCAGTAAACAATATGTAGTTTATTTATAACAAAGATAACAACGTGTAATTGTATATTCCTGAATTAACCAGCTTTGCAATTTTTTTATTTCCTTTTTAACAACATTCCGAAATTCATTTGTGTTGATAGTATTTAAAAGTTATGTCATACTTAATATTTTCATAAGAATTATTTAAACACTATTTCTACTATTTCTAATAAATGTAGTTTAATAAATGTAGTTTAGAATTAAATAATTGTGTGAACAGTATCTTACTAACATTAATATCAAATAAAATAAATAGCTTTAATAAAAACGCAAAAACATTTTAGCATAAATATATCTAAGCTTAAACCATCGAAATAAATATATTCTGACTTACAGACGTTCTTTGTAGATATAAGATTATTACGTGGCAGAGCGGCAGGGATTGGTATGTGGCAGCGCTAGAACCCTAGCCGTTTTGTTAACAATCCATTAAACTAACTCAAACTTGTTTTTGAGTTGTTTACACATTAAAAATATTAGTTTAAGTAAAATTGAATAATTTGTTGCATTTTAAAAATATTAAGATAACAACGAGACTACATGTAGAACACATTGGCAACGATATGTATTTAAAATTGTGCGAGCTGTAATAACATATATTTTTAATGGAAGAATACACAACAATATAAATTATAATTATACGTATTCGAGGTAAATCATACTATATTTAGAGGCTATATTATTATATTAACTTAATATAAAGTGTGTTCTTTATATTACTTTTTATGTTAAAATATACCAATCTTACTTGACAGATTAGTATGCACAAAGCAAAGTGCTAATATAAGACAAACGATACGACTTTGAAACGACACCATAATGTGTTTTTTTTTTTCACAGATCAAGCTAGAAAAAACAAAGTAGATAAATATTTAACTTCTTTAAAATTATTTATTTGAAAATATTATATTCAATCACAAATAATTTGTCTTGATTAAAAAAAAAAGTAAAATTTTAATAAAATAATGATCAATTAGATGTAGACTGGAATAGAGAGAGACTGAGAGAGAAATAGTGAGAGTTGTAGATCTAGAACGATTGATAGAGAATTATGCATATGTTTATATAAACAAATTTAGTTAGATTATATCACTTAATGATATAATTGAAAATATGTAGAACACATTGACAACGACATGTATTTAAAATTGTGCGAGCTGTAATAACATATATTTTTAATGGAAGAATACACAACAATATAAATTATAATTATATAAACAAATTTAGTTAGATTATATCACTTAATGATATAATTGAAAATATGTATACGGTGACATACATTTTGAAGTATTCTGAGTAACTAACGTTTTCGAATTTAATAATTTAATTTCCATTCATTTAGATCTATTTAAATACAATCCAGAAACAAAATATAGGACGAAAGGGCAAAGATTAAAGTAGTAATAATACAAATAAGACATTAAACTCTAATTTAGAAATACAGCACAATAACAACCTGTTGCAATGGTCAGATAAACACATAAGGACGAAAACACGATCATTATCCCGTATGCGAGAACAAAGTGATATTTCTTCCCAAGTGGCTTCTGGATATTAAATGGGCCGCCTGAACAAACCAGGGAAACCAGTAACTTAACATCATTTAAAACACTATTCAAAATGCAAGACTATAAACAGACCACGGGAAAGCGTAGGACGCAATAATCTTCTCAAAAGAAGGAGCGTCTGCAATATATTAAAAAATATTAAAACAACAAAACATATATACCTAGTTGGTTGAAATGCATTCAAATCCTGAAATACACTACTAAACATGTATATATAGTACGGATTCGGATAATTTACGATGCGAACAATAAAAACAGGTGTTTATAAAGTAATTTTGTTATCTGTTGTCCAATTGCCGTTTTATTTCATACTCTGTTTATCTTTCATTTGTTATTATCTTCTTTTATTGACATACAATATTTTATTTTTCAAAATAAGTTTTGACTTAACATCTTTATGATCTTTTAGCGGTATGATATTCAATTAACTTGATTGTAGGCAATTTTTTTATAACCGTGTCAGATGTCTTTTTCAATTTATATTTTATTGCAATATACGAACATGTATAATGTTCAACAATTATATTATATTTGACCCTGAGGCTGAAATTATAACTCGAGTTCTAATCCTTCCTGTAGCCTTTCAGAAAGTTCAGGCTAATAACATAGTTATCTTTTTTAAAGAAGAAACTTCTCTAAAATTTAAGATAAGATTAGATAGTCTTACGTTTCTTAAAAGATATGAGCAATATCACATCAGGTGCAATAATTTCAATACGCAAGAATCGTAAATTAATGATAAGATAAGCTTTAAAGCTTTTGCAGAATTTTTTTTTACGTTATATGACATAATCTAAAAGGGCTCCACTAGTAAGATTACTAGTCTGAGGTAAATCGTACAAAAAAAGTTCTTATGGATTATCCGATATGAAAGTTAGGTTGTCTTCCTTTTTTTTTTGAAATAGCTATATTATTCATATATAATTCATAAGTGTATTGTTATAATTCATGTCCATGTTTGACGACATGAACATATTATACTATTATTAATAAATGTACAATACAGTTATATATTTTAAACATATTACCCTCTTAGAGCTCCATAGTTTTATACTTCGATTTTAAGGGCTACATCCCGAGATTGTATTTAACTAGACTTTTCATCTTTTTTTAAAACCAATATTCATTATTAAAGTGTCGAAAGTAAATGCATACTATTATTTTGAAAATGGAATGTGTACGCAATAAAAACAAATACACGCTAAATGATTGTGGGATGAAGGAAGGACACCTACACATATTGTACATTTTATGTGTTACTTTACTTGAGTTGAAAAAGCTGTTCTGAGCCTAACATCTAATTAGCTTCTTCCAGGCGAATAGGACACGTGTCTCGGGACTAGAATACAAAGTTCGTCATTCAAACGTATGTTTGAGACTGCTTTCGTTTGCAGGATCTTCCAAAAAACGTTATAATAAACCCGTTTTCTATGGTTTTGAACGATGGCATTGCAGAAGCAGACAGACTAAAGTGGTGGAACTACCAAAACAGGATATTACTGTGGAATTGTTTATTTGTACTGTTAAGGGAGTGTCTTTGTAGGCGAACTTGAAAATTGTAGATACCATATGTTACTAGAACGTTGGTGTTCAACTAAATCATAAAACTGTTACATTTACGATATGTGTGTTAAGATATTGCCACTATATAACTACATATTTACAGTATAGCACATTGTAAAATAGCCATAAAGATTGTCCAGTTACCGTATCTTAACACTTAAGCCAAAATGACACATTTTGCTTTAGTGCAAATTATACTTCACAGATACAATACTAAATATATATTTTATTGGCTTGAATTGCTTATATATATATTTCTACTATAAAAACTAAATACTTGGCTACCATTTGCAGTCTTTGGTATAAGCTATAATGTATTCAGCGGCTATTCTATTCGCCTTTGTGTCCACTTTATGTGGAGTAAAACTAAAAGGTATAAATTCACACATTGTTTTAGTTCTTTTTATATTCACATAAGAGCATTTTTGACATTTGTGTAACCTGATGTATTATGACTGTTACGACCACAATCCCCTTGTGGTCAGAGCCGTGTAAATGTTGTTGATAATTCTCGTTAGTCCTAGAGTAGACTTTGGTTATTATTATTTTTATTTCAGTATTACACGAACTCTCCTTATTGTCCTGGGCACAAACTCAGGATTTGCGTTCTAACAGTTCCTTTCCTAGACGTTGTAGTTCGAAATAAATATATATATTATAATATTGTAAACAATGAAACATAAATAGTAACTTGACGAAGAAGCTTCAGTGTAAATGCTGTTGATATTTTAATTCAGGTGATAATTTATGTACAATTAATGTAGTATTTACAGCAATAATAGAATAGTGCCAACACAAGCGTCTATCCAACCGACTCAAAAGAAACTCTGCAAAACTCTGCTAAAACTAATGGCTGCCTAGCCTTAAATACTCGCGGAGGAGAGCGGGGAACAGACATATAACTGGGAGGGGTGAAAATAATGGTATAATTAGAAAACTCATAATAAAAATGAAAGTTTTAACTGTACGAGAAATAATAAACTATTCCTAGCCATTCCGAGAATTTGAGGTCAGCACACGAGTGGATTCTTAGAACAGTCTAGGCTTAGTACCTCCCACAAAACTTGCGATTTTAAGAGAGAGAGCTTTGGGCGTTATTAATAATGACATGACGTATTCACATGTAAATCAATTGTTGTAATTTAATAACCTTTTTGTAATTTAAAATTATACTTTTATATTTGATCTACATTTGTATTTTGATATTTATATTATTTTGCTATAATTTACTAAAAATTTTTCCCAAGTACTTGTTAGTTTTCCATAATAATAAAAAAAAGACAGACGAGCTAGAATTAAACTTAAATGCATAGTGTTGTCCTTGCGAATGTAATTACTCACTAGGAATCAATGCATTAATTCTTACACAGCAAATGCAATTTAATTTGTTTTCAGAATCATACCTGAATTTAAGCGTGTTTCCCAACCAGATAACATTGAGCCTGACGGATTTGATGCAAATTGAATGCTCCATTGACAGCTTAGGAAAATCTCCTATATCTATGCTGTTTTCCATTCAAATACTACACGCAATGGAAGAGGATCAGTCAAACTTTACCGAAGTCGCATTAGTTAGTATCTTTGAAGGGTTAACCAGTTTCGCTAACAATAACGTTAACGTTACTGGTTTGATCAACAATAAAGGTTTGTCGTATATTAAAATGTCGTGGATTCAACCTCAACAAAAAGACGCTGGGCTGTATAGATGCGAAGTTTATGGAGTGAATAAATTTGGGAAGCCAGTTTCCAAATCTACAACAAAACGTGTTACACTGATCTCGTTTACACTGGACATAGCTCTACAAGAGATAAATAAACTGAGACATAAAGTTGATCAACTAACCTTTAAGACAAATCATATTAACGAACGAGAGACAATAAATCACAAACAGTCAGAACAGGAAATCGATTTTTTTAAGTCTAAATCTCTAAATGATTCCAAAAGAATTTTAGATTTAGAGAATGCAAGTCTGAAACTTGTTAATGAATTCAAATACGTAACTAATACAACTCTTCGACATCAACAGGTCATTAACAAAATGTTGAATATTTCCAAAGATGCATTTCTTGTATCATCTGGTGTTTTTAATGGAAGAAGTTATTGGCTGACAAGGACTGCAAATTTCTTTAATCCAACTTTTGCGGAAGCTGTCTGTGGAATTTTCGGTGGTTACCTTGCTGAAATAGATACACGACCTGAATTTGATTTTGTTAGAAGCTTTATTAGTAGATTCGGATTTATAGGTGTAATGACTGGCGGCACAGACGAGGAACGTGAAGGTGTTTGGATAAACAGACACAGTAAAACACCAGTTGCAGCGTTTTGGTACCGAAATGAACCTAACAACGTTGGGGGAATTGAAAATTGTCAAGAGTTTGTTAAGTCACACGATTGGTATATGAATGATGTTAGATGCATTCGTGTGAATACCGATAATGTAGGCTTTGTTTGTGAAATTCCTGAAAAGTAAATGACTTGAAATTAAAAAAAAATAAAATGCATATTATGTTAATCTTTTAATATATATCAAATTAGATATACACAAATATAGTTAACAAAATGAACAATAAAAAAAATTTCTGCAAAGTATTTAATTTAATAATGTATGCGAAATTCATACAAAAATCTTGAATGAAATAGTTTTTTGTACAATATAGGACTGTTGGGTAGTACGCAATAATTATTTGACGCATAATTAGACAGGTGTCTATCCATAACGTCAGTAATAGTAGAGAAGAGAGAGAGATATAGAAAGAGAAAGAGAGAGAGAGAGAAAGAGTAAGAAAGAGAGAGAGAGAGAGAGAGTTGAAAGGGAGAAGATGGCTGTTATGTTGAACTAATATCATGAAGTTTTATTAATTAAGAATTGAAACAACACGTATTTATTGAAACAATATTCGTCGTATAATTATATTATTATGTGTGTCAGAGAAGTTAAACACATGGCATTATAAGTAGAACTAACAAAAACATGTTACGTGATGTTGATTTAAGTTGAACACTATCAAAAGTGTAAATAGAATAACAATGGCCAATAATGAAAATAAAAATAAAAATTATTAACAAATGAATGTCTATACAAATAGAACAATCTAAATCTAAATAAGAACCCTCTACAATTGCAAGTCCCAGGACTTGAGGGTGTCCCTGAGTCTACCCAGCTCTGATGGGTACCTGACATTAGTTGGGGTAAAAGAAAAGGCGGCTGGGCATTGTGCTGGCCACACATACCTTTGTATGCCGTGGCTACAGAAACTGGTGAACGCTGCTTCACCAGCCCTATGATCACTTTGGTCCGAAGTGTACTTTACTTTTTTTTTACAATTGCATAATTATTATATTTTCACAATTTAAAACTACCGGAATGTGTTCTGAACACATAATATGTATATAATAGAATGTGTTATCCCTATATGTACAGTTACTAAAAGTTAATCTTGGCTTCCGACATTTTTTTAAAATGTAAGGCAGCGCTCACTAGAAACGCTACTATAGTAAAATGAAAAAATGCTTATTTTATTACTGATATCTACTCTTATCAAGCGTAGGACTAAAGCAAGACTACTAATATTAAGTAATATGAGGTTACAACTTTCCGTTGTTTATCCTTTACGAGGACAGTAAAGACACGTAGTTTGACATGTTTTTTTGTACGATAATTTTCGCATCATTGATGCAGTTTATTACACAGCATCCGTTGTACCTTTTGCCTGAAACATTAGCTTTGGGTGTTCGAAATTGTAGATTTGATAAAAAAAGACATTGTAAATAAGCATAAATATATAGTGTAACCAGGGCCGCTGCATTTAAACAGTATGGCGTCGGTATTACTTCCGGAAACAGAATAGCGCATTACGTTCTATATTTATTATGTGGTTCTGGATGGCTCCTTTCTGTTGTTGTAAAGGAAATGGATTACATCTACTATAAAAATGTGAATGCTTGTACATTTTCTTTTAATAACATGGTGTCTTTTCTGTCACTATCTAATAATTTTAAACGAGAAAAAATTGGGGGTATATTTGTGGGTGTTTGTTTGTTTGTATGTTTGTGTCAGCGTTCTCGAAACGGGCCCAACGATTTTTGCGAAAACTGTCCTATTGATGTATTCTGGTGAGAAAATGCGTTTTTGATCAATCTTAATTCTTTTGAACCTCTGCTTGACTCTCAATTTTTGGAAAAACCACTGACCATTTCTAAAAATAGCTCTTACATTGGGTTAAAAGAAAAAAAAAAGCATGTCATTGGATTCCCCATCTAGCGCGATCGCGTTCAATAAAACTCTTTTGACGTTATAGCCAAGACTACTTTCATTTTTTATCGGCGTGTAACGACTGTTAATGTTGGTCAGTAGACCGAGACCGGTCATTGCGACCAGGACTGTGTTGGGCACAGTCGTTTGGCCAGTTTTGTACAAACACGGGTTATGAGAAGGGGAGAGAGAGGAATATATATAAAAACAAAAGCGAGTGTGTAACATGGAGAAGTAATCGTAGAGTGAAGACATATTTTGATGATGTTTGTGAGACTATGTTTTTTGGATGTACAGTTATAAGGACACTGTATAGAAGTCATTTTTGGAACTATGGAATTAATGTTGAGAAGTGTTACTTGATGCTTCAAGAACTATTTTGTATATATCGTGAATAAAATATATATGTCTAAGCATTGGAGTTGTATTCTGTGTATGAGGTGAAACATATGAAGTGCATCCCATGTTTGTTGGAGAGCTGTCTTGACGGGTGGAAATAATGTAACGTACAACACATGGGGATGTTACATAATGGTGTCAGAAGTAAAAGCGACATGTTACATGATGCGACACGTTGGAGTTCTCAACGGGAATTGCAGTCCTACTAATGGATATATCAAGGTGAGCTGAAGAATGTCATAAACGTTATGATTTTGCATGACGGGCGGGACTAATTGATATATAACGTGAATATGAAAAGAAATATCTAAAAAATGAACATTGCATTGAGCACGGAAGAATTTTGTTAAAGTCAGTGACATAATTTGTGAACGACTTAAGAGTAAAAATAGTAATATTGCAATGGGAGTTGTACCATATGACAACAGAAGGTGAACTGAAGTTGTGTTTATGAACTCAGTAATAGTTGTTACGGACTAAACATTTATGTTTATATATACGCAACGTGGATTTAAAAAAGAACTATTAGTACATATGAATATAACAATAATTTAATTGGAGCTGTTCGATGTAGAAAGACTATAAACTTTGTTATATTGTTATCTTACAAAATTCAAGATGGGAGATAAATAATCATATGGATATTTATCGTGAATTGAAAAGAGGAGGAATCACGTGGAAATTTCAGATTTCACAATCGGATTAAGAACTGTTTAGCTTTACAAACTCTATTAGTATACCTTGTATTTTCTCAACTTGAAGGAACGTTTACACTGGTGATGATAGTGTTGCAGCCTTCGTTTTGTTAAAATATATAATTAATTGTTTAGTTGTATAGTATTTTGTTTGTAAATTGTTTATACATGCAATTATATCTTTGCATTATTTGTTATTTTCTTATAAAGTGTTTAAATTTGTTGTTGATGTTTATGTGTTAAACTTGTGCTATACTTTGTTATTGTTATTTTTGTTGTATTCTTCTGTTTACATATTCTTCTATTTGTTGTTCTAAAAAGACATATATATTGGTCGTTTATTCATTGTTCTGTTTGTATACATATTTGTCTATCTATTTGTATTTATATTTGTACTTTATTGAATTATTGATTAGTTATATTTCACTATTGTTCATTTATTCTTGTATTGTTATTGAATTTTATAATGATACATACAATTACTAAGAGAAAAAAATGTTATATATTCACAAACTCATTTTTTGATACTATTATTCATGTGTGTCATATTATTTGAATAACTTGTTTGATAACATAATTGTACTACAAGTAATTTTTAACAATGGACAAGTTTGAGAAATTAATGGAATTTGGAGGTAGATTGGGATATACGGGTGAAAAATTGGAAAGTTGGATAACCAAAAAGATTACAGAGTATGATGAAAGGGAACAGAGCCTTTTTGAAAGAGAAACAAAAAGAGAAGCAGAAGAGACTAAAAGAAAAGCAGAGGAGTTTGAAAGAGAGGTAAAACGAAAAGCAGAAGAGAAATAAAGAGAAAATCAAAGACTAAAAAAAATTAGGAAACATGAAGAAAAGATAGAAGAACTTAAACTGGAACAATTAAAACTCAGTCAAGGGACTATGACAGAAATGAAATCATGTAGAAGCAAAGACGATACTATCAAAATGAAATATTTCAATCCAAAAGAGGAGAAAATCGAGAGTTATCTGATGATGTTTGAATGTCTGGCTACACAAAATAAGATTGCGAAAGAAAAGTGGGCAACGCTTATATTGTCCAAAGTGACAGGTGAGGCAATAAATGTAATTTCATACATAAAAGAACATGAGAAGAACAATTTACTATATTGTGAGTTGTTGTTACTAGTCGCTTAACAGGCAGCAGTGAAACCTCTTGCAGTTTTTCTCATTTTTGGACTGTTTTATTCAAAATTTGTTCCTGGATTGTTAGATAATGTTGTGTATGAAAGTTTCCTGGAAATATAGATATTATTTATTTTAAAAAAGACTAATAATTGATGGACTTCTACTGTGTTTTTCCATACTGGCTTCTATTTTCTTATTTCAATGTTAGCATAACAAACTCATCTGTGGCTCTCAAGTAGTAGTGTGTAGGACACTGTGAAGTGATGCGTAGCAATTTTTAGGCCCACAGACATTGTTATAGTACTTAAAATGCACCCTCTTCACTACTTAACTACTACACTGCGTCAGTTGTGTACCCCTGTAAAAAATCTCCTGAGCAGCACAGTACTTATCCAATGCAGACAATTTGGCTTAGTAAAAAAGAAAACCTCAAGAGGATTTCGGGGAGGAACGAGGAAAAAAGGTGTTGGCCACTCTAAGAAGATTTTACATCAGAAAACTGGCTTTCTTACAATTGGCCTCTTAAATGTACGGTCATTAATAAAGAAAGCCTTGTTCATTAATGACCTGATCATAGAGAAGTCACTTGACATCCTAGTCATAACGGAGACATGGCTTCACGAGGGTGGTGATAAACCGGCAATTAGGGACATGACTCCTGCTGGCTATGTTTTCTTCCACCGTCCTAGGTCGTCTGGTCAGAGTGGTGGGGGGTTGGCTGTGATACACCGATCCTCTATTATGATAAGGCTATGTAAAGTGATCACTTTCACTTCGTTTGAATGCCTAAACTTTACAATTTCACACGGCAAACTCACGGTGCGAACTGTTGCTCTCTACAGACCACCGCCTTCTGCCACAAATAAACTGAAGGATAGCATGTTTCATGAAGATTTTGGAACGCTTGTGTCCTCCATCAGCAACAAAATCTTCTCATCATCGGGGATTTTAATTTTCACTGGGATATTCAAGACAATAGGCAAACGTGTCTATTTGCACAGCTGTTTGACTCTGCTGACTTAGTTCAGCATGTTGTCGAGCCAACTCACAGAGATGGTCATATCTTGGACTGGGCTATATCAAGATCGGACAAAGCGATATTTGTTCAGTCAGTGACTGTTGATGACCTACTCTTGTCAGATTACTTCCTTGTATCGCTAACTATAAATATGATTAAGCCTGTTGCTCCAAAGATAAAAATTCAGGCGAGGAATTTAAAGAGGATGGATATTACTTCTTTCCGTAAGGACCTGTCTGAGTCTAAGTTAGTGATGTCACCACCAGATGATGTGGAACAGCTAGTCCTCTTGTACAATGATACTCTCTCATCTTTGTTGGATACATACGCCCCAGTGACAGAAAAGTTTGTTAGAGACAGACCTGATTCCTTTTGGTTTACCCCTCAGTTCAGAAAGCTAAGTTGGCCCGGCGTATAGCTGAGAAGCGCTGGAGAAGAAGTGGCATCGAGGTGGACAAACAAATGTTTCGGAAGGCAAGAAACAAGTTTGCACAAGAAATCAGGCATGCGAAGTCTGAGCATGTTCAGACTGTTCTAAAGGCTGCTGGCACCGACTCTCGCAAGATGTTTTCCGTGGTGAATGACCTTCTCGGGAAGAAATCGGCACCCCTTGTTTTGCCTGACCTGAGCAGCGAGCTAGCTGCAGCAACACTGTGCAACTACTTCAATGACAAAGTTGAAACAATCAGACAAATCTTTGGAGAACGTTGTGATTTGCCTGCAGTGGAAAATGTCTTTGTAGGCACCCCTCTAGAAGAACTATTTCCAGTTTCCCATGAGCAGCTGAGTCATCTCATCATGTCATCCAAACCTATCTATTCCATTGTTGATCCCATTCCAACCAAGATTGTGTTGGATTGTCTGAGTGTTCTGCTTCCTGTATTGGTACGCATTGTGAATAGTAGCCTTCAATCTGCAACAGTCCCACGCCTTTTTAAGGCTGCGGTCATAAAGCCCCTGCTTAAGAAAAATGGCATGGACCCAAATGATTGCAAGAGTTTTCGCCCTGTCTCTAACCTCTCCTATGTATCTAAACTTCTGGAGAGAGTTGTGTCTCAGCAGCTTGTACAGCATCTTAACAGTCATAACCTGCTTGATAAGTTTCAATCAGCCTATCGACCTGGGCACAGCTGTGAGACAGCCTTACTCCGTGTCCTGAGTGATGTTCTTTGTAGCGCTGACCGAGGTGATCTGACACTCTTAGTCCTGCTGGATCTCAGTGCTGCCTTTGATGTAATTGACCATGAGCTTGTTCTGTCGAGGCTTCAAAATGAGGCGGGCATCTCTGGAACTGCACTTCGTTGGTTGAATTCCTATCTGGAGGACAGGACTCAGCGTGTTGTTGTTAATCAGGCCTCTTCACGGGACACGCCGCTTACCTGTGGAGTACCGCAGGGCTCAGTTTTAGGGCCTATCCTGTTCTCTTTGTACAATCATGGAATTTCCCGGAAAACATTTGCTGACGACACAGAACTGTACAAGAGCTTCAAGCCTGAGCCTTCTGCTTGCGGTGATGCTATTCGGGCTGTGGAAGACTGCTGTCTTACAGTAAAATCAGAGTTGGCAGCAAACAGACTCAAATTAAATGATGAAAAGACAGAGGCAATTCTGTGTGGTTCTGACACCAGTCTTAGAAAGGTCGATATTGAATCAATAAAAGTTGGTGTCTCGGATATCCCCTTGTCCAACACTGTTAGAGACCTTGTTTTTTTATTGACAATAAGCTTACAATGGTTCCGCACATTGGTACTGTGGTAAGGGTTTGTTTCTTTCATCTACGCGCCCTGGGTCAGCTGCGTCCTCAACTTAATAAAAGAACAGCTAATGCCGTAGCAGTCTCTCTAATTCAATCAAGGCTGGACTATTGTAATAGCTGTCTGTGGGGTCTGCCCCAGAACCAGCTTCAGAGACTCCAGAAAGTACAAAACACTGCGGCACGCATTGTATCAGTGATTAAGAAGTCGGATCACATAACCCCAGTTCTTAAAGATCTCCACTGGCTCCCTGTGACCAAGCGCATTGACCATAAAATTCTGTCACTTGCCTATAGCTGTATGGAAGGCACTGCCCCTAACTATCTTCAAGAACTTGTTCCCAAGCATGTGTCCACTAAGGCGCTGCGCTCTTCATCACAGTCACTATTCAAAGTTCCCAGTGTGGATGGACATAAAAAGAAGTCATTTGGTGTACGCTCTTTCGAGTCAGCAGCGCCTTATTTATGGAATAAATTGCCTCAGACATTGAGGGATTCTGAAAAAAAGAGTCATTCAAGAGAAGTTTAAAGACCTTCCTCTTCAACTAAGCTTATAGTTTTTTGTTTTGTTTTTATTCATTCACAACTGAAACATGAACCAGAGCGCACTGAGCATGCTAACATAGCATGGATAGGCGCGCTATATAAATCATCATCATCATCATCATCAACAATTACGGCATTGTGAAAAGTAATCTATTAACTCATTTTGGCCAAACAGAAGAAACATACAGGAAGAAATTCCAAGATATCATGTTAGAGAGGAACAAAGATCCCAAGGCATTAGTGCATGAAATCCATGCATTACTAATGAATTGGCTAGAAATAACAAAGATTGATGTACTCAATCCGCAGCAAATCTTAGAAATGTATGTTGTCAACAAAGTTCTCACCAATGCATCACAAAGTCTATTTACTTGTTTGAAAGAAAGAAAGATTAATAGTGAAGAAAAACTGATAATTGCATTGTCAGACTATAAGGATGCACATCCGCATGAGGAAATGGATAATAGAAATAATACTATTGCAGCCATGTCAAGTCCTCGATTCAACAACAGTGGCAATTTTAATAACAGTGACAAATTCAACAATAGCAATTTTAATAACAATGGCAGATTCAATAATGGCTATTTTAATAACAGTGGCAGATTCAACAGTAATAATGATATGAACAGACATCATCGTAATGATAGCAAGAGATTTATTAGTTTGCCCAACTACAATAAGAAAAGGAATATCATTTGTTGGAATTGCAACAAAATGGGGCATTTACGGAAAAATTGCAGAAGTAAAGTTACACAAAAGCCAGCGGAGAGAACATCACCAAATCAAAATCCACAAAGACCAAGGAATGAAGAAAGAGGACGACGAACTCAGAGACAAGACATACAAGATGATCAGCAAACAAATAAGAAAGAGCATGCTAGTGATAATGGTGAACGACATTATGCATCAACTATCCTGGATACACAGGGCAAGTTGAAGTTCAACCCAGCATATGTTAATGGGAAGAAAACTCTATGTTTGAGAGATTCAGGATGTACTACTATTGTGATTGATGAGAAGCTAGTAGATGATACACACTACACAGACAAGCTCACAAACATAAGAATGGCAAATCAGAAAGAAATTAGCTGCAGAACTGCAAAAATTATAATAGATTCGCCATGGGTTACAGGGGAGGTGATTGCAACAGTTATGACAAACGCAATATGTCCTCTGATTATAGGCAATATCCCGAGCTTGCCAGATGACTCAGAGCATTTATTTAAGCAATGGTTACAAAAGCAGGAGGAAACAGAGTGCAACGCAGTATATGTTACAATGACTAGAGCAAGAACTCAGGAGAGTGAAAAAGAAACACAAGTATTAAGCACAGAAGAAATATTAGAGATCAAAGAGGATATCACTAGAGAGAAGTTAATTGATATGCAAACAAAGGATACCAGTTTGGATAAGATTAGACAGAGAATTGATCAGAAGCAAGCCAATTATAGGGGACATACATTCTATTATGTAAATGAAGTACTGACGAGAAAGTTTCAAGACAAGAAGGTCACTTAAAACCAAATTGTGGTTCCTACAGAATTGAGAGACATTGTTGTGCGTGCGGCTCATGACAGTCCATTGGCAGGGCATATGAGTGTACGGAAAACGTATCAAAGAGTAGCACATAATTTCTTTTGGGCCAATATAAGAAAGGACATCAAAAGTCATATAAGCCGATGCAAATTGTGTATTACTAAAAACCCTATGCACGGGAAACACAAAGTACTTATTCAACCTACAGATAAAGTTAGGAGACCATTCGAGAAAATAGCGATAGATATCGTCGGACCAATGTGCCATACCTCAAGTGAAGGACATAAATATATCCTTACTGTTATTGATACTGCTACCAGATGGCCAGAGGCTATACCTCTGCGCAACGTGACATCGGAGAAAGTTTGCACAGCTCTACTAGATATATTTAGTAGATACGGATTCCCAGATATAATATTATCTGACAATGGTACACAGTTCACATCTCATATCAGCAATGCCATAACAAGACTATTGGGTATAACGCAAGTATACTCAACCATATATAGACCGCAAGCAAATGGGATGAACGAGAGATGGAAAAAGACATTGAAGATCATGTTAGCTAAGGCGAGTAATGATCATCCGAACAACTGGAACAAATTCATTCCCATGGTAATGTTCGCATATAGGGAAGTGAGACAAGATTCTAGAGGATTTTCCCCTTTTGAATTGATGTATGGTGCAAATCCTAGAGGACCACTATCCATATTCAAAGGAAGAATGTTAGGACAGAGAGTGGCAGAGGATGACTCGTTTGAAGTTGTGACAGAGGTGAGGGAGAGAATACTGTATGGAATACAAAACGCACAGGAGAATGCAGACAGAGAAGCTAAGAGGCAGATTCATATTAAAAACGCTAACATATGCTTACGGGCTTTGAGGGAAGGTGACCAGGCATATGTGGGTCTTTCAAAGAATAGAGGTGAGACAGTATGGGAAGGACCATACATTGTCATAAAAAAGGTAAATAAAGTTGACTACATAGTTAACATGAAGGGAAATCCAAAAGTGTTACACATTGATTTATTGAGAAAATATGATGACAAACCCGAGAGTTTAACAAAAGTAACAGAAGAAATGAAAACAACTGTGGACAAAGATACCACAAATGAAGGAATGAATGGAAAAGTCCAACTACTACAAGAAGTAAGAACAGTAGCTACAGTGGTACAACTAGACAATGACATCAATAATAGAAATATAGTACCTGTTAAATATGAAGGGCAATTGGGAAACTTGATGAAGGAATTCAGAGATGTCATAACAAATGAAATTGGTCACACTGATAGGATACAACATAGAATTGAAATCATCAGAGATACCAATTTGAAACAAAAGTAATATCCAATACCATATGCATACAGAGAAAGTGTCAAGAAAGAACTGGACCAATTGATCAAGACCAAGAAAATTAGACGATCAAATGCATCATTTGCATCACCGGTAGTGGTAGTTAGGAAAAAGTCGGGACAAATCAGATTATGTTGTGATTTCAGAGAACTGAATAAAGTCACAAAGGTTGATGCAGAGCCGATTAGAGATACCAGAGAACTTTTAGAGGAAATAGGTTCTTCTGAAATATATACACATTTTGATCTCAATCGTGGTTTTTGGCAGATATCCATGGAAGAAAGTTCAATTCCTTACACAGCTTTCGCAACAGACGAAGGACTTTTTGAATGGACAGTAATGCCATTCGGATTGGTAAACTCTACAGCTACTTTTTCACGATTTATGAGAGAAATGTTAGCAGAAGTTCCAAATGTGGTACATTTTGTTGATGATATCTGTATTCATACAAAGGACTGGAAATCTCATAATGCTACAGTTAATGGGGTCTTAACAAGGCTGAGACAATATGGTGTCACTATTGCACCAGAGAAACTAAAGTTTGCACAGAGTAGCATTGATTTCCTAGGCTTTAGAGTAGGAAACACTAAGATACAACCAACTGATATAAACAGAGACAAGATACTAAACATTAAAATACCAAAATCTCAGAAAGAAGTCAAAGGCATGCTTGGTTTATGCAACTTCTACAGTACTTTTATAGCCAATTTTGCTGACATAACTGCACCACTGAGAATACTAATAACCAAAGATAAAAAGAAACATATAGAATGGACGTCAGAATGTCAGAACGCATTGGATAAGACACAAGGAGTATTTCAGAGTGAGCAAATTCTGATTACACCAAATCTAAGCAAAGAGTTCATACTTGTTACAGATGCCTCAAATATAGCTTTGGGTGCTTGTTTGATGCAGGAAGTAGAGAATGTACTGAAACCAATTCTATATCTCAGTAGATCTTTAACCAAGTGTGAGGTTAATTACTCAACGATTGAAAAAAAATGTTTAGCAGTGGTTTGGGCTTTGACCAAATTGCAAAAGTACCTACTAGGAAAGAAATTTACGTTACTCACTGACCATAAACCACTAATGGCTTTGAATAAGAAGAAAATTGCTAATAGCAAAATAAATAGATGGTTCCTGATTTTGCTAGACTATCAGTTTGAAATAAAAGCAATTAAAGGCAAAGATAACATTGTGGCAGATTTCTTATCAAGACAGATTGAATATGATCAAAACTATGAGACTGAGACCGAATTGAAACATATAAGCCAGAAATTGTAAAAGACTATACATTGATAATTTCAGACTAGGGTTCTTTGGACAGAATCATGAATTTGTCAAATCAATTTTTTATTATTAAGATACATATTGTTATGAAATTTTTCTGTGTATTCATTAGTGTAAAATGTATGTTAAAGATATATATATTTCTGTATTGTTTGAGTAACAAAGAAGTATAAAATATTATTAAGTAGTATAAAATAAATGAATATGAAGAGGTATTGTTTATCGACACACTTGAATAGATAATGTATGGTTGGAGGTTAGGAGTTAAATTAAGAGAGTTGATATTGTGGAATTTTTTTGTCACATAAAACTTTTTTTGTGACAGTAATTTTTATCATAATTAGAAGTAAGTGTAAAATATGAAGAAAAATTTTGGTGGATTTGGTCGCATAACATAGTGACAAGATGAAAATATGTGATTTGTATTATTTAACATAGATTTGATTACGTTGTAACAGTTTGTCGTAAGTTGATAAACATGTTTGATATATTTAATAATGTATATGTTTTTTTAGTTTTTGGTAGACAATGATTATTATATGTTTTACTAAAAAAATTTGGTGTTCAAATTTTTTTGATGAGGAGAAGGGGCGTGTAACGACTGTTAATGTTGGTCAGTAGACCGTGACCGGTCATTGCGACCAGGATTGTGTTGGGCACAGTAGTTTGACCAGTTTTGTACAAACACGGGTTATGAGAAGGGGAGAGAGAGGAGTAGATAGAAAAACAAGAGCGAGTGTGTAACATGGAGAAGTAATCGTAGAGTGAAGACATATTTTGATGATGTTTGTGAGACTATGTTTTTTGGATGTACAGTTATAAGGACACTGTATAGAAGTGATTTTTGGAACTATGGAATTAATGTTGAGAAGTGTTACTAGATGAATAAACTACGAAATAACGAGAAAGACGATTGGAAGAAAAAGAAAAGCGGAGGACAAAACAACTAGAGGATGAACGAAAAATACGATTGCATGACTAAAGAGAGCGTAGGAAAAAAAAACTAGATAAGGAAACCGCAGATGTAAGGGAAAGATGATTAGTCGATCTGAAACGTCGCAAGGCAGAGCAATTAAAAAATGAAACACTAGATAAACGAAAAGAAAGGTTGGAACTCAAGCGACAGAAAGCCAGTCAAAGACAATCGGTAGAGACCATTGATCAACGTGAACAACGATTGGAAGAGAAACGTCACCGTAATGTAAGGCGACAATTATTTATGAAACAAAATATATTGCCAACCTACAAGTGCTCAACCAACTCTCACGTCACTTACCCAAGTTTGGGACCTTTCAATATAGCATTTATTCACTGTCACGCTGTTCATTTTACCGAAGAACGGATGTTGAACAGAATCAACCGCGACTTCTTTGATGACTGTTGTTTACATTGTCTAGTAAACATCGGACAATCAATAGTCACGGAATGTTCAGCTTCATTGCAGCAAGACAAGTCTACCATAAGATGAATATGGCAGTACATCGGACACAAAATATTTAGGGTGAATTTGAAAGTCCACAATATCGACAGATGAAGCCTACTTCTTAGATTCCGATGACGCCGTCACCGAGCGCCTGAAACATAACTAAATTATGAAATCAGTCAATCTCTAATTAATTTATTGGAACAAATCATTAGATCAAGCAACCCTTTTGCACAGGCTTTCATGATGATGAGAGAATTGGAAGAAGAGTTCAACCTTGGTGCTACTGAAGAAGGAAATGCACCACCGTATGTGCGGCTTATTTTTAATGGACCTTTATCCAACAGCTCATCAACCGGCATTTATTAAATGATATCACTAAGTAAAATTGTTTTTTATAAAGCCCTTAAAGCACATTAGGATACAATATATTAAGCAAAAATATTGAAATGGAAAAGAAGAGATGACTACAAAATATATGTGTAGGCCTACACCTGATTTAATATGCCCCCCCCCTTCTCCGTAAATAGTAACGCATTTACATGTATCTTATTGTTTACAATTTCAATATTGTTTTAGAGATCTTTGATATTAAATAAATATATCTTATAGGCTTATTCTAACAATATTATTATGATAAAGTTTGCCATTTCTATTATTAACTTCAGCCTATAAAGACCGATCTCAGATCGGTCACCCCGATATTGTTTAATTATTTGAAAAAAATAGTAACAATTCAATTGCATAAATTGATTTCTTAGACAAGCCCCCAAAATATTAACAGTTTTTTAATCAAATAGTTCTGGCTCACTTAATTAAGAAAAATAAATTAGTTATTGCATAAAAATACAATATTCTAGAATGTAAATATGTACACATTTGTAAATACAACAACAATCACATAATGTGTGAATCCTGAAATATAGGCTATTCGAAATTTTATAATAGCAAATTTATGATATAATTAAATTACTTTAAAATATAATACTTATGTAAAATATAATTAAAACAACAAGGGCTGCAATATTGAAAGTTTCATAATTAACACTACTCAAAACCAAACGTATCTATAGATTGAAGAAGGTACAAAAGAAAAAGATTATCTATATTAAATGATTATTTAAAACATACAAAATGTATTTTTTAAACAAAGGCAAATAAAATGACCATTACAATTTCAAAGAATAGATTAACGCCCTGTCCACTGGCTTTGTTCACTGTGACATCAATTTGGCTCTCCATTGACTCAACACCGACGCATAACAGACGTAATAGAGAGTTACCAAACTAACGTCAGCATCTAGTCTGCGCAGCAGCTGTCAAGGCGTCACTAGTAAACACTTGACTGTCTTCTCCGCTAAACACTTCCCATATAATATAATATAAATTGTAAATAGTAGGGACTTTGAACCTCACCTTATGCAACTCCTGAGTTTGCAGTTGTTGATTACGATTTTTTAGCCATTAAATATTGCAATTTTTTATCTACGTGTCAGAAAGTCTTGAAATAAATAATATTATTAAAAGGAACCAGAGATGCTACAAATGTAATAATACAGCATCAGCAATTTGGTTACTTTTATTTAATCATTTGGCTAAGTCGAATATAAAACATATAGAGCATTTGCAATCAAAAAGCAAATATTGATTGTTTACTTTGTGTAGAGGTGCACAATAGCAGCCGTATTACTATAGTATCATGTATTAATAGCGCCCTTTGCTCTCTCTCTCATCGCACGTTTTGTAGGAGGAACTAAGCCTAGACTATTCAAGGAATCCACTCTTGTGCCGACCTTCAATTTTCGGAATAGCTAGAAATAGGTTATTATTTCCCGTACTGAGGAGTTCATGTAAAACTATCGTTTTATTATGAGTTTTGTCAATGATACCATTATTTTCACCCCTTCTAGTAATTGGTATGTTCCCCACTCTTCTCTGCGATTATTTAAAGCTAGGCGCACGGCTAGGCAGCCAGTTTTGTACAGAGAGTTTAAGAGAGTTGGAGAGAGTTTCAAGAGAGTTTTGTAGATATTTATTTTGAGTCTGTTGGATGGACACTTGTGTTGGCACTATTATTGTTGTTGTTATTGCTGTAAATACTACATTTATTGTACATACTTGCTAATATTAGAGTTATCACCTGAATTAACATTTACACTGAAGCTTTTTCTTCATATTACTATTTTATTTTATTGTTTACAAAAGATTGCCCAAACCTAAGCGTTACGCCATGGGGTGGTTGGAGCCCGGACAAAGATAGCCCAAACCTAAGCGTTACATCATGGGGTGGTTGGAGCCCGGACGGAGATTGCTCAAACCTAAGCGTTACGCCCTGGGGTGGCTGGAGCCCGGACAGAGATTGCTCAAACCTAAGCGTTACGCCCTGGGGTGGCTGGAGCCCGGACAGAGATTGCTCAATCCTAAACGTTAGACCCTTGGGGTGGCTGGAGCCCGGACATAGATTGCTCAATCCTAAACGTTACGCCCTTGGGGTGGCTGGAGCCCGGACATAGATTGCTCAATCCTAAACGTTACGCCCTTGGGGTGGCTGGAGCCGTACATAGATTGCACAATCCTAAACGTTACACCCTGGGGTGGCTGGAGCCCGGACATAGATTGTTAAATCCTAAACGTTACGCCCTGGACACAAGAGACAAAAGACTTGTCCTGGTTTTTTAAGATAATTTTTAATTCGATATTAAAATATAGCGAACAGTTGTGTTGAATTGACTTGTTATTAATAATAAGGAAATGAACTGTTAGAACGCAAATCCTGAATTTGTACCCAGGACAATAGAGAGGCTGTAATACTGAAATATAATAATAATAACAAATGTCTTCCCTAGGACGAACGAGAATTATCAACAACATTTACACGTCTCTGACCACAAGGGAATTGTGGTCGTAATAATAAGCTTAAGTAGATTTTATTGTTAAATAGCATCATTTCAACAATATGACGTATAAATATATAGAACACAGTCGTGCGATGAAAACTAACATTGAAAGCAAACATGTAAACCATTAAAGATTAATGAAATAGGTTCCGTAAGTGCAGAATATTTAATTGAAGATGTCGATAGTCTAAAGTCAGCTTAACTTACTATCCAGAAGTAAAACATAAGGCAGGTTGTACAATTTTTCACAATAACTATTGAACTACTATAAAAGCCTTTAATCATTTTTACTTCATTTGACGGACTACTAAGGACTAGTATCACAGTTAAATATAAATATTTATGGAAACACATTATTTATATTTTGGGTGTAACATAGAACAATTTTATTCCTCCATGTCTCCATCATGCTTCTATTTACATAGGTACGTGACCTAGAAACCTAATCCACGCCCATTGCACATGATCTATTTAATGGGTTTCACATGAACTTTTTTCCTTATGCTGTGTTAATGTGAGCACTGTGCATTAAGTTAGTCTGTATGATTTACTATACTACTATATTTTATATGTTCTATATTTTACATGATATTAGTGTAGGTGAATCGGGCAAACAACTTATTAGAGTCAGATAAATCTACTTTCTTCCTTTAAAAAAAAAGGAAAAGATACATTGTTAAATTTCAATATATCTAACTTAAGTCTTGGCACTAATCACACCTTATGCCCCGCAAAGAACACTTCGTTCTGCAAACTCATCGCTTCTGGAAGAGCCCCGTTTCTCTCTGACGACCGTTGGCCTTAGAGCCTTCTCAGTATCCGGTCTGAAGGTGTGGAATCAACTTCCCATTCAACTGAGGCGAACAAGCTCTACTGTTACTTTCAAAAAGAACTTAAAAACTCATTATTTCAATATTTACCTTAGATAACATTTAACATGCTTTAGAAACTTACTGTCTTATTTATGGGTTGGGTCGGTTAATACTACATTTATTTGTTTTGTCTTTTTTTAATCATCAATTTAGCTCTGTCACCTGGCCTAGTGTAATATCCGTATTCTTAGTTGTATGTTAAACGTACTCTGAGCTTACATTATGTTTGTTGGCAGCACTATACAAATATTTTTATTATTATTATTAGAGAGGCCAATATATATATATTAATTGTATTGCTGAGTTTGTCGACTTCCGTATGATAACTTACACAGTTTAAATTGTTGGTAAACAGAGTAAATATTCACTAGCGTTTAGCTATACTTTCACGCAGAAGTAAAGTTGATGCTTGCGTTTTATTTACAACTGCAAAGCATGTTGATTTGTTTGGTTTTAATGTGTTTTCTATTACTTTTTTTAATTGTAAGTTTGTGATGTTTTATATTGGTTTTCTGCTTCATTTTTACTTCTTTAACCCATATCTTGCTGAGGTCTTATTTTTTCTTTATTTTTTCATATGTTATAGAAAGTCATAGTGTAATAAACGAATGAAAGTTTGTTTTTGAAATTTTTTATTTTTTTTTAGGAAATAATTAGATTTTAAATTATGTCCTTAAAAAATGACGCCAGCAAGAAATGATACCGTGACATTGCATGGTTGCGATAGAAACAGGCTCTTTTATCTCAAGGGAAAATACATATTTTTTAACAATTTAAGTTGGAATGATTAATTTATAGCTTTTCAAAACAATAAGATAAGAAAATAGTGTAATAAAACATTGACATTAAAGTGGCACCCGGGCACTGAATGGGTTAACTGTACAGACCAAGAAAACCAATAGCATCATTTAAAACACAAATAAAAATGCAAGCATAGACTCTGACCACAGATAAGCCTAGGATGCATTAATTTTCATTACAGATGGAGTGTATGTAATTTATAATATCAAATTATATAAATCATATATTTTTTTAAAGTATGCTTTAAATAATAATATATATGTGTTTTTTGCATAATATGTTGTAGATATTGTGATACTTGGCGTGATCACCTAGATAGAGATACATATGTATATAGGGCCTATAGGCAGCTTAGCCAACACAAGTTGATTTCACTCATTGCTTATAACGAAATCTGATATTCTTTCCTTTAATAGGCCTACATTATATAGGTCCAAATAAATATATTCTATGTTGGCATCTCCTCGTATTGTTTTCATTATACTGCATGGTACATATATTATTCCGTAATGGTATTCTGAAAAGGGATGTTTAACGAAAACCGGAATACCGGATTCCGGTTTTGAATCTGAAAACCGGTTTTGATTTTTAAAACCGGATTTCGGTTTGTTGACTGGAAGGTAGTCGTTACTTCAAGTAGCACGGCCCTTTATTATATTTTTTTATTGGTTCTGATGGAAATATTTTTGAAAACAAAAGTTGGATTCACGCAAAACAATTATTGAAATGCATTGCTAACACTATTTAGTCTTAGAGATATTGTTTTTTTTTTTCTCCAAATACCAACTATGGCTTGAGATAAAAACAACATCAAACCAAATGTTGGCTCATCTTTTAGATGTGCGCTACTCTTTGATGTGCCTCAAGTGCGGCAGGGATTGCCCCTCCCGGGTTGGCCTACACAGCTATTCTTGGTGGTGCAGTTGGATACCTAACCCATGAAGCTACACCATCGTCGCTTGAGACGGACGGATGCCGACGACGACTCTTTGATGTACGCAATGGAGATTGGAGAGACGCAAACTAGTTTTGTCCTGTGACCTTGAACAATTCGGCTAGACACCGCGTATGTGCATTATTATTAACGGCAACATTAAATTAACATTCTTTTGACTTTTGATTTGTTCTACGTGATCCTATTCAATACATTATTTTACAAGTCTAAGTCCACGGTGCACATATGAAAGCTATTATCGGTTTTAATCAATTAGCCCATATTTTTTTTACTTCTAAAAAATGTTAGGGTAAAGTGTACAAAATCATAATGTATTCACACAAATCTACCTCTTGAATGCTCTGCAAATGCTTAATAAGTTTGAACTATTTTTCAAATACACCTACAAAACTACGCACATTTTATTGCATGTCTTTTCCGACCTTTGACTTGTGACATTGCGGGGGGGGGGGGAATCGAGATCTGGTTTTAAACCGGTTTTATAGAATCGAAAACCGGTTTTGAAAAGAAACCGGTTTTAACATCCCTAATTCTGAACATCAGATAGGTCTTCGGGGCAGCGGATTGGTATTCTGGGCAGCGTATTTGTATTCTGGGCATCGGCTAGGTCTTCAGGCTATCGTATAGGTCTTCAGGTCATCGGCTAGGTCTTCAGGTCATCGTATAGGTCTTCAGGTCATCGTATAGGTCTTCAGGTCATCGTATAGGTCTTCAGGTCATCGGCTAGGTCTTCAGGTCATCGTATAGGTCTTCAGGTCATCGTATAGGTCTTCAGGTCATCGTATAGGTCTTCAGGTCATCGTATAGGTCTTCAGGTCATCGTATAGGTCTTCAGGTAATCGTATAGGTCTTTAGGTCATCGGCTAGGTATTCAGGTCATCGTATAGGTCTTCAGGTCATCGTATAGGTCTTCAGGTCATCGTATAGGTCTTCAGGTCATCGTATAGGTCTTCAGGTCATCGTATAGGTCTTCAGGTCATCGTATAGGTCTTCAGGTCATCGTATAGGTCTTCAGGTCATCGTATAGGTCTTCAGGTCATCGTATAGGTCTTCAGGCCAAGAGATTGGTTTTCTGGGCAACAATTTGGTCTTATGGGCGCCAGATAGGTCTTCTGTGTAGCAGATAGGTCTTCTGTGTAGCAGATAGGTCTTCTGTGTAGCAGATTAGTCTTCTATGTAGCAGATAGGTCTTCTGTGTAGCAGATTAGTCTTCTGTGTAGCAGATAGGTCTTCTGTGTAGCAGATTAGTCTTCTGTGTAGCAGATAGGTCTTCTGTGTAGCAGATAGGTCTTCTGTGTAGCAGATAGGTCTTCTGTGTAGCAGATTAGTCTTCTGTGTAGCAGATAGGTCTTCTGTGTAGCAGATTAGTCTTCTGTGTAGCAGATAGGTCTTCTGGGCAGCAGATTCATTGTTTGGGGAGCTAATTTGTCTTCTGGGCTACATATTGATCTTTTGGGCATCAGATAGGTCTTATGGGCACTGGATTGGTCTTATGTGTAACGGATAGGTTTTATGGACAGCGCATTCGTCTTTAGGGCATCAGATTTGTATTTTGTGCAGTTGATGTGTCTTTTGAGCAGTGGATTGGTCTCCAGGGCACCGAACAGATTTTGTTGGCAACAAATTGTTCTTTTGGGCATGATATTGGTCATCTGGGTAGTCTTATAGGCATCGAGTTAGTCTTTTGGGCAATGTATCGAAACCAGCAAAAAACAAAAATAGCTAGAAAGGTTTGCGTCGATCCTATTGTAATAGAAAAAGAGTAGTCAGCTTTAGAAAAGGAGAACTCTGTCTTTGTCGGCTGTATGATGTATTCTAGAATTTAGTCAACACAAATGTGCTCAAACAATCTGTAAAGCTGAATAGTCTCATCTCCTCATCTCAAATTCAACATCATTTGTATTTGATTGTTTATAATTTGGAGACCTAGAATCTATACATTTACTAGAATGTCTTTAGTTACATCATCTTCATTACATTACCTGACGGCTGAATCAACATACTGAGTGCATAATATAATATTATTGGTCTATTTAAGTAATAGCATGTTAAATTAAGTAAAGCTTGTGACATATGTTGAGAATAAAATATAGGTATATACTAGAAATAGTATAATAATGTATATTTATGTATATAAATATGCAATGTGGTTTTAAAACTAGTTAATATGGACAAACAACATATCATCCTTACTCAACTATCTTCAATTGTTAATGACTCCATAATATATAAAAAAAATAATTAAAAAAAAAAAATAAAGTTTTTCTATGTTTTAGCAAAGAGAACAGTAAAGACTTAATTTTAAGTCACGGTATCATTTGTTGCTGGCGTCCATAAAAAAAAGTTGGTTTTAACACCTCTGTGTAATTATTATTATCGTTGTAAACTAAATATCTATGTTTATGCCTTCTACTAACATTAATTAAAAAAGTTATGTTAATTCTTAAGTTAAATTTTAATATTTTCATTTTAAAAAATTATCTTTTTTTCAGACTTGACAATTTTTCCGCATTTTATCAAACTCACGATATAAATTTTTTTTCGCGCGCAAAAGAATCTAAAAGCCGACAAATAAAAATAATAATTAGATATATCAGTATAATATATTCTTTACATTCAATGAAAAAATTGCAAACTATTAGCTTAATTTTATGTCTTAAATCACATTTTACGAAGTGTCCTTAAATAAGGACGCCAGCAAGATATGGGTTAATGATGTTTTGGAGGTTGTCTCTGAGTCTACCCTGCTCGGATGAGTACCTGCCTATATAAAGTAAATGCGGCTGGGCATTGAGCTAACCACACATCTCATATTATTCCTTGGCCACAGAACCTGGTGTGCACTACTTCAATGGCCATAGGATCAGTATATTCCAACGTTCACTTTACTAGATATATATAATATCATTTCAATATACTACTTCAGTAAGGAAAAACAACTAAATAATCAATTTTTTTTTTTTTAATTCGTCAATTTTTCTGGAATTTCACAGACAAAGCCTATGTCGTTTCTGTTCACAAAATAACAATTCACATCATTCATGACCCAATTATGATCCCTGGAAAATGCTTGACAATTCTCATACCCACCTCTATTGTTTGGCTCACTATTAGCCCAAAATGCTGCTACTGGACTCTTATTGTACCTATTTACCCAAACACCTTCTCTGTCTTCGTCTGTTCCACCAGTAATTACATACAAAATATTTGCGTTAGCGCTGACAAAGGATTTCACAAACTCGAATTCAGCATGTGTGTCTATTTCAGCCAAGTACCCACCATATAATTCACAAACGTCTTCAGCGAAACTAGGATTAAAGAAAGTTATTGCCCTTGTCAGCCAATATTTTCTCCCATTAAAGCTGTTAGATGAAAGAAGAAAAGCTGTTTTGGAAAGTTCGAAAATATGGTCTACACGGTCTTTAATTTTGGTTGCATTGTTTGTAATATTATTAATATTTTCAATGATTTTTCCATTGGTATTTTCTAGGTACAAAATAGTGTTGGTTTCATTAAGCAATTTCGATTTCAAAACATCTGTTTCAAGTACCAAACGCCCTAAAATGTTTTTCAATTCCTCATTTTCTGACGCCATTGATTCTGACTGGTGTTTCATTTCATTTATTTCTCGAATAGCCATTGCTAGTGTAGGTGAGTTAATTATAACTTTCTTTTTACTTAAAATAGATAAGGGCTTTCCCATTTTATTGACCCCATTAATTTCACATCTATAGAGACCAGCGTTTTCGATATGAGGATCTTCTTTTGTTATATTGATATACGATAAACCTGTATTATTGATCACGCCAGAAGTATGAGTGCCATCACCATCCAACGTAGTAAAACCTTCAAAACTACTAAGTGAAGCGATACAGGTAAAGTTTGATTCATCATTGATCTTCGCATGGGAAACTGATATTGTAAAAAGCATGGCTATAAATGCTTTCTCCTTCATGTTTACAGTGCATTCAATGTACATGCGCTCTGTCATGCCTTCTACAATGTTGTTGGGGTAAACTTGCATTTCAGGAGTCGTTTCTGAAAGAAATGATATGTTTTCTATACACACACAATGCTAGAGATGCAATAATTATATATATATATATATATATATATATATATATATATATATATATATATATATATATATATATATATATATATATATATATATATATTTATATATATATATATATATATAATATATTAAAGACCGACCGATATTCGGTTTCGGATTCGGTTTCGGCACAGAAAATAGGCAAAAACCCTTATTCGGCGTGGATTCGGTTTCGGCCGAAGACAAAAGGTTAGTTTTCGGTTTGTTTACGGTTTAGGCCTATACTGACATTGACTTTCGGTCGTCAGCCGAATATCTATTTTAACGCTTTTGCTGCATCTATTTCTCTGCTTATTGATACTTTCATTTAGTTAAACTGTTGTGAATTAATCTGTGTGAAGTAGGGATGTTAAACGAAAACCAGATTACAGGAGGAAATCATTCATAATGGTATCCCACGATTTATAACCTTTTTATCTGAAGAAATATTTGTAAACCCTGTTTGATTAGCACAAAACAATTCCTTAACATTTTATTCCTTGCGAACACTCGTTTGTCAGAGGCGACTTATAGTTGTTTTTTTTTTTGGTATTCCGAATATTGCTTGTGAATTTGCAATACAAGCACTTACAACAGATAACGCAGATGTTAACGCTAGTCGTCGGTACATACATTTGATCTACGTATTCGAAAATGAACAAAATGGAATTTCCACACTGATGCTGAACGCTCCTTTAACAAACAGACCGATAGACGTAAGGTTGCGAGATACTTGGACTGTAAAAGGAGGACATAGAGTAAAAATGTATAATATTCGGTATGTTTTCGTTTTCGGCCGAAACTAAAAACTTGGTTTTGGTCGGTCTCTAAATATATTTATATATATAGAGAGAGAGAGATAAAAGAAAAAACATCATGCCCTATGTTTTATTCAGTGAAAAAAAAATATTGTATTTTGATCTTACCAGTATATTAGATTAATATATATAATATATATTTCATTTCGTTCCATAAATGTAAAAAAAAAAAAAAAATTAACGCATTCTAAATATAACTTTTTAGTATAAGCTAATGAAATATATTTAGGCTTCTGAAATATTTCGCTCTTAATTATTTACAATGCAATAAATGCACATATATTTTGTCAATATAGCTATATATGATTTTCCTACAACGTCTAATCACTTAGCTTTCTTCTGCCCCTGTATTAGATTTAACCGGTAGTGCCAATTTTATATGCATAAAAACAAACGGACGAGTTACGAGTTTTCTGGTTCCTACGTCAAGGGCGTAACAATGTAAAAGGGACAATCCAGTTTGGGTGAAGATCAAGATTCTGCCCGAGACTACCCATCCCGCGACATGCCGCGTAACAAAGTGTAAGTTCTCCGCCAGTACATGCACTACTCTGCTTCTTGCCACCTTCGGATCGCCAGTAGAACTCGCTGCCGCTTGGCTAGCGTGCTTTATAAACATCCCGTAAACACATATTTAAAAAGATATCAACTGCTACAATTTGAAAAAAAAACTTTAAAGTTGATGAGTAGTCAGTATTGTGTTTATCTCTCAAATTGTACTATTCTTGAAAAGTATTTTTCAAAATCAATACATCGAAATGAATTGCTTTTACAATTATTTAACTTACTAACTTGCAAAGTCACCAAATAAAAGATGTGGCTTTCTCAATATAAAGATTTCTTTTTTTTCTATATTCAATGCACTAAGCGAATTTTTTAGATATTAAACATATGAAAATATATAATTAATGTTCCTACCATTGTAAAAAGCTAATTAATGGTTATTTTCAGCACTCAATTTCCTTAAACTTATTATGCATTATTATAATTCTCCAAGCCTAATCATTAACGCATGTCATATTGCAATAAACCCAAAATGATTTTATAAAGATTAAAACTACTAAAAAAAAACAATAAAAAAAAGCAAATGATTTAGAACGCCTAAACTGCTACGAAAAATAAAACCGAATATAAACGTAGTTGCACAATGTTATTTGTATATTGATAATATACATACGTGACAAAGCTAATCCATTTGTCGTTGGGAAGCTGAAAAACAAAGCAACAACTAAAGCCAACATTGTAACAAATTTGTATCAATGCCAACGTGAGCTTAATATTTCTTGTAATGTGAACTCTTGGTTTATATACTAATAGAAGTACTCTATTATCATTTGATTTTAAATTATGTAGGTGTTATTTTTTTAGAGCACGAGGTGAAAATCTCCATTTGATGCATAGATCTATATTCTGATATCACGACTACATCAGGAAGCAATTTGTGCTGGACACATATTCTAATTACTATTTTATATCCTTTATACCACATGTGATTATGTCAACAGAGGGGAAATAGTGTATACACTTCTCTCCTCCAATACGTAGGCACGAACACCCAACGCATACACCCTCAGAGAGTTAGCTATTTCTAATTATCGACTGAAAAGAAAATGTCTCTAGCTGTATAATTAGAAACAGAACATGTAAAAACAATAGCACTGATGAAATAATAACAAGACGTTCAAAATGGCCGCATAAAGCCGCCATAACATAGACAATGACTCAAACAAATTCCTTAGATGGAAACGATGTGGAAAAAAGAAAGCAGTGTGACCGCTATACATACAATACAGAAATATTACATAAAAAGCCACTGAATGTCATTACAATTAATAAACATGGCATGAGATTCATTGGTTAGACAAGGCTATGGAGAGTTAACGGTTCTGTTGTTGTCTTAAGGTTTTGAAATACGCATTCTCTAGTAAAGTAAAACTTTAGTTTACGTCAATTTTTTTCTGCAATATGTGTCTGTTTTCTTTTATCATTCAAATGTGTAATTTGTTCATGTGTTCAAAATATGTATAAAAAATAATAATATAAACATTGTATAAAGCGTTAAAATAAAGTAACCTAATTAACAATAATAATAATGGTCAATTATATAGCGCTTCTATCCATGCTATTTTAGCATGCTCAGTGCGCTCTAAAAGACTATTAATATGTGAGAGGTTTCTCTGCTGCCGGTTAAGCGCTCGTGATTACAACACATTACTAACGTCATCTAGTCCCAAAACTCCTGTAGGGCGACAGGAATCTGCCGGTGGCGGGGATAGAACCCGCGACGTTTCAGGTGCTTTTTGGTTGACAGTCTGGTGAACTGACCACACGGCCAGCCATTATATAAAGTATGTCACATATTGGTAGTTCCAAATACTGGAACACACACTACTTATTTCCTTTTTATCTATCCAACGCGAGTTTTGTGGGCGGTACTAAGCCTATACTGTTCTAAGAATCCAGTCTCGTGCCAACCTCAAATTCTCGGAATAATAGTCTATTATTTCTTGTACAGGGGAGTTCATGTTAAAACTATCATTTTTATTATGAGTTTTGTAAGGATACCATTATTTTCACTCCTCCTAGTACTAGGTATATCCCCCGCTTTTCTCCGCCAGTATTTAATGATTCGTGTTATCTTCAAGGCAGTTAGTTTTGTAGATACTTTCCTTTGAGCTTGTTATGGACGCTTTCATCGGCACTATTTTATTATTGCTGTAAATACTACATTTATTGTACATACTTTATCACCTGAATTAAATTATCAACAACATTTACACTGATGCTTCCTCGTCAAGTTACTATTCTATTTTTGTTTCATTGTTTACAATACTATAATATATATATATTTACAACTACAACGTCAAGGAAAGGAACTGTTAAAACGCAAATCCTGAGTTTGTGCCCAGGGCAATAAGAAGAGTTCGTTTAATACTTAAATATAAATAATAATAACCAAAGTCTACCTTAGGACTAACAAGAATTATCAACAACATTTACACGGCTCTGACCAAAAGTGGATTGTGGTCATTAACAAGTAGCAATTATGTTGATGAATTAGTAAGATTAGTTTTGTAAAAAAAATCCATACTTTAAATGTTTGTTAGTTGCGAACTTTTGATTTTATTTTCGTTATTCCTAACACTAAAGATATAATAAATTAACATCAACGTTCTATCAGCATATTACAACTGATGCTTCAACTACGCTAGTGCCCCTTAATAGAAAAAATGATAATAAATTGTGAAACATAAAAGAAGGTATAGGCTAATATTAAGAGTATGTTGGTAAAATAAAGACTTCCACATCAGTTATGCATTGCCAATATATATTTAGGAGTTAAAATATCGTAATGTTCGACATAGCAAACTAGTACGAGTAACATCTGCCCTATTGATATTCTCTCTCTCTCTCTCTCTCTTTCTCTCTGTCTCTCTCTTTATTTCTGTCTTTGGCTCTATCTCTTTCATTTAAATGTTTTTATATTTCTAACACAGCCCTATCTACCACTACAAAGCAATACCATGTAATTAAATGTAACACTTAAAAAACAACTTTTACCGTCACCAGTATGCAACATGTTGTATGGTTATGTTATAACTGAGTTACACAGAATAAGTAGTTATTTTTATAAAAAACGATAATATTGTTGATTACGTCTCTCATCATAATGTCTAATATTAAAGCAAATAAATGTTTACTTTAACTTGTATTCAATAATAATAGTAATAATAATAATAAGACTTTGATAGCGCTTATCCCCTTGGGAACAGTTCTATGAACTGTCAACAGTTACAGACAGAGTACAGACACCGAATAAAAGGCAAAAATGTATAAATGAAAAATAATAAAATATTTAACTGCTACTTGAATAGGTAGGTCTTCAGTCGGCTTCTGATGGTGTCAAAGCTAGGGCTCTGTTGAAGTTGTAGTGGGAGGGCATTCCATGTAGACGGGCCCACGTATGAGAATGTGCGTTCACCAGCGGACACCAGTTTTACACGAGGGATCTGAAGAGTAATTGTATCAGAAGCCGAGCGGAGTGGACTCAATATTATTTAATGGAGGGGTTCAAACAACAAGGTCTATAGCTATCGTGAATTGCATGGTGGTTTCCAGGTCTGTCTCTTTTCTATACAGTTTGGTGTTGGTGGAGATCATCTGCGGCCAGAACTTGTTGCGAGCTGTTTCATAAAGAGGGAAGGCTTGGAGCACATGTTCTGTTTTCTCAGGAGACATCCCACATGGGCAATCTTCACTGGTTCCAATGCCTAGCCTTCGGAACATATGTTGTCTTAGTCTGTTTTGTCCGGTACTGAGCCTGAAGATAATGTTTTGGGCTTGTCGGGAAAGGTTGTAGTAGGAGTCATTTTTGTCCTGTTCTGGATGATTTTTGGTCCAATTTTTGTCATGTTCTGGATGATTATTTGTCCATTTTTGTCATGTTCTGGATGATTATTTGTCCATTTTTGTCATGTTCTGGATGATTATTTGACAATTTGTGTCATGTTCTGGATGATTATTTGTCCATTTTTGTCATGTTCTGGATGATTATTTGAAAATTTGTGTCATGTTCTGGATGATTATTTGTCCATTGTTGTCATGTTCTGGATGACTATTTGACAATTTTTGTCATGTTCTAGATGATTATTTGACAATTTTTGTCATGTTCTGGATAATTATTTGACCATTTTTGTCATGTTCTGGATGATTATATGTCCATTTTGTCATGTTATGGATGATTATTTGACCTTTTTTGTCATGTTCTGGATTATTATTGACCATTTTTGTTGTATTTGTTCTTTGATGCATTTTTTCCTTTCCTCTGCATTTAGGCAGACATCTTCTTGATGTTCTTTGCTGCCAGATTTTGCCAGTTGGTCATCAATCTCATTTCCAATTATTTTACTATGTCCTGGTATCCATTTTCTGTCTTTAACTATTTGAATCAGTAACATTAGTATATTTTATTATCAACGTCTGATCACCCCTAATCATGCTAATAGTATTGAAAAAATTAACTATTTATTAAGAGAATGTTAGTTACTTATGGATAAACCTTTAAAAGCAGGATTTTTCATTATTAACTTTTACTTCAAAAGAAGAAGACATCTACTAGTAAATTATAGAAGGACGAAAAATTTGCTAAAATAAAATACATTTTTATTTTTCGTTGGACATATAATAATCAATAACTTAAGAAAAACCATACATGTGCCTACGTATAAGCTAAACACTAACGATAGTTGTATAATTAACTTGTTTGTGTAATCATATTATGGATTGATATATTAAAGAAAAATTATAGGTCGTAATTCGTTAAAATGTTTGTTTAAAAAATAAGCCTTTAAGTATCTTGATATAATTAAAAATATATTTCTTTATTTACAAAACAAATTCAATTTTTGAACTGCATTATTTCCATAAAGAGCTCAATGTATCACGAGTTGCAACAGGTATTGATCGTTTGTAAAACTTGTTGACGCACACACATATCATTCTGGAAGAGATATAGTTATAATGTATTCAAATTTATCCATTTTTTTATCCACATAACTTTAAAATGTATGTACATTTTATAGGACTATCTAAACCGTTTTCAAAAATTTCTATATATCTTTATTAAATAGAAAAAACTTAAATAAATAAACCATACTAATTTACGTATAGATTTGTCACAGTACAAACTAGGGATGTCGAACGAAATCCGCAGTTGCAGATTTCGGTTTTTAAAGCGAAAACATGTTTTGATCTTCCAAACCGGTTTTCGGTTGGTTGGTTGGAAGATGTTCGATTACTTCACGTAGCACACAATTTTTGGGTTCTGATGGAAATATTTAAAACAACCAAAAAGGCTGGCTTCGCACAAAACAATTCTTGAAATGCTTTGCCCAGACTAAATGGTGTTTTTATTGAAATCTAAATCCTAACTATGGCTTTGATTTGGTAAAAACAACATCAAATACCAAATGTAAAGTTAAATTTATCAGGAATGTTCGGCTCATTCTGTCGATGTGCGCTCCTATTTAGATTACGGAGACGCCATCGAGTCTGCGCTTTAGGCCTATTGTGAAATGTACTATTAAATACATGAATTTGTTTTTATTGTTTGCTAAGCGATTCATACATTATTATAAAAGTCTAGGTTCACGATGTGTTGTTAATACAATAGTTCTTTAATATTAGACCGAAGTTTATGCAATTTGTTTAGTAGAATATAAGCAATTTAAAGTTGGCAAGCTTGTTCTCCTTAATATTACAGTCAACCATAATCGGAAATGTGATTATCACTATTAAAAGCTAGTATTGGCTTGTCGCACACTTTGTTTCTCCGGCCTGTGAAATCGCGCACTGGGGGGGGGGGGGAAGAGATAACGAAAATCCGGTTGAAAGGTAGTTTATTGGTCTGAAACTTGGTGGTTTTTGAAAAAAACTAAACGGTGTTAACATACCTAATGCAAACCACAGAATAAGTATAGAACAAAATGCGCAATTGCATATTTTTCTGTTTCCGGAAGTAATACCGACGCCATACTGTTTAAACGCAGTGGTCCTGGTTACACTATATATTGATGCTTATTTACAATGTCTTTTTCTTCAAATCTACAAGTTCGAAAGCCCAAAGCTAATGTTTCAGGCAAAGGTTACAAAAATTGTTGTGTAATAAACTGCAACAATGATGCGAAAACGATTGATTATCGTACCAAGCTACTCCTAGGCCTAGGCTATCTTTTCAAATATCAGTACCGAGGGGAATATTATTGTACATCATATATGCCTAATCCTATAATGTTGAAAAGAAAATAGGTAATTAAGTCAAATTTATATAACAGTAAGCCTATGATGAAATATAATATATTTATGTTACGCCTAGATATCCTTTCTCATTTTACTATGTCTCTAGCGACAGCTGCATTGCGTCGAAAAAAAATGGCGGAATCGAGCTTCACTTTTAGTGACTGCGCATATAGGGATTGCGCATTCTGTTCTATACCTATTCTGTGATGCAAACTGACGCCAAAGCACCCTACATCTGAATGTAGTACAGGATACGGATACAATTACATTTCTGTAATATATATATATATATATAGAGAGAGAGAGAGAGGGAAAGGGAGAGAGAAAAAAAAGAGAGAGAGAGAGAGAGAGAATAGAACGAAAGAAACTTGTAAATACTTTTATCACATCGACTGCCATAATATCCTTCTTTGCAAGTGCAACTTCCGTCCACTTTTGAACAGCCATCAGTACACCCAGCACCACAGGCTGTAATATATTTTAATACAATGTATGATTGTATAAGTACACCCAGCACCACAGGCTGTAATATATTTTAATACAATGTATGATTGCATAAGTAAAGGTTAAAGTAAAGTATCCTCCTCAGACTGCTATTTGAACATGACCTGTTTAAATAGTTCAGAATTGTATCCATAATTCATTTAGAGTGTAGAGTGTCTATATTTTATAATGGCTAAGATATTATTTACTTATCATATGTATATATATATATATGTAATATAATATATATATATATATATATATATATATATCTGGTACGCTCTTTCCTTTTTGAATTCTGAATTCTCCGGGAACAATCCATTCTAGCATGTTCTCTATCAAAACCTTTATAAGGCCCAGTGATGTGCTTATGTTCTTGTTATTTTGCGTAGTGATAAATAAGTTACATGTTATCGACCTGTTTTTTTAAAAGCAATAATTGTAAATAAATTCAAGTATTAAATTCTTCTTGACATGTTCATCGATCGGCTAGAGTGTATTATATTATAGTGAACCAGACCCTAGACAAACGACAGAAGACTTGGAATTTAAAAAAAAAGAAGACAAAAACGGCCTATGCAGCAGAATTGGCACAACTCCTAACATTCAGGGCCTTCTATACACCGCTAATATCGCTGCCCCGTACCCCATACGACCTGATTATATTTCTTTCATTTTCCCTAGGTTTAAAAGCAATTTTATTATTATAAATCTCTAGGGTTCTACTCAGTAGTTTGTTCAGATCTCTTTATTATGTCTATGATTTAGTAAAACAAAAGGGATGTAATTGTGGAGTAAAAACGTAATCCCTACTGTAAGCACAGCTATTGCCGTAGCGTCCAACTTTACAGGTACAGCTTCCATCACTTTTTGAACAAACACCATCACACCCGTCATTGCAATCTAAAAAAAGAAAATTGAACATTAGTAGCCTACGTTAATGTTTAAATCAGTGCGTGAATGGTCTACAGATTATTTCAAAAATCAGGTAATCAAACAACCAAAATGGAACAGTTAAAGCAGTTTAACAGCTCAGAGTATTAAATAAGAAGAAATAATATTGCTTTATTGATCCAAAGCAAAGATAAATTTTATTTGATTACATAAATTCCGTCTTTCAGCATATTTTAAACAATATAAAAGTACTATTTGTACTCAAGCACAAACTTATTCATTTTAAAAAAGGCATTCACACACATAATCATACTATTTATCATAAAAACATAAGTTCACTAGTGACTGTACCCACTTGTTTTAATGTATCGGTCAAATTAGCTTTTATCGAGGATGAATGTTGTTGTTGTTTTTTTTTCATTGCATAATGATTAGTAATTTTTCTGATGCATACATTTCTTGTTGAACAGGATAAAAATGTTTTGTTTTATTTTGGAATAGTCATTAATGAAATAATATGGTCTATCACTCTTAAAAATGTTTCTAATAAATCCAATAGCAACAATTTTAAAAATAGCTACGCTATTTATTTCGATGAAACAATAGGAACTCACCCTAAAGTTTAGTATTTACTTTAAGATGAATTAGTCATATAAAAAATCTATAATCTATAGATTATTTTATTTCTGCTCACTCACAATGTAATAAATAAAGAGAAAATAATTTCGAAGAAAAGGGTTCTTAGCATGGGGGTGAAAATGTTAAAAGAATGTATTGCCATGGACATTGAGAGTTTGGGCTTACTGCGATCACTTGATTTGGGTCAAAAAACCTTCTAAGATTTATTCAGCAAGAATTGAACAAACGCGAAGTTAATATAACAATTTTTGAAACTGGCCCTAAAACATTTGTATACCTAATAAAAAGTTCTTATGCATTTTGTTTGCGTCGTTTTTCTTTCTAAAACGTTTAAATTACCTCTATGACTATTAATAGCGGTAATAAATTTATTCCACATATAGGCAAAAATAATATGCAACTTTATAAATGCGCAAAATACACTGAAAGAAATAAAAAACAATGTATTGAGGGGTTTCGGAGTAGGGAAGGGCAGAACAGTTGATATAATGTGTTGTCTTTGAGAAAGACATAATATGTAAAGTTGTAAGGTAGTTACACTGATCTCTAAAAAGAATGGATTACGCTCGGAAGAAACATTCTTGAGGAAATTTCCGCCATTTTGTTTATACTGTCACTGATCCATATATATAATTACCGTGAGTTTGTTTATTTATTTAGATCTTTGTTTCTGCTCTATATTCTCCTAAGTCGTTTGACTAATCGGGTTAAAAGTTAAATGTATAAATTGGAAACGTCCTCCAAATTAAAGTTTTATTTTTGTAACAATATTGCTTAATTCGTTAATTTATTTTTTTAAATAAACTAAGGCCTATTACTCATCACCGTATGTTAAGGTTATACAATGGGCACAGTTTCCAAATGATGTCCTTTTGAAATTTTTTCAAATTTAGTGTGTGTTCGGGACCGGGTTTTTCCGTACTGCGAAATATTGCTGTCTACTTTTTTTATTATTAACTCTTTTTATTGTTTGGTATTTGTTTTCTTTTGATCGTATTATTGTTAGTTTTATCATAGACTATAATATACATGGACCGCTTGCTTTAGTATTTCTGCTATATGATGACTCGAAACACTGATTTTCGGAATTTCCGATTCGTTGTTTCCTTTGCACTTCCGTTTTATTGAATCGCTTCGATTTTCTCAATGAAAAATTAAAATTAAAATGGAAAGTTGTATAAAACGGAAACATTTAAAAAACAACGAGGCGCGTAGAAGTAATATAAGACAGCCTTGTTGGTTATGCAAGGAAAAAAATTTTGATTTAAGCTCTAAAAATAGAGCAAGCGGACTATCTTATTATAGTCTATGTTTTTATATTATTATTAAGAAGTCAGAAGCTTGACAGAAACAATCCATTTGCATATTTTGTAAAATGGCAGCAACATAGATTCCGTTCCGATTTATTTACAGATCAGTGGCACAGTAAGTTTTAGACACAATTTTGTTTATAACGGTAAGTGCAGTGGACATTTTTTGTTTTTCCTTTCTTCTATAGATCAGTCCTTTTCTTCACTTTGCTCAAACCAATTTATTAAGAAGGCGCAATCCATTTTTTTGTATAGATCAGTGGGTAGTTATGATAATTGAACCAGGGTGAAAAGCCATAAAAACAACAATACAAAGGCGCAGTAAATATAAAGGAAAAATGTTTTCTTCTAATTCAATTATTCAAGGTGTGTATATATTATTTAAGAATAAGGAACATAAGTCCAATATAAAAATAGTATTTACATTTAAAACGCGATGAATTTATAAATATTGTTTCGTAACGCAAATCTATAACATTGTACTATAATTAAATGATTAGAACGCGAAATCACAGGATGACGGTTGTTTTAATACGGGTCTTCATACCACGCTGCTATATGTAAACATTTCTAATGAAGATAAGCTTAAGTGAAAAGTGTAATTAAATTCTTCTAGTTTTGTTATACAACTGGATTATTAATTTCTTCATGTTTTAATTGTGTGTTTATTTCTTGTCTATAGTAATTTGCAACACCACACACTATTATACACGATTTTTGCATACTATAGGAGCCAATACTAATAATTTACAACTGAATAAATCGATCTAATCCCTATCACATTGTCTTGAGCACACTAGGGATTAGAACTTGGACCAACCTAGACTACACTGAATTAAAATATATATATAAACAATAATCTAATACTGAATGAAATATTTGTAATATTTTTTAAACAACGGAATAATAATTATTGTATCATCGAAAGGGGGCTCAGCCAAATGAAATATAACAACTACAAAAATAAACAGTATTAGACAGTTATCTATTATTTCAATAATATCTCAAGAAGATAAGTAAGCCGGCTTGTCAAGTAATATTTTAATAATTTTTTTTTTGGAACTATAGACCTACATTCAAACAACTTGACCATTGTAATATTAAAATTATTAACTTCGGTATGTACGATAGTGCCCAAATGACCACTGGTATATCGTCGATGCGCAACTGAATACATAATTATTGCCATAGGATGTCCTGGCCTGGTCAGTTGTTGCGTAATAACATGTAATGTAATCCTTTATTGCTAATAAAATAATATATCAATTGGGTCTTACCAACTTTGTGTTTGGTTCGCTGAAATATATTTCAATACAATGTATGATTGCATAAGTAAACGTTAAAGTAAGTATCCCTTTCAAACCAATTTGATATTTAATTTGTGCAGCAGAATTTACACGTTTATTTGATTGTTGGCAGATACCCATCAGAGCTGAATTGGGTAAAGCACACCCTTCAGACACTGGGAAAAATCTCAGGCCTTCAAAAAGACAACGAACGTAGCGATCTTCTGTACACCACTAATTGCGCTGCTCAGTGCCCATTTACATGTTTACTATATTTCTATATTTGTAATTAACTTTACACGATATGTTATTATTAGTTTTTTTTAGTTTTCTATTTATTCAAGTTTCGCTTAGAACTTTTATTTATAAGAATCTAGCAATGCAAAAGAAAAAAAAAGGTCTTTATATGCAGAGAATAATAAATGTGTACATACTATAAGCACAGCTAATGCCGTAACGTCCGGCTTTACAGGTACAGCTCCCGTCGACTTTTGAACAACCACCATTACAACCGTCACCGCACTCTACAAAAATTGAAACATTGAACATGTTAAGACAATGGTTTAATTAATGCAGTTTTGGTAAGTGGATAATGTATATGTATATAAATATATAACGTAGACTGTGTGTGTGGATTCCGATTGCCATCGGTTAATTTAAAGACACGTGACCTTCTTCAAGTTCTTGTCGCATATTGTATTTTTCCGATCTCGCTTTTTGCATTTGTCTTCTTTAGCTGAGTGGTAAGCGTATCCGACTGCCTTTTGTGCGATCTTGATTGGATTACCTACTGATAACATTATGTTATTTTTCTACTCATTTTTATTTCCAATACTGTTAATTCTATTTTTTAAGATTGTTAAGAATTTCAGGATATAATCTTTCCTAAAAAGTTGTCAGTACCAGTAAGTACAGTCTTGTAATTATAATTTAGACGAATGCGGGAGACGGTTGTTTGATTCTCAGCCAGGAATAGTCCAAACTGTTATATATAAATGACATGCCCTTTTTTTAAACCCGATTTCAATTATTTTTTTTTTCATTAATTTTCTAAATGTTTTCAGTTAATAACTGTTGATATAATGTGTTGTCATTGACAAAGAGTCTATATGTAAGGTTGTAAACGGCCGAAAACGAAACCATACCGAAAATTACAAATTGACTTTCGGTCGAAACCGAAGCTGATACCGACAATTTTACTGCACATTCGGTCGAAACCGAAATTGTAACCGAAAAATATGTAATTAGAAAATGCTATGTTATGGTCCAT
Source organism: Anisus vortex (assembly GCA_949126835.1). Taxonomy (NCBI): domain Eukaryota; kingdom Metazoa; phylum Mollusca; class Gastropoda; family Planorbidae; genus Anisus; species Anisus vortex. The sequence continues at coordinate 16,171,516 of OX421503.1, read as the reverse complement.
AGTTTAGATAGTTTTTCTTTCGATCGAAGGTTTCACCCACCATTTTCATTTTCTTTGTGCTTTAAGTAGAACAGACGTAGCTGCGCGGACCAAGATTACTTCGTCATCACTGCTAGAATTCATAATTCTTGAAAATAAAATCGCGCGTCGTGATTTTCTGTGAATCATTTACGTGTGGCATGGCTGATTGTAAAACAGCGTATTTCTGATTCTCTCCGAAATATGATTCTAGTGATTCGCTAAATCATGATTCCAGTAAAAACGTGATTCGTTGAGTATAGTGTGTCTTCAGCTTAACTCATTGAGTTACAATATCATTTCATCGCTCGTTTTCGTTCCCCATAACGTAACAACAACGTTTTTTGTTGTTGCTGATGTTTGTAAACTCAGAGTTGTATTTTTTCACTAATACTTTTAGAATCTACATTTTTTTTAGTGCAATAAGTTTACAACATTGTTGTTAATTGTTTAGAAATGAAATGTGTTTCTTACTATAGGCACAGCTTGAGCCATAATAGCCAAGTTTACATGTGCAACTTCCATCTACTTTTGAACAACCATTAACACACGTAGTACTGCAATCTGAAAATATAGATTTTAAATTTAGATATAATGATCAATGCGTTGACTGATCTATACATACCTTTATAAAAATTGATATCATACATCCGAACGGGAAAAAAAAGTTTTATAAGACTTTGAACAATAAAAAAAATATCAGTAATAGACGTTACAATAACAAAGTAGCTTATTTTTTATTTAAATCACTTAACAGGATAATTATAGTATTTTTATTATTAAAAAACAATTTCAGTTAAACACGTGGAAGAGGATGATGATGAATACTCGTAAGAATGTTATGATGTTTAGGTTAGAAAATTACTTTATGTCTGGGTCAAGTATTTTTGCTTGTATTCTAACGTTGTCAGGGTGTGGGCCGTCAAATCAAAAGTACTATAACTCAGCTTATGATAATTAAATGTATAGCCATCTCTAAAAGCATAATATATTATATGGTTATCGGTCAATCGATTAGAGGACGTTTGGGATACAAATAAGAAACATTATATGTCAGTATTTCACTTCCTCTATGTTTATTACTTCTCCTCAAAAGACTTCGGTTAACATTCCGCGAACTCCAGTTTGTCTTTAACTTCTTTTGTTCCAAAAAATTGCTTTTTGCACTTTGGCCGAAAGACCTGGGTTCGAATCCTGGTGCAGGCTAGAATTTTTTCCGAGTCTGGAGGGTGTATCTGAGTCTACCCAGCTCCTACGGGTACCTGATCTTAGTTGGAATAAAGTAAAGCTGGCCACACAATCACCTAGTATGTTGTGGCCATATAAACTAGTGAACGCTGTTACACCGACCTAATATTCAATTTGGTCAGACGGGTATTTTACTATAGTGTTTTTTTAAATAATTTGTATGATGTAGTATAGTTATAATTTTCCTAATTGTCACCTTATTATGGGAATCCAATAAAAACTAAATGCATATTGTAACGAAAAATTATTTAACTCCCTTAATTTTTGTTTTGTGATAACCTCCCCATTTTAACTCGTGATCACATTCCTTTTGTTGACCCCAGAATGACCTTGGTCTGCCGGCGTTGAAGACGTAAAACCACATGTGTAAGGTGAGAGAGAAGAGTGTGTAGTTTTTTAGTTAGAGATTTAGAGTCGAATGATCATGTTTTTTTTTATATAACTACTTACTTTTGATTTACTAAAATTGTATTTGTTTTATGAACTGTGGATCTATGTGTCATTGTATATAAAAAGTATTCATGTACTGTTCCTGGAGTCTCATTTATAATTACTTGGAAGGAAAATAAGAAGTAGGCCTATTAGTGATTGAACCAACGACCCTAGTCACCGCGACGTAACAATATCTTAAACTGCTAATGAATGAAAGTTCCATACCATAGTCACAACGTAATCCATATTTTCCGACTTTGCACTCACATGTTCCGTCGATTGCACATCCGTCAGCACACCCATCATTGCATGCTAAAAAATATATTGATATCACAATCGGCTTTACTTTTAAAATAAAGCCATACACAATCTATTGATGAGTCTGATAATCATATAGGCCAATTTAACATTATAATAGTACACTTTTATAACGCAGCATGTCAATCGTAAAATAGAAACACACATACTAAATAAAGAGAAGAATATGCATCGGTAAATTTTGAATGATTTCTCTATATGAATGCGTCTTCATTTTTTCTTGCTATCTAGTTAAACAGTTGTTCTTTTATTTTTTCTTTTTTTTTGTTAAAGTATTTTTCAAGGGTCAGATATCAGTTTTATAAAAGTAAGTCTTTCCTTTGTCACATATTGGTGGTTCCAAATGCTCAAACAAACATTACTTATTTCCTCTCTCTCTACAACGCGAGTTTTGTGGGCGGTGCTGGGCCTGAACTGTTCTAAGAATCCACTCTCGTGCCGACCTCAAATTCTCAGAATGGCTAGGAATAGTCTATTATTTCTCGTACAGGGAAGTTTAGGTTAAAACTATAATTTTTATTATAAGTTTTGTAATGATACCATTATTTTCACCCCTCCTAGCAATAGGTCTTTTCCCCGCTCTCCTCCACAAGTATTTAAGGCTAGGCAGTCAGTTTTGTGCAGAGTAGTTTGTACAGAGTTTCGTACAGAGTGGGCGCTTTTGTTGGCACTATTGTATTATTGCTGTAAATACTACATTAATTGTATATATTAGCAAATTATCACCTGAATTAAATTATCAACAACATTTACACTGAAGCTTTCTCGTCAAATTACTATTTTAGTTTCATTGTTTACAATACGATAATACATTTATTTACAACAACAACGTCAAGGACAGGAACTGTTAGAACGCAAGTCCTGAGTTTGTGCCCAGGACAATATGGAGAGTTCGTGTAATACTGAAATATAAATAATAATAACCAAAGTCTACCCTAGGACTAACGAGAATTATTAACAACATTTACACGGCTCTGACCACAAGGGGATTGTGGTCGTAACACCTTGAGCAGTACATTTTTAATACAAGTGACATTGTGTGAAAAAACAACAACTTTTGTATCGTATACCATTTACAGTTTTGAATATAAACACATAATAATAATGGTTATTTATATAGCCCGAGTATCCATGATATTACATTTAACATATACTGAGTGCGCTAAAGGAATACATTTGATGTTGCAGTTGTATTGGTTTGTCAGGCACATAGCCACTATCCTAAGAAAAAAAAAAATATGTAAATTCTTTTTCAACGACTCTTTTATCTAAGGTCCTCGCAGTGTCAATGGCGAGCTGATCTAAATAGAAGGTGCCACAGATTCAAATGAGCGCACTCCAAGGTACTTCTTTTTTTTTTGTACAGCCACACTGGGAATTCTATGGAGTGACTGTGAACGCAGTTCCCTTGATATGAATACTTGAAGGTAGGAAGGGGCAGTGCCATTTAGACATTCTCATCTGATGGACATAATTTTGTGTCTAATGCGTTTCATCATTTTATCAAAAAGATAACATTGTGTATATGTTATACAAGTGGAGCTGGAAGAAATGGTTTAGGCTTCGGTTGCTATTTAAGTAATTCTGCAGTTGTTGTTTTTTATTTAAACCCGCAGCATTCTGTTTTGTAAGATGTTCCACATTGACCTTGTTAAATTTCATCATTTCCCCACAATTTATGAACTATGTAATATTTTAGTTATATCTAATGTGCTTATATGTTCACTAATTGCATCATATTTGTTCTTACGCTTTATAATATATAATTCATTTATAATTGCAATATAAGAAAATGTTTCCTACTATATTCACACTTTTTCCCATAATAACCAGTTTTACATGGACAGCTTCCGTCAACTTTTGAACAACCACTAACACACCAAGGACTGCACTCTGAAAATATTATATATGTATGTTTATATATACGTTCATATAATAATCAAGGCGTCTATGGTTAAAAGTGTTTGTTTTTTTTACAATTTAAAAGTAATAATATCATTGGAACATTATAAGTAGTTTAATAATACAGAAAATACATTGTACAATATGTTACTATGAGTATCGAAAAACATGTATTTATTATAACCCAAATTATTTAATTTATTTTTACAATGCAACTACTAATACTTTTATGTCCAAATGTATAAAATTTTTCATTGACCACGAGTAAAAAATTTCTGTGATTTTTTATCTAGTGGCAAAATTACTTTTAATTAATATGTGTTCTTTGTCTAGAGTTTAACTAAGTGTGTGATGAAAAGGGCAATAACTCAATTATAATAAAATGTTAATAGATCTCGCGAGATAATTAAAGGTAATATTGTTGATTTGATTTTGTTAATGTTACTTTTGCATTGCTAGATTTTTGATAAACAGAGGAGATGGATGTGGGGCATACACGTTTGGCTTTCTTTGGATGTGTTTAAATCTCTTATTATTAAGCCTTATGCTCTCTCTGCAGTATCTATTACACAATCATCTATATGTATTGTTGTTTTTTTTAATAAAGTTATACATATTTTTGTGATGTAGTATTGTTTTGCTTTCGTTGCTATCATTAAATATGTATGTCTGCTATAAATATGTTTATTGCATATCTTAAACTAAAGAGTAAAAAATGTTTTTGTACCATAGCTGCAACTTAAGCCATATCTCCCAAGTTTACACGTACATGATCCATCGTAATCACAGCCACCATCGCATCCGTCTCCGCATGCTAAACAAAATATAATACATATCGAATTGAGTATTTTGTGTTTAAATCTAAACACGTATAATGGAGAATCTAAATATCACTAAGGCCAATTCAACAGAAATAAAATGCACAATTTTTGCGCATAAAATAAATGGTTACACCTTTAAATGCAAGATCTTCATATTTTTTTCACAAAATTTTTTTGGAACCATCTAATTTAAAATTGCTTTTTTTTCGATTGAAGGGTTAATAAATTTGTTCGCAAAGTGCAGCTCAAACCAGCATTGCCATAAAACCACGAGCCGCATTTCGCGTTTTTAAAACCCGTATTTATATTTATATGATACAGCTGAGGTTTGAATAGGACATTCCCTCTCCTAGATGAGCTACATATGATCGTTTACGAGCTCCATCTGCTAATATAATAAGTATAAGTATACAAAATAATCATTAAATATTAATATCACAAGATCTTTATAAAAATGAATTTGGAAGAAAAGTTGAATTTACAATTTCTATGGGAAGCTTCTTTCGTAGATTTTTTTTTTATACCTGTGGCCAATGTCGTTGTTGAATTGTTACTTACTGGCCATACACAACTATATTTTCGATTACAATTTATGAATGGTGTTATAGTTAGTAATTTTAAGTTTGCATTTGACTCATAAATATATTTTAATCAAAACAATTGCAATAAAAAAAATGTTTCCTACTATATTCACACTGTTTTCCATAATAGCCTGTTTTACAGTCACAGCTTCCATCGACTTTTGAACAACCACTTACACACCAAGTACTGCACTCTGAAAATATTCATGATATATATATATTTCGTTTTGTATATATATATATGAATACGTTGATATAATGAGAAAGGCGTCTACGGTCACCACAATGTTTACAATTTATATCTAATAATTTCAATAAAACATTATAATTAGTTCACTAATACAACAAAAAAAAATGTAAAAATGTTTACATGGGTAGGGTAAAATAAACATGTATCTTTTAAGTTAGTTATAACCAAAATTATGTAATTCATTTTTAAAATTCATTTACTTATTATTGTATTTCTTAATGCATACACTTTATTAATTGAACACGAGTACCATATTTATTTAATTGTTTTTTGTTGGCAAAATTACTTTTAATAATATTTGTTTCTCTAGAGTTAAATGAAACTAAGTGTGTGATGTTAAATAAGAAAAAGATAAAATCACTTTTATAAAAAAAAAGTATATATTTCTCGCGCGACATAATAAAAGTTAATTTTGTTGATTTTTTTAAAATATAATTATTGTATTATTAGATTTTTGATAAACAGATCAGATGGGGTAGAGACACACAAATTTGGATTTTTTTTTGACGTGTTAAAATCTCTTCTTATTAAGCCTTCTGCTCTTTCTTCAGTAACATATTACACATATCTCTATATGTCTTTTATTCAACACTGATACATTTTCACATATTTGTTGTGATGTAGTGTTGTTTTTGTTTCGTTGCTATCATTAAATATGCATGTGTACTATAAATATGTTTATTGTATATTTTAAACTAAAGAAAAAAATAGTGTATTCTACCATATTGGCAACTTAAGCCATATCTTCCAAGTTTACACGTGCATGATCCATCGTAACCACAGCCACCATCGCAACCATCTCCGCATGCTGAAAAATATAACACATATCTAATTGTGTAGTTGTGTTAAAAAGAGTATAATTATCACAGATGTCAATTAAACATAATGTTATATACAATTAATACAATTAATACAATAAATGGTAACATCTTTAACTCTTTCCATACGTAAAATCAAGCCGAGCCATAACGTTACGGCATACAGTATGGCTAAACGTATAGAAAGAGTTAAGTCAGAATATGATTCATACATTTTTAATAAAACATCTTCTTCTTATTATATTTCAGCTTTGTTTTTTTTGGAACCATCTAATTTAAAAGTTGCTTCTTTTTCGATTAAAGCTTGACAAATTATTTTAGCTAAGTTTAAATGACAGTTAAAAGATGTAATTATCTTTATTTTTTCAGTAAGTTTAAACGCGTATGTAATAGTATGACAAGACATTTATATGGCATCCGTCCGTCCTCAAGGGACGATTGCATAATCACCCTTTGTGTAAGGAGGCCTTCATAGCCTAGGCCCTAGGCGATGCTTTTAAAGAGCCAGCTGTTGCCCAAACAGAAGGCCCTCTATCTCCATGCAAATGGTGAATCCAGGGCAACAGATAAGCTGATACAGCAAAGGGTTATCTGCATCTCAGGAGTTGCCAGAGAGATAGCGTCTTCGCTATAAGTATGCCTTAGTGATTCCATCTCCTTATTTTCTGTTTACTTATTTAGCCTTTCCATTGACAAGTGTAGCATCGAGACAGCTGAGGTTTGAGATCGGACTTTCCCTCTCCTAGATGAGCTACATATGGCGATTTACAAGCTCTGTTTGTCCATATTATTTATCGTTGTAGGTATAACAAACAGAAATTAAATATAAATGTCATAAGGTTGTTATAAAAATAATTTAGGAAAAAAAGAAGAATTTCGGTTTTTATGGAAGTTTCTTTATTAGCTTTTTGTTTAAACATGTAGCCAATGTCATTGCTGATTTTTTCCTTATTGGTTATACAAAATTATTTTTTCGATTACAATTTATGAACCGTGTCGTAGCTAGTAATTCCATGTTGGCAATTTTCTCATAAGTATATTTTAATCTCCTATTTTTGTGTACGATATAACCACACATTGCAATAAAAAAAATGTTTCCTACTATATTCACACTTGTTTCCATAATAGCCAGTTTTACAGTCGCAGCTTCCGTCAACTTTTGAACAACCACTTACACACCAGGTACTGCACTCTAAAAATATGTATTCTAAATATATATATATATACATACATTGATATATATGTTCATATAATAAAACACTTAAGGACAGAAGGGCAAAGAGTAAAGTAGTAATAATACCTAAGGCATTAACCCCGTGTGTGTATCTGGGGTCCTGGAAATGACCAGGTGAAAGAATAACCCCACTGCTAACTCCCCCTTGCATGTCGTAAAAAGCGAATTTTAGTGGCTTGTGCATTGAGTATAACCCGGGCACGTAAAACTTTGTGGTGCTGTTTGACAGAGGTCCATATTGCTCTACCCTAGATAGAGGTTTTGCAAGGCTCCTACTGGGGGGCTCTGGTGTTGGTAGCATGGAGATGGGTGGGTGTTAAGTCGTAAAGGGGCCTGGGTACAGGATGTGACAATTGCACAGAGTATTCCCAGAATCTAAAAAACTAAATGGCACATTTGAGTGTCATAACCACTTGGAGAGCTCTGTCGATGTCGGAGATTGGACCATAGGCCAGCCCCACCTCACCACAACTCAGCCCTGACTCAATGGCACCCAATCCTGGAGTACCACTCACAGGTGCTGGGCGCAGAACCGAAAACGCTCTTGAACTGACCTGAACTGCGGGGTTTGAAAAAAATCCACAAAGGAAAAACCCATAAAAACAATGTCATTGTGTCTGACATATAAAAGAGAAGATAAGAATAAGAAGGACAATACCTAACTTATATTAAAATGTAGATATATTTCGCGCGACATAATTAAAGGTTATAGTGTTGATTTTTCTTAATGATTCTTGTATTGCTAGATTTTTTATCAGCAGATGAGAGGGACTGGGGACACACACGTTTGGCTTTCTTTGGACGTGTTTAATTCTTTTTTTATTAGGCCTTATTCTCTCTTTTCCATAGCCTATTACAAAGGCTTCCTTTCGTCTTTTCTTGTTTTTTAATCCTCACTGATACATTTTGACATATTTTGTGATGTAATTTATTTGTTTATGTTTTGAAATTATCATTAAAAAAGCATGTGTTCTAAAATACGTTTATTATATATCTTAAAGTACAGAGTAAAGTAGGTTTTGTACCATAGCTGCAGCTTAAGCCATATCTCCCAATCTTACACGTACAAGAGCCGTCGTATTCACAGCCACCATCGCAACCATCTCCGCATGCTAAAAAATAGAATACATACCGAAATGTGTTTTTTAAATTAAGACACGTCTAATCTGTTATAGATTATACTTAATTATTATCACACAGGCAAAACAAACAGTATAACCATTTACAATTATTGCGCAAAACTAAAATGATATCATCTTTATATGCCGAATACGATAAACATATTATATAATAAACATCTTCATTTTTTGCACATGCGTTTTTAACTATATATTTCAAGTTTGTTTTTTGTTTGAGGGCTTGAAAAATGATATTCTCTATTATTTTAAATGACTGCAAAAGATATAATCATTTTTATTTACCCAGGAAGTTTCCACGTACGTGCAATCGTATGGTAAGACAATAATACATTTATAGTAGACACATATTATTTATCGCTGTAATTATGAAAAATAAGCATTAAAATATTAATATCATAAGGTTGTTAAACATTAATTTGGAAGAAAAGTGAATATCCGTTTACATGGACGTTTCTTTCGTAGTATTTATTTATTTATTATTTTTTTTTGTTTAACACCCGTGACCCCCTTCCCCCCTTCTTTATCGAGTTGTCTTTCCATTGGCCATAATATATATATATATATATATATTACGGCCAAAGCTTGAAGTTCGGCGAGTTCGCGACTTGGCCGGCTATCTCGCACTTTGGCCAAGGCGTGTGGCCAATGGATATCCCTGGCAAATGTTTGCTGTGTACTGATGCAAGACTGTTCGACTACAACTTATAAACCATGTTATGAATTAGTAATTTCTAGTGTGCATTTTACTAACTAAAACCTTTTATTATACTTTAATTTGTACGATATAACAAAATAATTGCAATAAAATGTGTTTCCTACTATATTCACACTGTTTTCCATAAAAGCCAGTTTGACAAGTACAGCTTCCGTCCACTTTTGAACAACCACTAACGCATGTAGTACTGCAATCTGAAAATATTCATTTAATATGTCAATTAATAGAATGATTTAGTCATCGGTGTTCTATAAAGTATTGTTATTTACATTACATATCGTAATTAAACAATAGAATTAGTTTAGTAATAGAAAAAAATTGTGTAATAAAATACGTTGAACGAAATATTAGTTCAGCCTCTAATATTAATTAAATTGACTAGTTATATTGAATTAGATTGACTATAAATGTTCTTTATTTTTTATGACTTAATGTACGTAACCTATATATTATGTATTACCAAATGTAAAAAAAAATATTAAGTTGAACACAAGTTAAATCTTGTTATCTTTTCGATTGAGAAATAAACTAAGACATAATTTTTGTTTCCTTGTCTTATTTAATTCTGTCCGATGTGTGACGTCAAATGATACAACTCATTCATTATTATAGGAATTCTTTAAATGTAGGCTGTATCGCGCAGAATAAAGGGGGGGGGGGGGGTATAATTCTATATTTATGTCAATCAATATGATTTTTTGCTTGGCATATTATAATAAAGTGGGGGAAGGGGTAATATAAATCAGCTGCACTTATGCAATACAAATTCAATCTCTTAAACTACAGAGAAAAGTAAGTTGTTTACCATAGTCACATCGAGATCCATATTTTCCAAGTTTGCAATTGCATGTTCCGTCGTTGTTACATCCCCCGTCACATCCGCCATTGCATGCTGACAAATATTAGAGTATATAATATATTATATACACGATATTTTTGAAAAACTATGTGGCCATTTACCTTTTATACTATTGATGTTGAGCTTGACATAAACGTATTTAGGATAACAAAACTTTTCATCTCCAGCACTTTAGCCCCAAATACCAAATGTTTTTTTTTTATATAGCCTATTTGTTTGTTTCTTTACAGATTAAGTGTCTCATTCCTAAATAATTGTTGAACGAATCTTACACGCCTGCCTCTATTTAAAATTACATTTAAATCTGTTAATGTAGACTCTATATGTTATTGTGGACGGCGGAAATCAACACTCGAGTAAGATTAGTGCATAACAAAAACTTCATACGCTGTTGATTTTATATCTACATTGGATAAAAATGTATCACCATGTCTTCATTGATTATAGCTAGTAAGTGATTGTGTTTTTTTTTCTAAGCCTAAAATATGTGTCTTGATATACACATTTCTGTTTTTAGTAAAGAAAAAATGATATATATTTGTAAGACTATAGCACAAAAGTAGCACGTGTAAAGTATAAGTGAAAAACGTTGTGTTTAAGGGCTTCTTAACTATTTATGTAAGATTTTTAAAAAAAGAGAAGAGACGAGCAGAGAAGAATATGTTTCCTACTATAGGCACAGCTTTTGCCGTAACGTCCAACTTTACAGGAACAGCTTCCGTCAACTTTCGAACAACCACCTTCAGCACATCCATCTCCACACTCTAGAAATATAAAATGATTAATGTTTTTGCCTTAAGTAAAACAACGCTGGGCAATGGCGTATGCTAAGTATAAAAACAATGACACACATATTATAAAGACACAAAATGTCCGATGTACAATATGATCCAAATATTTAATTTAGTCATTCGATTGAACTTTTAAACTAACTGAGTTTCTCATTGGCCCATTTTAGATACTGGCACTCCCCCATAGAGCAATTATTCATATTAGTTATAATTACTGTCGGTATAGACTGTTCATTTTATAGTTATATGATTCTGTTTTTTCTACTAAAGACATGTTACTTTGTGTTTTTTATACGCTAAAAAGTTGTTTTTTTGTTTGTTGTCTACCATTTAAAAAAAAATGTGTCGACATTTTTGTGTCTGTTCCAACCAGGTTAGTGCAGACCATGTTATTCAATTTAAATGAATACTTTTTTAAGTCTGGCTTTACATACTTTAGTATATCCTGTATCTTAAAAATATGTATTTGCTACTTGACTAGTAAATTGCCATTGGCATTCAGATATAAATACACATGAGATCGCAGTGTCAAATGAATGGAAAAGTGCAAATATCAACAGCGGCTACTAAAAAATACGAATTTTATTTAATTTTTCATGAAATAAACAGATGTGATGTTTTTTTATAGGTAGAATAATGGATAACTAAACCATTTAAATGTATTTTACCGTGAACAATATGCAATATATTTGATAAATAATGTAAATATCAATTTAAGTGCGTGAAAAATGTATACAATTAATTGCTAAAAAAAACGATAAAGAGAAGATGAATGATATTTTATATGTAACAATATATGTTAAAAAAACTAGAATTGATAGCGATAGTGTTGATAAAAATGAAGGTACATTTCACAATCTTGATTCCATCGATGAAGATATCTTTTGCAGAAACTGGATATGATTTTAAGTACTCATAATTATGGTAATGAAGATATTTAAGATGCTAAAGACCTCTGACAGAACTAGATCAAGAAAGCCTGCAAACGCTAAAGTTAGCTGCTAGAATAGTCAAAATTAAGTTAACCTACATCATTAGCCTGCAACATAAACAATTAGAGACAAGCCAATTATGATTTAAATGATGTCAAGAGCGCCGTGGTAAATAGGTCCAGCTCACGATTTGCATATTCATGATCTTAATCAAGTGCAACAATTTTAACTTCTTTATACTTAGGACGTTATTAACCGACTGTTTGAACAGAGTTACCTGTACTACTGAGAAGACCTTGCCTAAGCTACCTTTTATCTATAGTCAGCGTTTAAATAGCTCTTTTTTTACAGCAAATGGAATGAAAGTCACTGGGGAATTTTCAAAGAGTTCATTAGAGAAATTACACTTCTCAGAAATAATAGATCCAAAGAAATGATTGATGCCGCTATTATTTTATGTGTCCTTTAGCGCAACTTTATTACTGCATACAATATTTCAGAATGTAATGGCGGTAGTGTTTGTTTTAAACCAAGAATTAACTCTCCACCATGCAACACTACTCTACCAGTATTTCTACGGCCTTTACATAATTGAATTTATTTGCAGAGAAGAATATGTTTCTTACTATAAGCACAGCTTTTGCCATAAAGTCCAACTTTACAGTTACAGCTTCCGTCAACCTTTGAACAACCACCATCACATCCGTCTCCACACTCTAGAAATATATAGTGGCTTAATGTTATTTCATGCTATGAGTAATGAAACAATGGTCAATGTGGGATTCCATGTATATTAATTTAAAAAAAAAGAAAATATATGCTAACGACACAAAATGTACAATACGATTAAAATAGTTCATTTAGTCATTCGATTGAATTTATAACCTAACTCAGTTTCTTATTCTTCCCTTTTAGATACGGTAAATCCCCTAGTGTGCAATTATTTCTATTATTAACTGTGTACATAGAATGTTCATTGTATTGTTATATAGTTATATAATCATATATTGTCTTGAAATAAAGTGCCCGTCGGGCCGAATTTATCATAGTGACGCTGAAGCAGCGTTCACCAGTTTCTGTTGACTATGCATACAAGCTTATGTGTGGCCAGCACAATGCTTTACTTTACCGCAATAAATGGCAGGTGCCCTTCAGAGTTGGGTTGACTTATGGACACCTCAGAGCGCAATGATTCGTATTCGTTAAATTTACTATATAGATAGACTATTCATTGTATAGTTACATATATGTGTTGTTTCTATTACTGACATTTTATTTGTTGTAACTTATTTGTTGAAAATTATTGTATTATTGGTAGTATTTTCTTGTTTACCATTTTAAAAACAGTATGGCAACATTTTATTTTGTCAGTTTTAAACAGGTAGGTACAGAAAATATTAATGTATATAAATTAAAAATATTAAAGTACGATTTTAAATACTTTAATATAAATCGTGTATCTGAAAAAATATGTAATTGCTACTTACTAGTAAATTTCAAATGAACTTTAAATATAAATAAAATAGCACTTTCTGAGATCGCAGGGTCACGACTTGGGTAGGAGTTTATTAACTAATGAACTCTAGGGAGAGCACAATAGTGTTATAAATACTATATTATTATAAATAGAGGTTAAAACATTATGTCAGACGATGTTTCATGAAATAAACATTTGTTTTTATTTTATTTTGATGTAGCATTATGGATAAGTAGACCATTTTAATGTATTTTAACGTAAATACTATGCAATATATTTGATAAATCATGTATTTATCACTTTTATTGTGTGAAAAAAATGTATACAGTTACTTGCTAGAGAACGATAAAGAGAAGATGATTACTATGTATGTGTGGCGTTTTGGGAGAAGATTAACGTCACACGCAACTAAGAAAGGATGTAATCCGCTCTTATAAGATACTATAATCATATCATCTGTACGTACAAACCACTGACATTAAGTGCCACAATCTTGCATGTCTGATTGGAGTAAGAATGTGTCTTTCCTTTCTATCTCCTATATTTAACATTAAAGTATTTTGCTTAAATTGAATTTTATTTACATAATATATGTATATGTTCGGCATGCCCATAAGTATATTACTTATATTGACTTTAGTTTCCATTCATGTATATTGTCATTGTTACTAAGTCTACATCATGCCCACCATTCTAAATTGTGTAACATGGTTGCGTCTCGCCCCCCCCCTCCCCTCCGTACCACGGACGATCGAGAAACAGGTCAAGGTCATTCCTGAGCCCACCGTCTCTGACCTTCGCCCCCCCCCGTCCCTCCTCACTTATAACATGTATATGAAAATAGACCTCTAAGGGCTCGTTCCCTGGTCAAAACCCCCTTTGTTGCTTAAACAAAGGCGCCGCCGGAAGATAAGAATTACCTTGGATGGCTGACCGCCTCTTCGCCCCTCCCCCCTCACCGCCACTCGCACCCACCATCCCCCACCCCTCTCCCCATGCTTTCCCTACTCCTGTCAATCAGACTAAGAAAACGTGTACATTTCCCCCTATCCTCCCATTTTATACCACGTGACTATTACTATTGATTAATGCTTTTACTTTTAGTTATAGATTTAACGTGTGGAGTTTTTCGGAACAGTCTAGCTAGGTGGTCGTGAAGCGGAGTGGGTCCCGTCTGGGCCCCTCCGAGGCCTTTGTGAAGGCTCCGACCATAAGTCTGTATCTAAATCCTTATCTTTGCTGTTTATATTGTTGGACAATGTAGCCTACCTAGGATATTATGTATGATATATATTCAACGGTATAATCAGTCTTAATGTGAATAAACTTCAGAATATAATGTTTTCGCTCGTGTTCTCTAGTGACTATAATCGATGTTGTGAAGTCTATATGTGTTTAGTGTAGTTAAACCTCTGCATAATTACCTCAGACGAGCCATGGAATTCTACATACATAAATATAAATTTGATCATCAATACGTTAATCTCTAACACAGTACTCCGGCTCATCCCTTAAGACAAAACACAGCCAACAAGAATAGAAAGAGAATCATTCATCTCTTATCTATTTATACAGACCACTCTTATAAGAAGGAAAGAATACACATACGAGCCTGCCTGCGACACAGCGTGACGTAATTCAGTCACTTTTGCTTAATCATACAGAAGGCACGACACACATCGGGCTCAGGTGCAAATCTAATCCCAACTTATAAAGTTTACGTGGTGATTAAGTGGTCTAATCACCCCCAGCCACGTGACAGTATGTAACAATATATGGTAAATAAACTAGACTTGATAGAGTTGATAAAGATGAAATTACATTTCAAAATCTTCATTCCCACGATGAAAATACCTTTTGCAGAAGACGGAGATGATTTTTAGTACTTATGGTAATGAAGAAATGTAAGATGCTAAAGACCTATGACAGATCTAGATCCAGTAGTCTGCATACCTCGATATTAGCTCCTAGAATAGTCAGAGATAAGGTAGCCTACAACAGTATCCTGCAACATTAGAATGCAGCACACAAAATTGTAGACAAACCATTTAAAATTATAATCATGTCCCGAGCCCCCTGATAATAGTACCAAACGTGCATATTCATGACCTTAATCAAAAGTAACTGTTTTAACTCGTCTATACTAACGACGTTATTAACCACCTGTTTTAACAGACATAACTGTACTACTTAGAAGACATTGTCTAAATTACTTAAGATTTTCCTACACTTGACGTTTAAATAGCTTCTCTGCAGCAAATGGAATCTGAGTGACTGGGGCATTTTCACAGTGTTCATTAGATAAATTACACTTCTCAGAAATAATAAATCCAAAGAAATTATTGATACCACAATTATTTTAATTGTCCATTAGCGCAACTTTATTACTGCAGAAATTATCTCCGAATGCTATTGTGGTAATGTTTGTTTCATACAGGAATAGACTCTGCGCCATGCGGCCCTACTCGACCTTTATTTCTACGACCTTTATATAATTGAATGTATCGGCAGAGAAAAATATTATCCTACTATAGTCACATTTTTTGCCATAAAGTCCAACTTTACAGTTACAGCTTCCGTCAACTTTTGAACAACCACCATCACATCCGTCTCCACACGCTAGAAATATATAATGGTTGAATGTTAATTAATGCTATGAGTAATGAAACAACGGGCAATGGGGGGATTTAAAAGTGGATTATATAAATAATGAAAAAAAAAATGGTAATGACACAAAATGTACAATACAATATGACACAAATATTAAATTTAATAATTAAATTGAATTTATAACCTAACTGTGTTTCTCATTGTCCCCTTTTAGATACTTCGTATCAAGTTTTTTTTAACTGTGTACATAGGCTGTTCGTTGTATACTTACATTATTGTACATTTTCAATAGGTAAAATACCCGTCGGACAAATTCGATCATAGGGCAGGTGAAGCAGTAGTTACCAATATATGTGACTACGGTATACTAGGTTATGTGTTGTCAGCACAATGCTCAGCCGCGTTTACTTTACCCCAGTAAAAGTCAGGTGCCCTCCAGAGCTGGGTAGACCCAGGGACTGCCTCGAGTCACAGGAAAATACCCTAGCCTACAACAGGTTCCGAACCCGGCGTTGAAATATTTTGCTTTGCAGCCAAGCTATTCGGAGTCAATGGGAGATTTTGACAGACTTGATTAGAGAAATTACTTTTGATGGTGGCTTGTGTCTTGTGCAAAATGGATTTACGCATTTAGGCAAGCAACAGGTTACATGTTGCGCAATGTCAACGACATTGTCAATGTAGCGTCAAAATATGCCAATGTTTAACTATCTGGCCAACTACAAGTGGTCTCATTAACTGCGACACATTTCTTTATTGATTACGTCGACTATACTGATAGTTAAAATATACAATAGTAGATCTAGGCGTTAATATAGGCTAGCTGACAAATACAACATAATCAAGATTGCCGCATTGATACAAAAAATGTGGACTTGTACTTTTATCAAAATACTATTTAGATCGCTTAGCATAACATCTGGCTGCTGCACTGAAAAGCGGGCGATAAAATACGTGTACTTCTGGGAATTAGTCTGCATAGTCTAACAAGGTAGTCATCAACTAGCTAACATTTGTCTCTGTTTGGCTGGGGCACTTGCTTTTTTTTTTTTTTCTTTCTTTTTTTTTTTTTTGCAATGCACTAAGTTTTACCATAATGAAAAAAAGATATTTGTGAGATGTAGACATATTAAACACTTGCATTATCAACCTGTAAGTAAAGATGTCTCGTAAGAGCTAAATTAAGACTATGGATAAGGAGAGAAATAACTTAACAATGCTTTTTTTAATAAGTATGCTAAGAAGATTGAACCGTTTTATGTATTTCTATGCTTATGCAAAAACACCTTAATAAAAAAATTATTGTTTTGATTACCTTTTACTTTGTTTTTGGTTGTATGATGCTTTCAATATAATTAAATACGTTTCGAGATCTACATTCGATCTGTTCTAAATAACATCAATATAAAACTTCTGTCTTATGTTACATAATTTATCAATTATTAAAACACGTAGCCACCCATGTCCATTGCACTGCTGTAGATCTTCTCCTCAAATTCATAGTGTCCTCATTTATGCCCATTTCACTATACCAGAGCGTCCCCCTATCCCACAAGTATCTTTCATCAAATGTAATAATAGATCAAATCACAAGTATTAAATACACTGTTTGATGCCTTCTATACAAAAAAAAAAGCTAAAGAAATCGATAATAAAAACGGTTACATTACAATACGTAAGCGGTATTATTATTATTACATCCTTAACCCAAATCTCTGATAAGTGGTAGTAATTTGACGGCGGCTGAGTGGGACCTCAAGCACAAAGTTTGTTAGTTCGTTGTACTAATTGCTTAACTATTAGTCAGTTGTACTAATTGCCTCATTATATGTCTGCTATACTAATTGCCTAATTATAAGTCAGTTGTACTTATTGCCTCACTATATGTCTGCTGTATTAATTGCCTCTTTATTAGTCAGTTGTACTAATTGCCTCACTATATGTCTGCTGTATAAATTGCCTCACTATAAGTCAGTTGTACTAATTGCCTCACTATAAGTCAGTTGTACTAATAGCCTAACTATACGTCTGCTGTATTAATTGCCTCACTATTAGTCTGCTGTACTAATTGCCTCACTATAAGTCTGCTCACCTAATTGCCTCACTATATGTATGCTGTATTAATTGCCTCACCATTAGTCACTTGTACTAATGGCCTAACTATATGCCTGCTGTATTAATTGCCTCACTATAAGTCAGTTGTACTAATTGCCTTACTATTAGTCATTTGTAGTAATTGCCTCACTATAAGTCTGCTGTATTAATTGCCTCACTATACGTCTGTTGTACTAATTGCCTCACTATTAGTCTGCTGTACTAATTGCCTCACTATTAGTCGGCTGTAATAATTGCCTCACTATAAGTCTGCTGTATTAGATGCCTCACTATAAGTCTGATGTACTAATTGCCTCACTATAAGTCTGCTGTACTAATTGCTTCACTATAAGTATGCTGTACTAATTGCCTCACTATAAGTATGCTGTATTAATTGCCTCACTATAGGTCTATTGTACTAATTGCCTCACTATAAGTCTGCTGTACTAATTGCCTCACTATAAGTCTTCTGTATTAATTGCCTCACTATAAGTATGTTGTACTAATTGCCTCACTATAAGTATGTTGTACTAATTGCTTCACTATTAGTCTGCTGTATTAATAGCCTCACTATAAGTATGTTGTACTAATTGCCTCACTATAAGTCTGCTGTACTAATTGCCTCACTATAAGTCTGCTGTATTTATTGCCTCACTATAAGTTAAGTCTGTTGTACTAATTGCCTCACTATAAGTCTGCTGTACTAATTGCCTCACTATAAGTCTTCTGTATTAATTGCCTCACTATAAGTCTGCTGTACTAATTGCCTCACTATAAGTCTGCTGTACTAATTGCCTCACTATAAGTCTGCTGTATTAATTGCCTCACTATAAGTCTGTTGAACTAAATGCCTCACTATGAGTCTGCTGTATTAATTGCCTCACTATAAGTCTGCTGTATTAATTGCCTCACTATAAGCCTGCTGTACTAATTACCTCAATATCCACCCACTTAATTTATTTTCTAAATATCTGATTATCTTTTTTTTTCTACTTTTTGATGTTTTGTTTATCTTATATGTTACAAAAGCTTCTTCTATAGAAAATATGTTTGTGTCCTACGCTAATCTGGGATTCGAATCTAGTTTGTTTTTGCATTTGGATAAGTGTTTTAAATGATATTAAGAAAATGGTTTTCCTGATTTGTTCAGGCAACCCATTCCTTGACCAGGTGCCACTCGAGAGGAAAGAGTACTTATTTTTATTTTTTCTTCCACAAGGATTACAAAAAAAAAGTGTTTTTGTCACTAGGTTTATCTGAACATTGTAATTACTTATCGATATTAAGGATGGATATGGCTTTCTTGACAATTCGTTTGTTTGTATCTATTAGTGCAAGCGGAAGCTACAATGTTCATACACACTGTTTTATCCACATAAACGAATAATAAGAATAAACGACCTTCAATTAAAACAAATCTATATGATAAAAAGAAATTCAATGTCACTTTAAATGTACTTACAGGTCAGTGTTTTGGGAAACATAAGTTTATGGCTATGAGAAAGCATATATAAACGGCGACGTTTTTTTGCACTTTTAAGAATATCGTTTCTGTTTTTAATCCCTTCTTTTGCAATTCATTGATCCTAATATATTGTTATTGTGTTGTATTTCTAATTTAGAATTGAATGCCTTATGTATTTTTACTACTTCAGTCTTTGTCTTACTATCCTGAAATGTTTCTTTGTTAATGGATTATTATATGAAAATGGAAATTAGCGAGTTCTGTTTTGCAAATACTTTTAAAAAACATTAGTGCTTGTTTACTCTGTCTAGTTTTACGTTTTTCGAATTTCTTACTCTCTTAAATCCTTGTTTTAAGGGTTAATGGATAGGTAAATATGTTTCATACTATAGGCACATCGCAGTCCGTAATATCCAACTTTGCAGTTACACCTTCCTTCAAAATCACATCCGCCATCGCATCCGGGATTGCATTCTGAAAACATAACGTACGATAGTGATTATAAAATCGTAGGCCCTAAAAGATTTAAAAACAACACCAATTTGTATATGTCCGTTTTATATGAAGACATCGCTCAACTTTTTAAGAGAAGGACAATTGTATTATTTACCTTTCTTTCTCTCTCTCTCTCTTACTCCCATCTCTCTGTTTCTATCTTTATAACTTTTTATCTATTCCCCTTTTTATACTATGTAAACATAAACGAAAATTATTGTTAATGTTAAATATATTTTAATAAAAAAACAACACAATATTTCAAATATATATATTATATATATATATTATCCTTAGTAAACTAAATAAAATTCAAATAGAGAAAACCATTATGAATCTATTTTACTCATCGACTGTTGGTAGCATCATAACCTTCACAATCACCTGCTGGTATGGTAATTCCACCACATTGAACAAACACCGGATAGACCGCCTAATAAACAAAGCCTCTCGTACTACACAGACAGAATTACCATGTCTTGCAGATATTTGCAGTTCAAGGTGCCTGTCTATAATTGATAAAATCCTCCAAGATCATGCACACCCGCTTCATGATATATATATGGCATCCTTCCATTCTCAGGGAACGATGGCGCAGTCTCCTTTCTCTCTGCCTCTCGCCTTTCTCCTGTCTCGTTTCTCTTCGCTTCTTTCTGTAAGGGTGGCTTCTGCAGCTTGAGTGCCCTCGCGCACCTTAGACCGCCAGGAGGTGCGTTCCTCAGCATGGCTCTCCAACGTGTTGGGCTCAATGCGTGCCAGTAATAAGTCTTTCTTGCAGACGTCTTTGAACCGCAGGAAAGGGCGACCCCTCCTCTTTCTTGTACCGGCTGCCAGCTCTCAATACAGTAGGGCTCTTGGGATGCGCTCCGCACCCATCCTGTGGACATGGCCTATCCATCGCAGGCACCTCTCACTCAGGATTGAGTTTATACTCAGCATATGGCTTCTCCTGAGCACCTCCACATTTGTGACTCTTTCCTGCCATTTGATGTGGAGTATCCTGCGCAGGCATCGCAGGTGAAAGCTATTAAGCTGCTTAATTTGCTTAGCGTATGTAGCCCGGGTCTCGCTTCCATAGAGAAGTGTGCTTAGCACACAGGCCTGGTAGACAGAGATTTTTGTCCTATCAGTGAGTTGAGCCCCGTGTGGAGTTACTGATCTCCCATCGGGCGCCTCCCCAGGTGGCGGATCGGGGAAAGCCCACCAGATATGGTAGGTACCGGGGAAATTAAATACCCGGGGCGGACCAAAATCAGTACCTGCTGCCTTGCAGGAAGTGGAGGGATCCACAAAGGCTAGGGAACATAACCCGAAAAAAGGCAGCTATCCTGAGAGCTGAGAGGGGAACTCCTCCCTAGACGGTTATGCGCTAGGCTAGCAACCTGCCATGTAAAAAAACATAAAGCTACAGAAACAGCAACAGAAATATCCAAAAGCCAAACTATTATGGGAGCTCAGCTGAGGGTTGAGGCTGTGATGCCTGATATGACGAGGCGAGATGAAAGCCGAAAGGAAGTCTCTCCTCTGACACAATCCTTGGTGACCCCTCAAAAAGAAATCAGAATTGGAGCATGGAATGTACGCACCATGTACGAATCAGGAAAAACTGCCCAAGTAACCAAAGAAATGGTACGCTATAAAGTCAACATATTGGGTGTAAGTGAAATGCGGTGGACTGACTCTGGAATGGTAACTCTGGCATCAGGCCAAACCATAGTTTACTCTGGAAGATCTGACGGTCAGCATCAGGAAGGTGTAGGTATTATCATGGACAAGCAGACAAGGAAAAGTCTGTTGAGCTGGGAGCCAATTGATGCCCGAATAATCAGAGCAAGATTTTTCTCAACATATGCTAAGATTACTGTCATACAGTGCTACGCGCCCACAGAACAAGCAACGGAAGATGAAAAAGACATGTTCTATCATAACCTGCAAAGTCAGATAGATAAATCTCCTCGACATGATATTATGATAATCATGGGAGACCTAAATTCAAAGATAGGATGTGACAACAGTGGTTACGAGTATTGCATGGGCAAGGAAGCCATGGGGGAAAGAAACGACAATGGCCAACGCCTCATTGATATATGCCTAGAGAATGGCCTGGTTATAGGAGGTAGTGTTTTCCAGCACAATAATATTCATAAAGCCACCTGGACCTCTCCTGACAACAGGACAAAGAATCAGATTGACCACATTGTCATCAACCAAAAGTGGAGAAGAAGTATGAAAGATGTCAAGGCGATTAGGGGTGCTGACATTGGTAGTGACCATAACCTTGTCTTATGCAAACTCAAACTCAAACTAAAGAAAGCTACCAAAACTACTAGTTACCAACTCTATGACTCTTCCAAATTAAGGGATACACTAGTAAAAAACAGTTTTGTGTTGGAACTACAGAATAGATTCAGCCTACTAGAAAATCTTTTAGAGGACGACATTAACACACACTGCGATAAGATTTTAAATGTATACACCGAAACCAGTAGAACAACACTAGGACACAAAACAAGACAGAGAAAGGAATGGATTTCAGATGCCACATGGAGCCTCATAGAACAAAGGAAAGAGGCAAAGCGAAAAATGCTCACCAAAAATGGAGAAAGAAATACAGAAGCTAGACAGGATTACAAAAGACTCAACATTGGAGTAAAGCGAAGTGCAAGACAAGACAAAAGAGATTATATAGACAACATGGCACTAGAGGCACAAGTAGCAGCTGATAAAGGCGACAACCAAACAGTCTACAAAATTATTAAGTCCCTTACGGGAGGTCTAAGGAGCAAATCGACGACTGTTAAAGATAAAAATGGAAATAATCTGACGACAGAGAAAGACCAGCTCCAGAGGTGGGCAGAACATTTTGAAGATATCCTGAATAGACCGGACCCAGAAACAGAGGCTGTCATCACAGACACGGGTTTTGAGATTGAAGTGTCTAAAGGGCCCATTATGGAACAAGAAATAATAGAAGCCATTAAACAGACAAAAGGAAATAAGGCGCCAGGAGAGGATAGAGTTACGGCAGACATGCTCAAGTCCAGCCCAACCCTGTGTGCAAGAACACTTATAGGACTATTTAATAAAATATGGGACAAAGAACATGTACCTACCTCATGGAAACGAGGGATTATTGTCAAAGTTCCCAAGAAAGGCGACCTAACCCTCTGTGAGAATTGGAGAGGCATAAACCTATTGTCTGTTACAGGAAAAATCTTTTGTAGAATCTTACTGATGAGAATGAGAACAGGAATAGAGAGAGTCCTACGTGAAGAACAAGCTGGTTTCAGAGCTGGAAGATCATGCAATGATCAAATTTTTGTCCTGCGTACCATAGTGGAACAGTCATTGGAATGGAACTCCTCTTTGTACATCAACTACATAGATTTTGAAAAGGCTTTCGATAGCATCCACCACCTAACACTTTGGACAATTCTGGAATCATATGGATTCCCAGGCAAAGTCATTAACATCCTGAAAGACATCTATACTGGAAACCAGTGCTGTGTACGCCATGAAAACCAACAGAGTGAATGGTTCCAGGTGAAAATAGGTGTCCGACAAGGATGTGTGATATCACCTGTTATCTTCTTAATAGTAATGGACTGGGTCATGAGGAGAGCTACTGCAGATAAACCTCGAGGCCTAGTATGGGGACTAACTTCCTATCTAGAAGACTGCGATTTTGCAGATGACATAGCTCTGCTCTCTCATTCTCAACCAGATATCCAGGAGAAGACAACAAGAGTAGAACAAATAGCCAAAAGTGTTGGCTTAAAGATCAACTCAGGGAAAACAAAAATCATGAAAGTTAAGACAAAGAGCTCTAAGAGGACAAGTGCCAATGGTGTGGAGGTGGAAGAGATTGAAAACTTCAAATACCTTGGCAGCTACATCTCTGCTAATGGAAGCATAGACATGGAAATCTCCACCAGACTAGCTATGGCAGCTCAGGCCTTCAACAAACTGGGGAAAATATGGAAGTCATCCTCTCTGCAACTAAGAACAAAACTGAAACTATACAAGTCAAATGTGCGCTCAGTCCTTCTCTATGCTGCAGAGACCTGGAAGACCAATACCAAAATTGAAGGCCGCCTTAGAGGGTTTGAAGGTAGATGTCTCCGACGTATACTAAGGATCGGCTGGGAGGACCACATCTCCAACATCGAAGTCCACCAAAGAACTGGAATAAGCTTCATTATCGATGAAATAATGAAAAGAAGATGGAGATGGCTGGGTCACATCCTCCGCATGGACAAAAT
This sequence comes from Anisus vortex, assembly GCA_949126835.1. NCBI lineage: Eukaryota > Metazoa > Mollusca > Gastropoda > Planorbidae > Anisus > Anisus vortex. Next base: position 16,147,055 of record OX421503.1, on the reverse strand, counting down.
GAGGCTCCCAAGCAGCGCATTGAAATGGACACCACCAGGAAAAAGACGAAGAGGAAGGCCAATGGGAACGTGGAGGAGGACAATGGACGAGGAAGCAAAGGCCACAAATAAAACATGGCACGAAATCCGATGGCTCGCCCAGGATAGGGAGGCCTGGCGGAACTTTGTTGCTGCCTTATGCTCCACGGGGAGCGATAAAGACTAAGAGAGAGTGAGTTGAGCATTATCCCATACTCTTTGGTTGAGCCTTGCCAATAAAGATACTGCCTTGCCGATTCTGGTTTGTATTTCTTTTTCCAGGGACAGTGAGCTTGAAATGTTGCTGCCAAGGTATGTCTAGTCCTCGACAACATCCAGAGTGTTTCCCTCAATTGAGATTGCTGGGAGGCAATCTGTACCTTGCCTCATAATATTGGTCTTTTTTAGGATTATTGTTAGGCCGAATTCTTTGCACGCCTCCGAGAATCTACTGACCAGTTGCTGGAGTCCTTCTTCTGTATGTGAAACAAGAGCTGCATCATCAGCGAATAGCAATTCTCTGATTAATACGGTTTCCACTTTGCTCTTTGCACGGAGCCGGGCCATGTTATAGAGATTTCCATCGGCACTAGTATGGATGTTCACGCCCTCGGAGCAGTTCTCATAAGCATATCGGAGGAGTACTGAGAAGAAGATACCAAAGAGTGTTGGTGCCAGGACGCAGCCCTGTTTAACCCCGCTTCACACTGGGAAGGGTTCTGATGTGGTGCCGTCGAAGAGAACTGTGCTGTGCATGTTGTTATGGAAAGCCTCAATAATACTTAGTAGCCAGGGCGGACATCCAATCTTTTTCAGTATGCTAACGAGTCCAGTGCGGCTAACTAGGTCAAATGCCTTAGTCAAGTCAATGTATGCAATGAAGAGGACCTTCTGCTGTTGTCCAAGGTTAGTACTGCCGGGGATGGGGGTGGGAAATAAGCACCCACTCATCTTGAAATATCCTCATGGCTTGCGTCTCAAATAGCCTCTGCTAACCAAAGTCCAACTCCTGGCCTTCTCGAATGACTGGTTACAAAGTCTGGCGGATCATGTTTCAACTAACAGGAGAAAGGGCGAAGGCGGGCCTCTGGCGCCTTAAAACCAGCAGCTTCGGGCAGATGGGGCTCGTAAACCTTGATGATAGTTACATAATATATAGTCAAAGTGGTCGGCCTCTTTCAATAAGAGCAAGAACAGAGAGATTTAGGAATTGTTTTGTTCCACTATCAATGAGACTATTTCAAAAGAACCATCTTTCATCCAGGAAATACAATGCCTCAATAGCTGACTCCTAAATGATAGGCCTACTTTTTTCTTGTATGATAAATGGTATGATTGTTTGCGCGAATGTCTATTGTGTTTGAGTACAAATGGTTCTTTAATATGCTTTTAAGTATGATGAAAGGTTTTCCTCGATCACATAGCATTCTTTTGTTTATTAAATAGCAGAAACCGGCTTTTTTTTTAAAGTTATGTACTGCAAAATTATTCGGCTTAGAGAGTTTGAATGTTGTACTTTTTAAAGACCAAGTGAAGAGGTTTTTCTCAAAGGAACGAGATTTGGAATAGCCTCATACGGAGCTGACGTTTGAGAAAGGAAAAAAATAAACAAAACTCGACGCTATAAATCTATAGTTACCATTTGGTTAAAAATAAGAACCGGGAAAAGATTCAAAACATGTGGCAATACATTCAAAACACGTGAAAATGTTCATTTTTCCTAGTCGGAATCCTTTCTCTAACGTCACTTTCCTATGGTGCCGGAAATAAAAACATTTCAAATGGCTACGAGATTTGGATTTTTCCTCCGAAAAACACACACATTTTAGCGCAAATATTGAACTAATTACTTAAAATGTATCTTTTATATCTTGTATAAATGATTTTTATTAACAGTCAGGTGCCGAATACACTATTTAATATCAAAAGGAAATGTTAACTCAATTTGATAAAAAAAAAGCTCTTCACTTGGTCTCTTAATGACTTTTGATTTAAAAATACTTGCGTATTTCGTTATGTTTGAAACGTCTGCATAATAATAATAATAATAATAATAATAATGGTGCTTATATAGCGCATACCCCGTTGATGACAGTTCTATGCGCTAACGACAGTTACAGAATACAGACAACGAACAACAGACGAAAATGTAAATATGTAGGCCTATACACAAATACTGCTAACGAGAGAGGTGAGTCTTTAGCCAGAGGATTGATATTATTTGACTTCTTCTTGAGCACTAGTCGAGCTGCGCAGTTTTCCATATTATTCTAAATTTTTATTCCTTCTGGGTTCTTTAATATAATTAATGCTAAACAAATCTTTTAATTTACTCTTTTTATCCATTGCCACTGAGAACATCATTTAATATGCAAATTAAAACAATATATTCATTATAAGAATTGTAAAGGACGATAATAAAATGGATATTTACTGACTTCTTAATCGGTAAACAAAAATCATCGCGCTTCACTTTATCGAATGTACAATAGCATAAGAATAATATGATACTCGTAACGTCTAATTTGTCTTTTCATTTTAATTTATGTCTAAATAAGTTTTAATAATGTTAAAACCCGTATTTGGATGTTTGTAACCAGTAGCTCGATTTAGCGCTACTCAGTTCATATTGTATACAAAAAAGGAATAGTGCCTAATATGAGTTTTTTTTAAAACTAATATATGTTATTGTCTCTTTCTTTTTGCCGAGTAAACTTCTAACTGATGGTACTGTGTAATAGTGACTAAATGATGTGTGTTTCATGTCCAAATGCTTTAATAATGTGTTTTTAAAAAATGCATTTAGATTGCCGTGAACAGATTTTCTATGCTCTAATAAATTCAGGAATATTTGAATTTTTTAAAATAATTATATTTCGCGGTAATTCACTTTTGGTGGTAAAACCTAAAACTTATGAGCCCAATCTAGGTAAAAGATGCACAATTTAGAGTAAATGGTATTTCAATAGTTTGACAATACATTGTTACTCTAATACTTTTACTTAAAGGGTGACCAAATCAAAATTAACAAAATTTCTATAGTCATTATTATCGATAGTTTTAGTACAATTTATTATACCAGTAAATAAACTTTTACGAACAAACTATTTATAGTGATATAAAGCGGAGGCATAGCAGAGATATACAATAAGATAGAAGTAAGATAATGAAACAAAAATAACATAAAAACAAGCAGTAGTCCTAAGCTTAGTCATTCCTTTCTCCATCATTTTGACGGGCATAGCATTTAGTATATGTAAATATTATTATGTGTGTTAATGTGTGTTTATATTTCTACTTACGATATGTATAAACTCCTTTGCAACATAAACATGTCAAGAAAAAGAGTGCCGTATTCAAGAACATTATATCGTGTAAGTCTCTCAACTAAAATTAAATGAACCTTGCTAGAAATGTTAAAGCAATTATATGGTATGTACTGTGTGAAACATTTAGTATAGAAATCAAATCAACAATAATTATTTGACCTCAAATTAAAAACATAACTTTACATAACACGACACAGTGTTACTGCTTTCATATAAAAGTACAGCGGTGACGTGTTACTATAAATAGAATATTGTTTTGCTCTATTAAACTTTACGTGGGGCTACGAGAAATCTTCATTAAACTACGTCGTAGATTGTGAGAAAGGGATAGAAAAAGTTAGAGAAAGAGAGATAACGAGAGAGAGAGAGATTAATATAAATTTTGAGAGAAAGGTGGAGAGAAAGCGAAACAGAGATAGAGAGAAGTAATAGAGTGAAATAATAAACTGTTAACATAATTCTATCACTTAAAAAACTGACGTGTTGTGGTGGCCTACAACATGTTGTCAATGTAGTTGTACACAAAGTTATGGTAAAACACTTAAGAGCATTGCACGTTCCAATTTTTTTACAAGCAATGATTTTTTCTTCATTTTTAACAAACAATCCTCGTGTTAATTAAAATTTAAGAGCATAATTGATTGGGCTTGTTAGTATCATTTGATTATACCATTGACCAAATAGAAGGTCAGAAATGCATTAATCATTGTAGGCCTATATTTCTTTGGACTATTTACTAAATACCAAGCAACAACCTTTATGTAATAGCATGCAAAAATATGTAAATTATCCATAAGACTATTTTAAAACTATAAATGCGCACGAATCTCAAATTAAAAAAACAATTGTTTTTTTTTGTTTGTTTTTTTTTTGTTTTATTTACTTTTGTTACAAGAATCTTGAATTTAAAATAACACTAGCTATTTTTTTTTTTACTAAAGACATTTATGTATTGTAAGCGGGTAGAAAATATGAAAGTCTTTTTATTTAAGAAAAATCTAAAATATCCTAACTGGGGACTAACTGGATAATCGAACCAGTGTCACCTGGATGGCGGTTTGAATCGTTATCTAAGCATCTAGCGAAGATAGATGGCCGAATTGAAATCGCAAACGTATAATATGAGACAGTAAGGACACGTGTCTTAAAAAAAACATTGTATGATTGGTTAAACACACACACATAGCTTTATATGTATATAATATAGTTAAATTATGCGTATGTAATTGATGCGTAACAATTTAAATGGCGTAGATCTATATTATAATAGTGACTTGCTGAAAGGTATTTACGAAGTCTTATAAGACTGAAAACAAAGCCACTTTTGTATTAAAATTTAAAATATAATATACTAAATCATAAACACACTTAAAAAGATGACAAATAAGTGGAACAGCTTTCTTAATTGTGGACCCGCCCAAAAAAATAGGTCTAGGTAAATTAACATAGCTTTGTCGTCCGGTAGCAATTTTAGGTCACTAGGTATAAAGTTTCGAATGCTGGCTGGTGTGTGTGTGTGTTGGGCGTAAGTGAGTAGAATGATATTGCGATTGAATCAAAATAAACGAAAGAAAGTATGTGCCTGCGTGTGAGTGTGTATGGTATATAGTGGCAACAGACTTTGTTATTGTAGAAAGTCATACATAATATGGATTAAGATGTCGTGTTTATTCTCCCACCCCTCCGCCTCCCCCACTTTCCGGGTCGAGAGAAACATTATACATGTAAAATTTGTAAGGTGAAAGATATTATTAAAACAGTGTTCTGTCTAGTTGAATGTTGATTTGTATTATTATTTTGATCGATGAGACGTCCAAATGGGACACGTTTACCTCGCCTAACATACTGTGACATTGCAGGTATACGGGCGAGCCAATACGGTATTGATCAGAGTGGAATTCCGCAGTGGGAGAAAAAAAAGCACATGTGGCGGTAGAAACCGTACCTAAAGTTACAAGGCGCGCAACGCCAGACAGATCCTTGGTGCGCCCTCTTTGATTCATTCCTAAACATCTTTACGCCCTGCACGTAAAAGCCGGAAGGTTCGTCCTCTATTTGTTAAACTATTCTAGTATATATTGCAGACGCTCTTTCTATACACAAGGTTATTGCGTCTTACGAGTGTCTAAATGTAGTTTTCCATTTTGATTAAGTGTTTTAAATGATGTGAAGTTGCTGGTATTCCTGGTGTGCTTAGGCACACTTATATGCATTTGTTCTTACATATGGGTTAAGAAAATGATTTTCGCTCTTATGTTTCTTAGAGTATTGTATTCGAATGTTTTATTGTTCTATTTCTAAGTTAAAAGTGGTATGATACAACAATAATACATTTTTTTCTTTAATTTCTCATAATACGGAAGTTATTGGCGCATTTTACAATACTTTAAACGTGTGACGAGTATAAATCTAAATTAATATGCCATAGCTGGCGTACCGAGGCTCGTGGGTTCAAATACTGGTGAAAGTTTCTTTTTCTATAGGTCTGGATATTTCCCTAAGCCAACAACAGATCTGATAGCTTTAAATTAGCTGAGGGTATAATAAAGTATTTTTCTAGACATTGTGCAGGTCACATAATTACCTAGTTATTTTATCACAATCCCTGTTAAATGAGTTGAAATAATAATAATTTAAACTACTTATGGTAGTCACACCATAAAAGGAGCTGTGAAAACTTGTTGGTGTTTTAACCCGGAACCCCTGGATCTGACGCCAGTAAGAAGAAATAAAAATATATTTGAATACTGATTGAAAGAGTCATAACCAAAGTAAAATTAAAGCCTTGGTAAAATGTATGTTGCTAAATTCAGTCTTCTATATGTGATGATTCAGAAGCTCCTTCTATAAAAAAAATAATATTTCGTCCTACACTTTATTGTGGTCATAATCTACTCTTTCTTTTGATGTATATTTATATTATTTTAAGTTACTGGTTTTTCTGGATTGTTGGGGCAATTACTTCCTTGCCCGGGTGTCACTCGTTAAGAAAGTAATAATATGCTCTTGTTCTTGCATATTAACAGGTTTTACAAGTATGCATGCATAAAAGGTCGCAACGAAAGACATTTCCGGTCTTATTCGATCCTTTAAATTAAAAAAAAACAAGGTGTTACTGATTGTACTAAAAGCTAAAGGAGATCAATTTTTATTTCATTTCCAAAAAATATTGCCAAAAGAAAACGATGGATTGTGAAAGTAAGAAATGAAATTTCACCTTTTAATACTGTTAAACTTATTTCTTAATGGAAAATAATTTTCGTTATTTGGTTTTCTGAATCTACTAATTTATTTTGTAAACAAAGCTATATTTTACCTTACGCAACTAACACTTGAGTATCAATTATCGCCTACTCACTTTTGATGTTAAAAACGGATTCCTCATAACTAATCGTGTTTCCTTTGTATAATTCTAAAAGACTAGAACTGGCCGTCAGGGTTGGAATCAAACTATTAATTTAAAAATAGAAACAGAAGCACGCGATCTCTTCCATTTCAAAAGGTCACGCCTAATTAAGACTTATCAATTGACAAAGAAAAGTAATTTACTATTTTAAAATGCGTCACCTGTATAGATGATGGTTATGCACGGGTTAGCAATGTGTTAAAGGGAAGGGCCAGAGAAAAGTTATAGAATAACTTAGTATTATAGCGTTTAATTCCATTTGTTTAGAACACCAGTTATTGTATTCTTTCTTACTTGTTTCATTCCTTTGTTTCTTTGTGTAACATTAGTCTAAACTCTAAACAACAGTTCTAAAGCGCGCTGTATTCCGGGTAGCTTTTATTTTTAGCTAACCCCATCAATGGATAAAGCTTTTTATTTCATCCTCGCAGGATTGTCTTCGGGTGTTCTTAGTACGGCCAACCCGTCTCTTTCCACACGGGTTCTATCACAACATCTGTTGGGTGGTTATATTCTGCCATATTTAAGTGTATTCATTAAGTAACCCATCTAAATATGAAGCATTTGTCGATGATACATTATTCAGTGAACAAATACCTTATTACACGCCATGCGGTTCGTAAAATTGTTGGAAGGCAAAACTAACATCTAATATTCATTGTTCTAGGAATTAGGAGGAGAACGATGGATGAGGAAGCAAATGACACCAATAAAACATGACATGAGATAAGATGCATCGCCAAGGATAGGGATGCATGGCTGAACTTTGTTGTCGCCTTAAGCGCCACAGGGAGCGATAAATTATAAGATAGTCCATTGTAATAATTTTGTAATGGTCCATTAGCGATAAAGTATAAGATAGTCCATTGTAATAATTTTATAATGGTCCATTTATTTTTGGCACTAAAGTTGACTTATCTAAACAAAAAGTACAACATTTATAATCAGTGTGTTTAGTTCAGTGTTTAAATGTCGACAATTGATCTAGCGTTTTGTTTTATTGTTGTTTAGATTTTTTTAGCAAGCACTGATAAAAACCATTTCTTTATTCTAAATCATTTATTTACTAAGAACATATATTATGTTACAATGACAAGGAGTGACATATAAACGAGTAGGAAGGCATTGCATTCATTGGTACGCTGTCCGCCACAAGACCCACTTGGACAATCACTTGAACTGTTTGTAAAAGTAGACGGCAATCGCCTTAAATCCATTTCCATGCAGTAAGGCCCCGATCTTCCTTGAGGACAGAGTACGCACTGGCCCCTATAATCACATTTTTCACGAGAGCAGGTAATGGAGCAAATATCTTGGCAGCCGAAGCCATATTTTGGCGGAGCACATTCTGTTACGAAGACAATAAATGGCCTCAGAATGTATACAATGAAACGAAAGTCTTAAATTTAAATGTCCAAAATAAGCTTTAAACATATTGTATCAAATATAAATGTAAAATACTCCGGAATATCGAACACCTAGATGGTATTAAAGTTGGAGGAAAGAATATAAATAATCTGAGATATGCAGATGACACAGTACTAATAGCAGAATCAGAAAGTGCCCTGCAAACTATTCTAAATAAGGTGGTAGAAGAGAGCCGACTTAAAGGATTAACACTCAATCTCAGTAAGACCGAAGTAATGGTAATCTCTAAGAAAAGACAACCTCCAAGATGCTCTTTATCCAGTGAAGGTGAAAACATCAAGCAAATCAATTCTTTCCAGTATCTAGGCTATACAATAACACAGGAAGGCAAATGCAACAAAGAAATAAAGAGAAGAATCGCAATAGCTAAAAACAGCTTCATGAGCTTAAGCAGTATCATGAAAAACAGGAATATCAGAATATGTACCAAAATGCGCATACTGAAGGGGTATGTTTGGTCTGTTCTTCTATATGGATGTGAATGTTGGACTATTGATAATGAAACAAGGAAAAGATTGGAGGCAGTAGAAATGTGGTTTCTAAGAAGGATGATGAGAATATCATGGACTGAAAAGAAATCTAATGCAGATGTGTTGAAAACAGCATGTACCTCAAGAGAACTCATTAACACCATTAGGAATAGACAGATGAAATTTCTAGGACACATCTATAGGAAAAATGGTATAGAAAGACTGGCTTTGTGTGGGAAAATATCTGGTAAGAGAGACAGAGGAAGACAAAGGCTAACATATGTAGAAAGCCTGAACGAATGGGCCACGAACAACAACATAAGTAATAATAACTTTCTGCAAAAAGCTAACAACAGGAAAGAATGGAGAGTCATGACCGCCGATGTCTGTTCCAGACCTGGCACATAAAGAAGAAGAAGAAGAAGAAGAATCAAATATATAATTAAAAATCGTTTATTGCGCGATATAGTTCAACCTTATAAAGTTCAACAGAAATAGTGTTTGTATGTCTCATGGTAAAAATTATAAGATTGTGTGAGTGTGTGCGCCTGAGTGTGTCAGTGTTTGTACGTCTCATGGTAAAAATTATAAGATTGTGTGAGTGTGTGCGCCTAAGTGTGTCTGTTTATCTATATTTGTTTATCTAACTCTCTCACTCTCTGCATATTTAGCATATAATTTATTTTAGATTAGTCATGTTAGAATAAATGCTGTATTTTTTTTTTGTTTTTTGTATTATATGATTTTACTATATATTATTATACATTTTGTATTACGTACTAATTCTTGATATTATTAGTATTAATCATGATTTTGAACTCGGGTTGAATTTATGGTTCAGGATTGGGATAATATACGTGAGAGGTTTTAATCTGAATAATCTGCACATCTTTATATTTTTATGCTAACCTATAAAGTGGTTTCGCAGTATTTTTCAGAACAAAGGCAAATAATATCTTTATTTTTTATTTTTAATGAAAAAACTGCTTGCGCAGTGTTGTAGTTTTATTTATAAGTCTGAATTCATGAACTGTAAAAAAAATACACGTAAGAATATGAGATGACAAACATAATGGGCCGTATTGCTGCTGAGAATTAACACCCTTGCCCCTTATACAAGTTAATCTTATTATATACCGTAATTGTAAAATGGGCAAGGGTGTTAACTCTCAGCAGCAATACGGTCCATTGGAAGAGCAAAAGTAAATTAATTTAGCATGTGTACACAAAGCAGAAACAGTGCATTGAATTGCAATTAGTTAAAGAATTATGTTTTGCCTTGTGTATACATTCCATTTTTTTTTTCCACTTTGCATATTGATTTAGTATGAAATGATAGAAAAGAGACAAAACAAAAAGTTTTATCAATACGAAGGAATGCATAAAAAAGTACTAATGAAATGCGTACGTTTACGAAATAATGGTAAATAGGTCAGAATTAAATATAAATACCTCCCAATATCTCCACTTCACATATGTGTAGGTTTCCTTCAATTAATTCAATACGAATTCGTCGAAATGTTTCTCTAATAGGAAAGGTTAAGGTTGATACGCCTCTGCCAACAACAGAAGCATTCACTGTCCTAATTATTTCTTTTGATTTAAATGTGAATTTCAATTTTGCTTGAATATCCTCATTTACGTCATGTATGCCTGAAATTCGAATACAACATAAATATATTTATAATAATACGTTTTTTAAACCACCAAATCTATTAAGCGCATGTAACACATGAAACTAATTTGTATGCAATAACAGAGCTACAATAATTTACTTGTCTAGATATGTCTACACAAAATATGTGTCATATATATATATACATATACAATAAGAGTGTTTGTCCGCATACGGATCCCCTATTGATCAATTTGAAATTACCTGAGTTTGTGTCTCTGACCCGTTTAGGCCTAGGCCTATATACTGTCTAATAATTTTTCACATCGGACATGTGTCTTCGCTAACTTAGTGGTAACCGTATCGGACTGCTATGCGGGCGACCCGGGTTCGATTCTCCAGTTAGACTATACCTTTTTATCGACAATTTTTTGTTCAAACTTGTAAAAATAAAAGACAATGTAAGTTTATGGGTAATTTAGATTTTTGTTAAATGAAAATACTTGCCTATTTTTTTACCCGATTACAATATTTAATTTAAATTACTTTCCTAATAGTCTTTTGTAAAAAAAAAATAATTTAAATATACGATTTATAGCTTTCTTTTAAGTGTGGTTTATAATTTTTTTTATTTGCGCGTTCTTGGAAACCACAAGACAAATGGAAAAGAGGTCGGGTTAATTCTCAGACTGAGAAACATTTTGAGGTGCGATATGGAAACCGATGTTAAAAAGCTAGGGCTTAACTGGGGTCAGATAGAGAAATCGGCCCATGATCAGGATACTTGGAGGACTATTACTGGCGGCCAATGTCCAAGGTGGGGTGAAAGGCATAAGTAAGTAAGTAAATAAATAATACATGAACCATACAATACTATTTGAAGTGAGGAGTCAGACATTAATAGCAGACAATTGGTCGCGCACAGGCTTAGCTGTTTATCGTTATAGTAGGCCGTTTTTTCTTTGTATTTAAGTCGTTGTTGAGATGCTGTTAACGAAGGACTAACAATTAATTGGTGGCAGCGCAAAAGAACGTAGCTTAAGTAAGTCCTTTATAACCTTTGTAATCCTTAAAAGGCAAAGTAAGCTTGATTAATACCATTCATAATACACTATTTATATCGCTATTTTTTGCCAATTTACATTAAATATTAGTTAATATTAATTTATTATTGTTTTAGAATCGAATCACCACGAAACAGTTCGTTGATTTAAATTGTTTCAGGGATAGCCACATAATAAATATAGAACAGAATGCTCAATCGCATTTTTTTGTTTCCCTTAGTAATACCGACGTCATACAGTTCAGACTCAGCGGACCTGGTTACACTATTTATTTATGCTTATTTACAATGTCTTTTTCATCAAATCTACAAGTTCGGATAATCAAAGGTCATGTTTTAGGCTATAGGTACAAAAGATGTTGCGGAATAAGCTGCCAAAAAGATGCGAAAACGTTTATCGTACAAATAAGCATGTCAAACATATGGCTTTCCTGACCCCGGAAAGAAGAAGCAACTGTAAGATCTAACCTCAAATTACCTAATATTAGTAGCCTTGCTTTTATCCTAAGCTTGCTAAGACTAGATATCAGTAATAAATAAGCCTTTCTCATTTTACTATAGTAGTGATCGCTACCTTGAGTCAAAAGAAAAAGGCGGAAACAGAGCTTCACTTTAGTGAATGCTCTTATAGGGATTGCGCATTATGTTCGATACCTTTTCCAAAGGGATAGCCTGAATCTATACTTGTATAACTTTACCTGGGTATATATTTATCGCTGAAAGCCAAATGGCATTTTTAAAATTAAATTCCAAGTCTCTGGGTTCGTTGCTTTTTAAAGCGATGCAGTTCAACCCACTGACGTCTCCATCAGTAAGTGGCCCTAATTCATTAGTCTGCTTTTTATTCTCTTGCAGAGAAGGTTCTGACGAAAATCCATGGGCTAGGCGTTGTTCTGAAATAACATTATAAAACATAAAAAGTTAAGTAGCTTTCGGACCAAACTGATCATAGGGCTGTAAAAGTAGCGTTCACCAGTTTCTGTGGCCACGTCATACTAGGGGATGTGTGGCCATCACAACGCCCAGCCGCCTTTACTAATAATTGCTAGAGATACCACTCTAGTGTGAAGTCATATATGTGTTATGATACGAATTCAACAAGCCACAGTGAATTGACGTAAGTCTAGCCCTACCATTGCAAAAATCTTATTATATCAATAAGTTGAAACATTGTTTATATAAACAGAGCGTCGTTTTAAATAATTTAAAAAAAAATATGTGTATTCCATAAAATATAAATATCGCGCATCCCGTCCAACAGTGACAGCACCCAGAAATCATGTTCTGCTATCATACTCTATAGACATATAAGCCAATAGAGTTTGACGTGTACAAAGTGCCTATAAGGACAGCTTCACTGCCCAGAGTACTCACGCTCTAAGTGTGCGCACGTAACTTTAGTAAGTTGCTGGCTACACAATCCACCTTCACGAAAGCTCCAAACACGACATAAACAATTTTATATTTATTTGAATGAAAATTAAAAATAAGATTCCCACACGTTTTTAAACTGATTTCATTTTAGTGTTTTATATAAAGGCTTGAATACAAATTACAATTCCAGGCTTTGTAATAAGATATTAACCCACACCATCTCGTAGGTTCAAAACAAGAGGGTTCGGCATGAGGTTAGCACCCTCAACCTGTAGAAAATTACACACTACAGAAACCAAAGCAACAGAAAATTCTAGTAACCGCTCGATTCAGGGAATTTCTTCCGTAGAGAAGCAGATGACGCAGGTTGGTGAAAGTCTAATGGAAGCTAACCTGCCGACGAATCTGCTGACGATGACAGCTAAAACAAAATATGGGAATGGGAAAGTTCAAACAATGTTTGAAATTGGCAAAGAAGCGCAAGAAGAAAATGAGATGAAAAATTATGAAATCCAGGGTCTGGGAATATGCTAGAGCCGGTGGACCAGGAGTGGCATGTAGAAGAAAACCATGGGCAATCAGAAGGTGTTGCCGTCATGCTGTTCCCACAAGCAGCAAAATCCATTTATAGAATGGCAACCAGTCTCATCCAGAATCATGAAAGACAGATTAAATTCAGATTACCTTAATCCAATGTCACTTGCCCTACAATTGAAGAGACAAAACAAAACTTTGACGATTTCCAACAGGGAAGAATAAGTGAACTCACCAAAAGAGACATTAGTGCTTGTGATGGGAGACAGCAACGCGAAAACTGAAGACAAAAAAACATAGGTAAAAAATGATAATCAGAACCCACACCTGGGACATTGCAAGTTAAGGGGAACTCTTCACATACTTTTGTGCCTTTGGCGACCTGGACATTGGTGGCAGCATATTCCGGCACTAAAAAATACACAAAAACTAGATCACTCCGGATGCACCAAATACCAGATTGACTTTATCACTATCTCAAGAAAATGGAGACGATCTTTGCAAGACAGAAGATCTATAAAAGGGGCAGATGTATTCTCAGACAATCATTTAGTGATGGTAACCCTTAGAAGCCTATTGGGACAGCATATTGAACTCACATAATGTTCAACCCTCAGCGGTTGAAAGTGATTAACTGTAAAGACACATTCTTAACTTTCCTAAGCAACATATTTGAACCTCTTATCCTATTGAACAAAGAAACAACCCTAGAACGAAATATGGTGTGGCTTAAGAGACACACTCCTAACACATGCCAATAGGGAGAGCGAGAATATCTTCATCACCATGAGACTAGCCTAGAGGTCAACAGCCTTGTCTGTCTGAAACAAATTATGATCTTCAGTTTTCAAAGTATGGAACTTATTTCGTTTCTTTTACCTCTTTGAATATTTTTAACTAAATAAATATGCATTTAATGAATATAATATCCCAATTTGTATTGTTGGGGAAATGACTTTTACGTAATTAATTCAATCAAACTGAATCTAATCAGGACATAATATAATACCTTGCAACACCGAAACCCTGTTTATATATTATATGCAGAGCTGGTTAAGGGGAGAATTCCAGTAGAAGAGGATTTTTATTTTATTTCTTATCCAATATGTATAATATTTGGACCATAAATATATATATATATATATATATATATTAATATATATATATATATATATATATATATATAAATTTTTTTAGGCAAAAAGGAAAATTCAATTTTCTCATCTATTTCTTAATGGTTTGTTGTAAATAATTTTCCCCAAAAGGACAATATGTTAACCTTTAATTTCATGTATATTAATATAGAATTAAACTCATTATTTTTTTTACTGTAGTGTAAATTAAAAAAAAAAATAATAATAATTCTAACGTATACCCATTTCAAATGCAATTTTTTACATTGAAATAGTGAAATAATGTTACCCAAACTATGCAATTTAGATTTGGAGATAGTTAAAGTATACAAATTAAGCAAAAACTAAAAATGCCATGCTTTTGTCATAATTTAGGTCCATTTTTACTGGAATTGCTCCCCTTAACATAATCTAGTTCTAATTGTGTAAATTTAAATTCTGCTTCTCTTACCGCCGCTAATAGACAGTGAGCATACCGTACCACGCCCATGATATATTATTTCCAAAGTTCTGAGTTCCATCACATCCAGGAATTTGATCTCAAAAAGGTTTTCACGAACGGCGTTTATTACAAACAACAACTTTTTCTTTGTCTGCTTATTCCTTGTCTCAGTAGAATGCTCGTCTTCATCATTGACAATCACTTGGAAGTTGTTGATTACTGCTATAGACGCAAAGATCAAAGCATTAGCACCACAAAAAAGGGCAAATCGAAATTCACATAACTCCGATGAACTTAATCCGCAGACACTTAACCCTTATAACGCATTGTGTAATTCAGGTCTGTCGATTTTAGCAGTTGGGTCATGGTATATTTAAGGACTCCCTCACTCCGGCTTGCTTTCGACTCTAGGGATACATTTGGGGCGGATTGCAAAGGGGTCGACGAGTCTTTGATTGGGGTAGGGGGACTATACAAGTTTTGAGTTAGTAGGAATAGTAATAATTTGTTTATA
This sequence comes from Anisus vortex, assembly GCA_949126835.1. Taxonomy (NCBI): domain Eukaryota; kingdom Metazoa; phylum Mollusca; class Gastropoda; family Planorbidae; genus Anisus; species Anisus vortex. The sequence goes on along the minus strand of OX421503.1, from coordinate 16,131,729 downwards.
CTTCGTTGCACGACAATTTTGTCGCCCAGACGACCGAACGCTGAGATCGTCATTGCGGTCTTAAAGAGTTAAAAGTAAGGAAAACATAGGTAAAATTGAGCTCAAACAATAGAAGCTATAAAGTTAACATTGTGTTGTTGTAGTAACTGTTGTTATTGTTTTTATATTTTACCCACCTTTGATATCAAAAGTCATCCAAAGCCAAGAAAAAGTAATGTTCCTGTTCCACTTAGCGCTCACTGTGTTATTGGGGGCGTTGTAACAAGTTGTATCGTCGTTGTCATGAAGAAAAGGATTGCTCATTGTGGCCAGCACACCCAAATCTTCTAAAAATATACATATATTAACTATCATGTATGTACAATATTGTATACTTTAAAAAATTGACTTCTTAGTTAACGTCAACAAATTATTCAAATTTTCTTTTAGACAAATCAGTGTCTTGTAATTTTTTGTTTGTTTGCAATTAAACTCTAACTTTATAAAACACATAACTGTAACAAAAAAAAATAATTTGTTAAAAATTGCGTTATTTAAAAATATTTAACAATCAAATATGTATATTCTCACGATATAAATGTAATTAAACTCATCATAACGTCGTTATATAGAACATTCAATCAATGGTTACTAGATGAACATTATCATTTTCACATGTTATTAAATTTGAAAAATGTGGTTTATCTATCAAGAAAATGCATATTTGTTCTACACAATTGAATAAGAGAACAAACAACAAATAAGGAAAATTATAATTGTTATAACCCTTGTGTTGCAATATTAAAATTACTATTAACACACGCTATTATTAAATGTTTCGCTACCTAAGCACTTAGAAAATCATAATACTTTTTTTTTTGCTAAGGTAGACACAAGTAAAACAAAGTTAAAATTTAAAAAAAAATATATTTCTTTTTAAATTAAAGTTTTGCAGTTTATAATCTAAATATGTTTAAATAATAATCTTTACTTTGTATTATTTCTTCACATATTTTAATTCTTTTCGACAGGAAAAAATAGAAAACGAGAAACTTACTATAACTACAATTATATCCAAACCATCCAGTAATGCACTTATCAAATTCTGCACACGTGTCGAATTGGTTTTTACATTTGTCTCCAGTACAATGGCAGGTCCATGTTTCATAATCATAGTATTTATTAGATAGTCCCACTAATGAAACGGACACAATACAATTACATTTTTTGGTCAGTCGTGTTTGTGTATATATTACATAAACTCTTTATGTAAACAAAATAATGTAAACGTTACAATTCGAGGATTCCCAACACCGCATAGACTAATTTTGTCATCCGAAAATCTAACTGCGTCCAAGGCATTAAAATGCTACGGACGGAATGAGTTAAGAAGAACAAGTATGCTTTGAAAACTATTGTCTGATGAAGACTGAAATAGTTATTTTATAAGAAAGTAAGTTAAAGTTATATAAAGCATGTAATATACTGATTGGAATGTAATGATAATACATAATGAATTTCACAACCTCTCGCGTATTTAACACAAAGAAGGCTATTATTATGTAACATTACACGAGACACAAATCGAGTAGTGGACAAGGTCACAACAGACACACACTGGGGAATTCTGCGTTAACAACATAGGGGACAACATTCTCACAAGTTTATATAACAAATAACAAATAGTTATTAAGATTACACCATAGCCTATATCGTACTGTCACGCGTCAAATCGTTTTGACGTTGTGTTATAATAATCATAATTAATTATAAATTAAAAATAAATGCTTATTTAATAGCATTATCCTTAAGAGAAAAAAAAATTAATAATGCTGTATAAAATATCATATCAATTATACGTACGTTGTAAGCATTTTGGTCCAAAATACCCGGGCAAACAAGCGTGAGTGCAAATTGCATTTTCATTACAGCTTCCATCGCTACCACAATAAGGACTGCAATCTGATAGATCATTGATCATTATAAATTAATTATTTTACATCTGAATGGCTATTAAAGTTGCATTCCATTTTTGTTCTGCCTATAAATGTCTTGATGTGTATGACCCGTGCAATGATCTGTCTTCTCTGTCTAGACTAATGATATCATAATAATAATATAAGAAATTAAACTAGGGATACACAATACTACACTTCCATACATTGATAATCATAGTTTATTTTTTCACGAACGTTGTATAACCATTATAATTCATAACGTTATTCGACAGGGGCCTTAATCTTTGATAATTAAACATCCCATAATTTAAAGCATTTCATTTTTTTAGTCCCTTTCTGTGCATTTAATTATATGCATCAGCATTATCTATTATAAGACTTTGTCACTTTGCCTCACATAAAAAAGGAAGAAACACACATAATCAGTTTTAAAAAACACACATCTCCCCTTCATTATCTTCTCAAGTCTTTTAATATAAAGGGGTTTTAAAGGTTGTTATCGCCGGGGGGTGGTAGTGGGGATAAGCTCCCACTTCCTATAAAATGCTCCCACTGGCATGCGTCTCAAATAGCCTCTGACAACTAAGTCCAGCTCCTGGCCTTCCCGAGTGGCTTAGCTACTAAGCCCGGCAAAACCGTTTCTACTAACAGGAGAAGGGGCATGGGCGTTCCACTGGCGCCTCAAAACCAGTCGCTTCGGGCAGATGGGGCTCGTTAACCTTGGATGGTAGCCTATCTAAGAGAAGGATACTCTGACTCCAAACCACCGCTGCCTTGCGGCTTACCCCTTCATGGGAAAGGCTAAGGGAGTAAACCCTGACAAAAAATCAGGAGCTGGAGTCCCTAAGGCGGTTTGACTTTAATATATGTCTGTAGACTAAATACATATTTTAAATACTAGCTAAATTACCCGCCGTTGCCTTGATTAAAAAAGCTAGCTACAAATAACACAAATAAATTCAGCAATAAAGAAGCGTTTTTCTTTAAGTTTAATAAGTTAAAATTAATTTTAAGGAGGATACATCATAATTAACATATTATAAAAGCTTACGTTTATAAAGAAAAAACAACAACAATAAAACTTAATTTAGTTAGATAAACTTATTATTTATGTAGGTAACATGTGACATATTTAAGCATACTGGAATAAATTATCAGTTCTGTTTGTACGTATATTTAATATGGTCATTCTAAACAGTATAGTTATAATTATGGTTCTAAATTAAAATAGTATATACGAAAACACAATTTTTCCTAATTGAAAACAATTATGAAATAAATTAAAGTCTCGAAACGTATGACAATCCTGAGAATCGATGCCGGACATTTGCATGAAAAGCAATTATTGTAAGCCTTATACTACCGAGACAAATACAATAAGATATTATCTTCTGATTCTAAGTATATGTCAAATGTCGTTAAATCTAACTTGTCACTTGAGAAAATGTCATACACCTTCATCTTCGCATATTCACACACGTACTTATATGTATTCGAATAGTTAACTAATCATACTATTACAAACATGTCAGTTAATTATATTACGGTTTTTAAATGCCCGCTATGTTTAGAGCAACAAGTGCATTAAGAAATATAAAATATTTTACAAAGTTAAATTTAATCAATTGTTTTTTTACTTACAATTGTCGCATTGGGGACCATAATACTCTTTATTACATATATAGTTACAGATTCCCTTATCATTGCAGCTACCATCTTTCCCACAGCCTCTGCTACAACCTTTTGAAAACAGTGAACGCTAGAGTTATTTAGTGTACAGAATGAATGATTTAGAAAGCGATTAAACTAATTATGCACTTCAACATGGCCTTCTTTACTTACAATATATATATATGAATATATATATATATATACAATATTACAATATATACATATTAATAATTTCGATGTATTGCTAAAACTTAAGCAGTTATAATAAAAAAAAAATTATCTTTGCAGTTTATATAAACATCTCTTTAATTAATGTGTGGCATTCTTAGCGGTCATAATTAACTGTCAATATGGATACACGTGTTTATTGTGTTTTTTTTTTTGGCTATAAAGTCTTATTTGACAGTTTGATCCAATCATCTCTCTGTAGTGTTTTTTGATTTTCGGATTCCCCATAGTCATTATTTAATTAAAGTTATTATGTCGCGGCAATTATAATTTAAAACTGTTACAATTATAAACACGCATTAACTATTACATTAAGGAAACGTTGCTAACGAGAATAATATAAGTATTCCTTATTTTAAATTATTTAATAATCATATATAATGCATGTCTACACATAATGTGTCTCTAGTATGTTCATGTATATGTTAATGATTATAATATAAACATGAAAATAAAATAGGATTAATTAGTTTCTTTCAAGCGGTGAGGTTATGCAAGTTTTTACAACATGATCAAATGTATTTAACTGGTAAAAATTTGAAGCTTATAAGATTGAATAAAAAGATCAGTATATGGACATTGAAGAAAGAACATGCATAGGCTAATAGGTCTACTTAACGGCTGATTATATTGTAGTCTTTAAAATGAGCCTATGACTCATACTCTGTTTGGTTATATTATGGTATAAATTATGACATTAATTTATAAATGAGTCTATATAAATTAGTTTGTATAAATGTCTCTGTATGTGCATTGGACTAAAAACTTTGTAGCCTATTTGATCATTCGGAAAAACACATATTTTAAACACGTAATTTTATTGCAAAGAAACATTAATGGTCGTACGTTTAGAGCAGCCTTCACCATAATAATTCATCTTGCATCCATGAAGACATTCTCCTTTTAAATTGCATTCACCATTCCCTCCACAGCCTGGATTACAATCTAGTGATACAATATAAAATAAAACAACAGCTCACATAATATAATGTATATATGCCCCTGTGGAACTGGACTCCAGAATGCAGAGCACATTCTGCAATGGCGCACGATCTAAAGAGAAGCCCTTTACCAGGCCTGGCCTGAGGGAGCCACCATGGAGGAAAAGCTCTGGGGCCCAAAGCCATTCCTACAGACAACAGCCCGGTTTGTCAGAGAAACAGGACTGCCAGTCTGACACAGCAAAGGAAAGCGAAATGGAACGCAGAAGAAGAAGAAGGAACGTATAAGCGGTGGGGAGTAAGCAAGTGTTTACAGCACGAGCAAAGTGAAATAACTGGTAAAAAATTGTAGCGTATACGATTGAAAAAAGATCGGTATATGACCATTAGAATAAGGGCATACCAAAGATTATAATAAGATGGACCGCTTGCTTTAATATTTCTACTACTTGTCGACTCGAATGACTTCTTTTCAGAATTCCCGATTCCCCCTTTGCACTGTACACTTCCGTTTTATTTAATTGCTATGATTATTTTTACTGAAAAAATAATATTTTAATCGAAAGTTGTATACATCGGAAACATGTAGGCAAACGTAGGAGCGTAGATGCCATTTAAGATAAGATAAGATAAGATGTATTTATTGATCCAAACAAATGGAAATTTGTCTTGATTACAGATGTTTTGTCCTTTTAGCATATTTTAAACAAAATAATATAATTATTTGTTATCTGTATAGAAGCACATAAATATACTTGTAAAAAAAGACAAGCGCAGACACAAGCGTTATTGGATGCGCACGAAAAAATAACTTGAAAGCTCTAAAAATAGAGCATGCGGTCCATCTTATTATAGTCTTTGAGCAAGCATGGGCCTATTGTGATACGTTCAGGTAAATTACATTGAAGTTTTTAAATTTGATTTTGACTTGTACTCTGTTTTGTTATGGTATTGTATAATTTATGATTACATAACATTTATATGGTGAGTCTAAAGAAATTAGTTTCTAAGTTCGTTTGTTTATTAGCATTGCAATAAAAAAAAGTTTGTTTTCAATGATCGTACGTTTAGAACAGTCTTTGGCGTAATACTTAGGCTTGCAGCCGTGAAGACATTCTCCATTTAAATCACATGCACCATCATTTCCACAGTTGGCATTACATTCTAGTGAAATAACAACATAAAAGAATATCGCGAATTAATGTATTAAAAAAATTATGTTAAGATACATATGTACAATTTTCATTAAATAAGTATGCACATGTGAAACACTATTCTGTGAAAAAAAAAACATATAAAAAGTAAAATCATTAAATTGTGTATACATTTAAAAAAACAACAATAACAACTACAATATATGAAATAAACATATCTAATGTAAAATAAATAATTAGTATTTATTCAATGAAATATTTGTAAACGGAATTGTACACAGTAATAATAGATGTAGGCCTATATCAATATGTGTATTTATTTTTTTTTAAACAAAAATATTTAGATGTGATATAAAAAAAACACAAAAAAAAATATTTGGAAAAAAAATAAAACTAAACATTACTAAATGTTATTAAACTTTCCTCGCGTCTGTAAATTAATACATCTATATGTCAGACATGATAATACATTTGAAATAAAATATAAAGAATTATTATAAAGTAGTTTAATGTGTTCTTCTATTATATTTGTTTAAAAACGCGTACGGAGTTTTTTAATTAATGACCAGTTAAACAAAGTATGATAAATTAAACGGAATATTATACACTAGAAATAGCTAGTTGGGAACCACAGCTGTAAATATTTTTGTTTAATAATGTGTTAATTTTTTTTTAATTATAATTATTTATTTGGTATGCTTTTTCAAAAGTCGGGAACCGAAAACCTGAATAGGCCTAGGTCATGGTTTTAAATTTAAGAAATAACGATTCTAATTAGTGATATTTACATTTTTACTAAGATGTAAAAAAATACATAATTATAGTTTTCTTTAACTTCTATTAAGTTAAGTTATAGACAATATTTAAAGTAATTTGCTGTTCTTCATGCAGTATCTGTCAGTTTTAGATGTTTTTATACCCGCTTGGGACTTTTTTACCTTAAAAAAAGCGACAAAGACAATGTTTAGATTGAGGTTTCTCAAAAGCATAAAGATTACAGAATCTCTATTGTTGTCTGACAATCTCTTCTTCTATGTAAGACCACGTCATACTAGGTGATTGTGTGGCCACCACTATGCACGTCCTCCTTTACTTTACCCCAACTAAGGTCTGGTAACCCTTCACAGCTGTGTAGTCTCAGGGACATCATCCAGTCCCGGGAAAAAAAATCCTTGCCTACACCAGTATTGGAACACATTACCTTCGGTACGCCAGCAGAACGCGTTGCCGCACGACCACCGTGCTCCATTTGTTATTATTAGTCAACTCTATATTTGTTCATAGTCTTTTTAAACAAGAATTAAGGCATAAAACACTCCCTCCCCCTGAACCCGTTGACCACACTACAGATTTAAAAGAACAAGTAAAACTGTGGGTTACGTACAACTTTCTTGTCATCCAAACGAAAACTATAATCGATGGGTAAAATGGTACACACGGACAAGCAAATACAAGATTTTGAAAAATAATTAAAGAACTAGTTCTCGTTAAGTAAAAATTAAAACAAAAGATTTTCTATCAATATTAAAAAAAAATTTACTGAGTATTTATATTAAACTATATGATGTTATTGTGAAGAATATGGAGAGCGAAGACAAACCGTTACTAATAGCTTGTGATTCATTATATAGCTTACCGAGGGTGCAGTTTCGACCATAAAATCCAAACTCACAGCCTAGCTTACAGTCTCCATTGATATCACAGGTCAAATTTTTACAGCCAAATCCACAAACTTAAACAAACAATAATTCCATTTTAAAGTTATAACGAATATATGTGATACATATTTATCAAATAAAAAAAATAAAAAATAAAGACTAAGTAAATAATAAGTACAAATACAAAATAATTCATTGAAAAATATGTATTACATTGCTGTGAAAGCAAATTAATTACTGAAAAAAAATGCGAAACTCTACTTTTATTAGTATCTATTCACAGCTAGATTATTATCATAATACAAGAAATTTGTTTGAAATATATATATATTTTTGCCTACCTATCAAACTATCGATCTAATTATATCTTTATATATGTCTCTATATCACTATATATCTTTATATATATATATATAAATATATATATTTATATCTATATATAAATATATATATTTATATATATATATATCTTTATATATATAAATATATATATATATATATATATATATATATATATTTCTATTATGTCTATTTATCTATATAATGTAACTCGTGTGTGTCGTATTCCATCCCCAAAAGCTAATTTAAAGTCACGTGATCATATTGTCTCATATCTTACGTTTGCTTCTCACAAGTGTGTTCCCTAGCGTATTGGTTAGCATCTTCGACTGCCATGCGGGCAAACTGGGTTCCTCCTGAAACGTTTCTTTTCTTTTCTACTTGTTTCCATTAATATTAATTTTTTTTTAAATATTGTTAAACATTTTAGGTCTTAAAGCTTTCTTAAAATATTTTTAGTAACTAAAGCTATAAATTATATTTTAGATGCACCTTGGGTGCGGGTGTTCGATTTTCATCCACAAGGATATTCCTGGATAGTCCTTCCACGAGCAATGCCGGAAACCAAATGACTTGCATATTTTTAACCTGATTACACATGTTATTTTAAATCACTTTCGTAAATGATTTCAGTAAATAAAAATATTATTTAAAAAATTATTAGATCTATTGCTTTCTGCTCATTGTAGTTTATGAAATTTTTATTTGTAGCTCATAAAGGCCCTATTGAGTTTTCCTCCTGGCAACGCCGAGGAATTTATCTATACGTGTAGTTCAAATCGCTTTCCCAAAATATTTAGTGGCCAATAGACTAGTGGATAGGGTGTACAAATAAATATTGTGTTATCAATGCAGACTATTTAATACATAATCAATATATTTTTGATTGATCATCCTAAGTTTCTAATATTTTTTTTTTCTTTCTTTGCTTTCTCATCAATAAAATGCCGGAATGAACACATCCTCCTCTACATCCAGTATTAATACTACAATCTTAAAAATAAGTTTATTTCCTAAGTACTAAGTGTCAATAAGTCTATGGGATATAGTCTTGTATTATCTTTGCTGGGTCATTAAAGGGTACACAATAAAAGTTTAAATATAACACACTACCAAGGAACGAGTCGAATGTCATAGTTGTGTCATTTTAATTATTACACAGGTCTTAAAGACATTGCCAAATGCAATAGTTAAAGCCGTGTACAAAATTCGGACAATTAGTATTTTAGCTAATATTGATTTACTATAGCATTATGTCTGGAACTTGATTTCGGGAACAATAAAAATCCCAAAATCGATAGTTAACACTTTTGGTACACATATTTTTGTTAATATCGAACCAGCCTGATCTGACCTTAGACTCATTTTGTCGTGGGCTGGAGGGGGTGGTCACAAATTATAAATATTTAATATTTCACATTTTATGGGGTTATAACTATATTTTAACATCCATCTCCTAAAATAGTCTAAAGGCTATCAAAAATTTTGCAAATGTCGGGGGCAAAAAATACAGCTCTCAATTCAGCCAATACAATCCATGCTTAGTATATTGCTAGCTAACGATAACACGTTTCTTATATCCTGTTTTGTTGGCTAATGCTTACTCATGGCGCAATCTGGACCATATGTTCCTGGATTACATCCCAACGTACAGTCTCCATTAACGTCACAGTTCGAATCTATACAGCCAGAACTGCAACCTTAAAAATAATGTCATAGCAAATCTATTTCATTTATATTTTATAAACAAAAAAAATTGTTACTCAACAAATAAGTAGGTATTAAAAACATATAACTAAAAATGCGGAGACATCAAATAAGTTATTTCATATAATATGTGAATGTATTTGAAGCTCAATTATTATCATTATCAATCACGTATATTAACATGGTATACAATCTTTAAAATAACATTTTTTAATAAAATGTACAGGAGCGCAAATCTAATCGTCTTTCGAGACTATGGAGCCAATGATGATGATGATGATGATATTAACATGGTATAAAATCTTTAAAATAACATTTGTTTCGGTAAGCTTCATATACTGGGCAAAAATCAAATCTAAAAATATCGACACGATTGAATAATGTTTTAACGAAACTTAATATATGACTGTTATAGCTATAAGGTGTGCTCTATTTTAAAACTAGTTTAACGAAAGCTAATATATAAGAGTTTAACATCGATATTTATCTAAATCACAATGTATACATATGTCGAAAAATGATTTCCATACGTATCTTATAAGGTTTTAATTGGTATTATATGAATTATTTATAAATGATTATTTAATTTTTTTATAATTAAAATACAAATTATGATGGCTGGAAAATGAAAGCATACTTAATGAGCAGTTATGTCCGTAATACCCTGGAACACAGCCAAAATTACAAGTTCCGTCTTGATCACAGCTTGTATCATTTGCACAATTTGGACTGCAATCTGTTGATAAAGAAGAACAACCTAGCATAAAATACATGTAAAATACGAATACTAAATATAATATGTTAAAAAAAATACTATACGCCTGTATGTAATAAACAAACTTTTTAGATTGCTAAGCGAATAACAATATTAATCTAGAAAAGTAACAACATATTATAATATGTGTTCCGAATACTATAAAATGTACATCCCTAGTATTCTGCCCTCGGTCTGGCGTAGGTTTCAATATGAAATAATAAAACTGATAAACGTTTAAGGAATGTATTACTTGAACTTTTGTACACAGATTGAAAATAATGAAAAAAATGATGTGCCGGAATAGTTGATATTAAATAGATTTTTTATCACTCTGAATAAACATATCGATAAACAAGTGAAACCTCATTGGTTTTGGTGCAGAAAGTGCTAGAACTAGAATGAATGTTTCCGAATTTCTAAGAACGCGAAGGAAAGTACCTACTTGAAATATTTAGTTACTACGATAACACAGTTTAATTTATCTACACTAAAAATATATATGCGATAATAAAACATCAATAAAAAAATACAGTATAGGCACCATTCTAAATACTCAGGCTGGAAACTATTTACACATGCTATGCAAATATAGCAATATATATCGATAAAATGGGCATAATTTTAGCTTGTGCAGATAGCTACAATGTGCATATAGATCAAATTTGCAGATAGCTAAAATTTGCGACAGCTTAAATGGGCAAATATACATAATTTACAGAGAGCTAAAATTTGCAGATTGCTAAAATGTAAAAATAGTTAAAATTAAATGTAAGTAACGCTAAAATTGTGTTTATATATAGCTTAAATGAGCAGATAGCTAAAATGTTCACATGGATAAATGTGCATGTATCTAAAATGTGCAGATATCTAAAATGTGCAGATATCTAAAATGTGCAGATATCTTAAATGTACAGATATGTAAAATATGCAGATATCTAAAATGTGCAGATATCTAAAATGTGCAGATATATAAAATGTGCAGATATATAAAATATTCCGATCGCTAAAATGTCTCCATACACTGCGAAAGAACAATTGATTTAAACTGAGATAAAAACATATTTCGTTGAACACTTTTAACAGGACTTGATAATCGCAAACACAACTGAATTAATTCTTGAAAAAAATATATGTTTTTGCTGTTATTTTGTTATGTTCTGTATAAACATCTGTTAATTGAAAATAATACAAATTAGCAAGTATTTCCTTTTGGCATCTTTATCGGGTTTTGGCATTTAATAAATTTATATTGATAATGTTCTAAGACTATAGTAAATACGTTCTTTTGTTTGCTTTCTAATTAACGTATAGTATATGCATGGCTGGTATGATTTATATTTATATATCCACTATATATATATATATATATAAAAATCGTTGTATATATAAATATAAGAGTAAAATGATGTTGATTGACTTACGGAAACTGCAAGTCTCTCCAAAGTATCCAAGTATACATCCAAAGTCACAGCTGCCGTTGACGGCGCAACTTCTTACTCTAATAGTAGCACAATTAGCACTGCATTCTAGGATTATAAAGAAACAAAAACATTTGGGTATTCAGACATTTGAACATTTGATAGATTCGACTGTTTTTATTTAAATATCATTTTAATTTTCAAGAAATAAAAGCATATGTATCAATTATATATCCACTAATTATTTAATCTAGAAGAAAAGTGAATAGAGACAAATAGTTTTAAAAAGTGTATGACTAAATCTTTACTTAAAAATTACATCGCAAATAAAAATGCACAAATATTCCAGTTACTATCGGGACTTGTATTACATAATTGTACATTTTAATAGAATAAACCTGACACACCCACTTAACTCTAAAAATAGTTTCTACAACATGAAAACGTAGAGAAGTTCCCATTTTGGCCTAACATGCCCACAAGCTAACCAAACCTTACACATGCAGTACCCCACACCATCTCTAAGCCTACCATTACTTACACACTATACAGCAATACAGAAGAACAAAAAAACACGTCTATACAGATGCCTATCTGGCATTATCTGCTCAAGAGCAAGCGTCACTGAATACTTGTTTATAGAAGAAGAATAAAATAAAATTGCTAAGCTGTATAACACATTTTAATGTTTTAATTAGTCGGAATCATTACCTTTAAGACATAATCTAAAACATATAATGTTGACGTTTAAGATCGCTATCATTAAACTTCATCGTTTAAATTATTTAGCTTGAAATTCAAATGTTAATGTTTTGTTGCTTACAAGATGGATCAGGGTCATCCTTAAGGCATTCATACTATATTTACGAAAATAATACAGTACCCGTCGGATCAAAATATTACTTTGGGCCGGTGAGGCAAGGTTCACCACTTTCTGTTGATACGGCATACTAGGAGGATGTGTGACCAACACAATACCCAGCCGCTTTTGCTTTACCCCAACTAATGTCAGGGACATATCAGAGCTGGGTAGACTCATGGACACCCTCGAATCCTAGCTTTTACCTGTTTTCAAACCCATGACCTTTCTTATGCCAGTCGAAAGCGCTGCTTCTCCCCATCGTGCACCGACAGTGTATTTATAGTTTATAATTTGTTAATACCTTGGTCGTGGTATTGATAATAATAGATACATAAAAGTCCAGTACATCCAAGATATATATGAAATCCAAAAAAACACAAGTTCTTGTCACTAGTATAGTAGAATAAAATATCGGCTTCTTTCTCATACAACATTCTACCTCCATATCTTGGCTCTAACTAACTTTACCGCCAAGATCCCTGACCATTTCACCCCCCCCTGAGTTCATGTTACCTCGAGTTCAGTGAGCTCAGCTCATAATGCTAATAGAATGTTCTAGTGATATATAACTCCTGCCAATCTTCCTTGTTGCCTCAATATTCTCTACTCTAGGTTATAGCCCTTTGACTATCCCATATAAATCAGCCTTTAACAGTATTTTTCTAAATATTTTTAGTTTTATATTTGTATACACACATGTATAAAATATGTCAGCAAGGACAACCACTTATATTAAATAAGTTTGACTCGGATCTTAAAAGTAAACAACAACTCAAAGTCACTAAAAATGTCGAGACGCGACATCGTATTGTATGATTTTTTTTATATCGAAATATTCTTTTTAACTGATATACAGTCATACATTGATGTCAAGTTGTCTGTTTTAGTCGTGAGAAGAGAAGTTGTGTGCCTAAGAAAGAAACACATTATAGTTTTAGTAATGGATCGTACAGAGTTGTATGTTCTTATAACAGACCATGTCATGTAAGGTTAAAAAAATATATATTTTGAGGGACAAACAGTTAAAAGTGTATTTACTAAATTGTTGGTCAAACGTCTCAATCGTAAACAGTCGTATTTCACCTTAAGTTTGATATTCCTTTATTGGCTGACACAGCTGAGATACGGTACATCATTGGTAGATATTTTTTAGTATATACACTTTCTTTGCTTAAATTAATTCTCTAAATGTGCTAGTGAGCCTAGAGAGAGAGCTTCTCCCAGTTCTAGGCTATTAAGGTTTAAGTAAACATTCACTGACGAGATAAACCGCATAAATATTCAACTTTGTCTGTGTGAATCGTTTATCCAAGAAAGACAAAGGTTCAACAGCTCAGAATGTAGCCGAATGATTTATTAATTATATAAATCTGTGTTTACCTGAAGAGCAGTTCTTCTCAAAATAGCCTGGCACGCAGCCGTATATACATGTTCCATATTGATCACAGCTTCTATCTCTGGCACATCGCTTACTACAGTCTGTTAAAAGAAGCTTCCCATTAAATTAGCTAATTATAACTTTAAAACAGTCTTCTAAATGTATTAATTAAATGTTTGTCCTTTCACACACTAAAAAAGTTTAATTACACATTTTTTATTTAGTTGATTAATTGTTGTTTATTTTTTACACAAGATATTTAGCGAAGAATAGACTTATTATTTTAATACAAAAGTTATGGAAAACTATTAATGTTGCTGTTGTTTTCTTTTACTCCCTTTCTATTAACTTGCATTGTCTGTCTGTCTGCTTGCTTGCTTGTAATCTGCTTGGATGTTTGTTAGCAAAACTTTGCATTGATATTTCGACCACTTCCCGTCGTCCAATCGAGTTGAAACCTGGCCAGCAGACTTGTCCAGACTAACAATACATTCTATCATATTCAGCATCATAGCATTTGGAATAGTCACGAATTCACTCTACCAATTTGCGAATCGAGGAAAATAGTTTACGTCAAACATGGCTGCCTCTACCGGAAGAGACGGAAGTAAATACAATTTTCGGATATGTTCATTTTAACGAAATAAATAGAATGGAAACGACACAATGTTTCTTTTTATTGTTTTTGTGGACCAAAGCCAGAAAGAAAAAGGATGCGCAAAATTTGTGTGTGGAAATTCATAAGGTATAGTTAATACTTAAATTTATTTTAAGCTATCGAAATATAAATTAAATATTAAATATAAACTTAGTTTACAAAGAAAGGGAGTATAATACAACTTTGTTTTTATGGGTTAGTTGATTAAAGTAGACGAGATCATTATCATATATTTTTATATGCCATTCGTATTAAGAAAACATATGTAAAAAAAAAATGTTTTTTTACAGTACAAGTGAATATTTGGCAAATATAACACCAATATTTATTGCTCTGAGCCTAGCCCCACTACAGAAATGAATAAATAAACATACACATAACAAATCTAATAGTTAATTAAAACTCAGAAATACATTATTACTTATTAGTTCTGTCTATAAAAATATTCAATCAGTATTAATATTGATTAAAAACTATTTTTATTCAATATGCGTAAGTCAATGCATAATTTGAACTATCTTTCCACTCGAATATACTTGAGCCATGCAAAACACAAACTTTAAGTCCTTTAAAACATACATTTTAACGCAAGACAAGACAAAACACAAACTTTAAGTCCTTTAAAACATACATTTTAACGCAAGACAAGACAAAACACAAACTTTAAGTCCTTTAAAACATACATTTTAACGCAAGACAAGACAAAACACAAACTTTAAGTCCTTTAAAACATACATTTTAACGCAAGACAAGACAAAACACAAACTTTAAGTCCTTTAAAACATACATTTTAACGCAAGACAAGACAAAACACAAACTTTAAGTCCTTTAAAACATACATTTTAACGCAAGATAAAACACAAACTTTAAGTCCTTTAAAACATACATTTTAACGCAAGACAAGACAAAACACAAACTTAAAGTCCTTTAAAACATACATTTTAACGCAAGACAAGACAAAACACAAACTTTAAGTCCTTTAAAACATACATTTTAACGCAAGACAAGACAAAACACTAACTTTAAGTACTTTAAAACATACATTTTAACGCAAGACAAGACAAAACACAGAATATAACAGGACGCAGAGAAAAAATGGTTCGACACGGTAGAAAACTCCCAGCTGTGGGAGAAGTGTGGCAAATAACAGTAGAACAACAAATCATGGAAAGGAAGTGGAGATGGATTGGACACACCGTCAGGAAATATAACAACAACAGAGCTAGACAAGCCTTAGAGTGGAATCCCCAGGGTAAACGGCATAGAGGAAGACCCAAGCGAACATGGAGACGAAGCATATTGGATGAAACTGGAAGAACTGGAAAGAACAGATGATGATAAAAATGTCGACTTTAACTTTATATTTATCTCACATTTTTATAATAATTAAGTGAAATTGACCGTTAATCTAATAAACATATCGCAAAAGCTAAAAAAAAGTGCACAGTTTAAAATACTCTTACAGTCTAATAATACATATTTTCATAGAAAGATAAATAAATCAACTATTAATATTAACAAAGTGATTATTTCTTTAAATACATTTATAAATGCATATGGTAAATTTAATTAAACAAAACAATTTAAATATATAAAAGTAGAATTTAAAAAAACAGATTTCAATAATATTTAAATATTAAAAAAAAGAATAAATAATATATACAACATGTGAAATTGCAACTAATGTTAAAAGCCGTTATTATTTTTTTGACTATTTTTAATTCAGTAGCTAATCAGATTTAAATCAACAAAACAGCCAAAATTTAATGAACATTAAATGTTTTAAATGATTGTCTGTATCTTCACATTTGTTATATTTAAACAAAAACTTATAGTTATCCATATTGTCGTTAAAAAGAAGTTTCTAATAATATTCTTTAAAAAATAGGTTGGAAACCTACGGCACGCGTGCCAGACTTGGCACACAAAGCGATTTTCAATGGCATTAGGAAGACCGCTAAAAACGATAATTCAAGTCTCTTCTATTAAGAAAAGTGCAGGGTGACTTTAGGTTGTTGCCACACTGAATGAATTAAAAATCCTTATGGTACACACTAGTATCAAAAGGTTGCCGACCCCTGTTCTACAACAGTGTTTACTTACTATTGAAACACCTCCCGTCTACTGTGCATCGATTGGTTGAACATATTGTAGGGCACGTTTCATTACAATCAAGACCAAACCATCCCATTGGGCAGTCTGAGTCAAATAAAATAACTTAAAAGAAGCTTAAAATATATTTTCAAAAATTATTATTTCTTTTTACAATGTGCTTAACATCTTTCTTTTCTCTTCCATTAGCTATGTCATGCAATTTAATGTTCATCGTTTGTTAAACACATAAAATATACATGAATCCGAGACTAATATTTATGTTCGTATCCAAATATTTCTAATAATTATCCTTTTTTAACAATCGTTTTTGCAGTTATTTCCATTTAATATATCAAAATACGCATAACGTATATATTAAATACGCGTGATGAAAATGAACTTCATTAAAGTGTTACCAATATTATTTACTGATGACGATTAGCCCTTAGTATATTAATATATCTTTTAGTACAATGTGTTCAATAGTCTAATAATGTTCTTTTTTCAATTAAGTTACTTATACATGTTTCAAATATTGCATTTTTCTTTTTAAAGCTTCTACGTTTTTCATCAGTTTTCCACAAAATTAAGTTTAGATTTAAAGAAAAAAATGCCTGTTATAATAATATTGTTGTTACCTATAAACTTGCCTGTTATAATAATATTGCTGTTACCTATAAACTTGCCTGTTATAATAATATTGTTGTTACCTATAAACTTGCCTGTTATAATAATATTGCTGTTACCTATAAACTGGCCTGTTATAATAATATTGCTGTTACCTATAAACCTGCCTGTTATAATAATATTGTTGTTACCTATAAACCTGCCTGTCATAATAATATTGCTGTTACCTATAAACTGGCCTGTTATAATAATATTGCTGTTACCTATAAACCTGCCTGTTATAATAATATTGCTGTAACCTATAAACTTGCCTGTTATAATAATATTGCTGTTACCTATAAATTTGCCTGTTATAATAATATTGCTGTTACCTATAAATTTGCCTGTTATAATAATATTGCTGTTACCTATAAATTTGCCTGTTATAATAATATTGCTGTTACCTATAAATTTGCCTGTTATAATAATATTGCTGTTACCTATAAACTTGCCTGTTATAATAATATTGCTGTTACCTATAAATTTGCCTGTTATAATAATTTTGCTGTTACCTATAAATTTGCCTGTTATAATAATATTGCTGTTACCTATAAACTTGCCTGTTATAATAATATTGCTGTTACCTATAAATTTGCCTTTTATAATAATATTGCTGTTACCTATAAATTTGCCTGTTATAATAATATTGCTGTTACCTATAAACTTGCCTGTTATAATAATATTGCTGTTACCTATAAATTTGCCTGTTATAATAATATTGCTGTTACCTATAAACTTGCCTGTTATAATAATATTGCTGTTACCTATAAATTTGCCTGTTATAATAATATTGCTGTTACCTATAAACTTGCCTGTTATAATAATATTGATGTTACCTATAAACTTGCCTGTTATAATAATATTGCTGTTACCTATAAACTATATTGAAAAATCTACCTCCAAGAACTTTTATTTCACAGGCACCAAAAGGATCATGTTTAAAAAGAGTCATTCCGGATACAGCTTGTTGTTCTTTCGTAAGGACGTATCGTCTAACTTTCACAGGTTCATCGTCAATTAAAAAGGACTCAAGAGTCTCCTTATCATCATTGAACAAGGTAAAGTTGACGCCTCGTAGAGAAGTATACCCAGCTATTTAGAAAACAAAATTTTGAAAATAAAATAGTTTGTCGATTTATGAGTTTAACGTGATTGTTGTAAACAGGATGAAACCTCATGGGACACGTAGGCCGAGTGTCAGCGTGTTCGGCTGTCGAAACGTATAGTTCTTATTTATGTTGAAGCGATGATCTGTTCCCAGGTTCGGAGGGTGTCCCTGAGTCTACCCAGCTTTAAAGGGTTCCTGACATTCGTTGGGGCAAAGTAAAGGCGACTGGTCATTGTGCTGGCCACCAATGTATACCATGTTCCCGTGTAAACATTGCGTTCTCGGCCCAAGGCACCAATGAGGTATGACGGGTGACTACATTTAGACTGCACAGTCATACATCAGTAAACAAAACGTGTAGATATCTACCCTTGTCTACCAGGCTATCGCTTTGCCATGTATTTGACTCTTCGGTTATTGCATTATTTGTTGCTTATTTCTTCTCTCTTCTTTCTCGTTTAAGAGAGAAGTGGAGTTTAAATGAAACATATGTGTATTATAAAAAAAAAAAAAAACTTACAACACAAAAAGACGTACAGCTCTAGTGGACATATCTTAAATAATATGCATGTATGGTGACCCTAAAGGTTAATTGTGCACCGACATTTCCTGTCCCATTCGTTTATTTGCTAACAAAAGATGTATGTGTGCAGCGTTACGAGCAAGACAAGAGGCATACATTAAATTGTATTTTATTTATAAAAGATGTTGCCGAAAGAAAACGATAAATTGTGAACGTCACACGTAAAGAATCACCTATTTAAAATAACAAACTTCTTAATTTTTAAGGTATTTCGGATAGCGTTTTAATTAAAAACTAGGAAACGCTAACCTTGACTACTTTATTTTATAAATAAGCTAATAAATAAGATAACACTTAGAGTAAGAATCATCGCATACTCTTGTTTGATGTTAGAAACGAATTCTTAATAAATAATATTTTAGCCTTTATACATTTATAAAAGACCTGAACTGACCGCCAAAATTTCAACTAACTGTCAAACACTAACAAAATCATGTTTATTTATTAACTGTAAAGAATCGGAAATTTGTGAATACGATTAACTCATTAGCTACGTAACGCCGATATATCGGCTCTGTGGATTTGCCATACAAACATAACGCCGATATATTGGCGTTCTACACTGCCCCTGTTAGTTTGTTTCGTTCATCAAATAAATCCTATTTTTCTAGGCCAGTACTGTAATTATAAATTTAGGAGTGCTTCTAGAAGCGAAATTAACAGTTACAGCATTGTTTTTTTGCAGTAATTTTAATATATTATTTGTTATTTTGTTGTCGATTAAAAAAAACAGTGAGTCGGATAAAAAACTAGGGCATTAAAGTGCTTTGCTCGTGCATTTTAATTTAGGTGAATTTATTTCATTGCGAACATTATTGTTCACAAGGACGTGTATTGTGATCTACATAATGTACACATTGTTCATTTCATTTTCAGCTAAAAAAAACTATTAATGGAATTAAATGAAGCCACTACAACAGTGTTAGTTAAAGTATCACATAAGTACAAAAAAAAAAAAAAAGTACCTTTCGGAACAAATTGATCATAGGGCTGGCGAAGCAGCGTTTACCATTTTCTCTGGCTAAGTCATACGAGGGAATGTGTGGCCAGCACAATGCCCAGCAACCTTTACTTTACCCCAACAAGTTGTAGGGTACCCATCATATCTGGGTAGACTCAGGGGCGCCCTCAAGTTCCGGAAACAAAATCCTAGCCTGCACCGGAATTTTAGCCCAGAACTATCAGATCACAAGTCAAACGCTCTGCCGCTCGGCCCCGTGCCCCATAGGGTCACATAAAGTTCACCCTGACTTTCAGTAAGGGCGTTTTCCTTGATGTATTTTTGTTGTTGTTGTTTGCTGCTGTTGTGAAAATAAACTTACGTGGAACGTCGTATGATTCCAGAATGTTTACGAAAACTGGACGATCAAATTCTATTGTGGCTCTAAAATTGGTTTTGAAAGGATCTCCCAAATAGCACGAGCTTGGTTCCACGCCGATTTCACCATCAGTAAGTGTTTTTGGTGAAGCGTGATTTTCAGAAAACTTGGGCTCGAACACCTGACTTTTCACTGCCATATTTCGTCCTGGAATTGAAACAAATATTTTAACATATACAAAACACACGGGCCAATCATATATCAAATCTAATTAGTTGAGATTTGAATTTGCCTGTATTATTTCATGTATCCTGTATAGATAAACAAAATTATTTCTTGCCCTAAGATATTTATAGTTAATCGCTAAAAAAATACGTATAGCTCAGGTATATATTTGTTCAAAGACATATACAGTATTGTCTAGTTCTTAGTAAGAATCTCAAACAGGTAAACCAGTTCATAGAATGCTGACTAAAATCAGTGCTAATTGAGAATGTGATCGACTTCATTAGTTTAGATTAAAACAAAAAGAAAAGTTAAGTAGTGTAAATAGTAAATATTCAAAACGTATTAGATATATATGATTTTACAATCATTAATATATATACATATACATATTGTTACGACCACAATCCCCTTGTGGTCAGAACCGTGTAAATGTTGTTGATAATTCTCGTTAGTCCTAGGGTAGACTTTGGTTATTATTATTTATATTTCGGTATTACACGAACTCTCCTTATTGTCCTGGGCACAAACTCAGGATTGCGTTCTAACAGTTCCTTTTCTTGACGTTGTAGTTGTAAATAAATATATTATCGTATTGTAAACAATGAAAGAAAAATATAATAGTAACTTGACGAGGAAGCTTCAGTGTCCTTGTTGTTGATAATTTAAATTAGGTGATTAGGTGATAAAGTATGTACAATAAATGTAGTATTTAGAGCAATAATAAAATAGTGCCAACACAAGCGTCCATAACAAGCTCAAAGGAAAGTATCTACAAAACTAACTGACCTGAAGACAACACGAATCATTATATACTCGCGGAGAAGAGCGGGGAATAGACCTGTTACTAGGATGGGTGAAAATAAAATCATAATTAAAATTATCGTTTTAACATGCTCCCCTTTACGAAAAATAATAGAGGTAGGCACAAGAGTGGATTCTTAGAACAGTCTAAGCTTAATACCGCCAACAAACTCGCGTTGGAGAGAGAGAGGAAATAAGTAATGTGTGTTCCAGTATTTGGAACTACCAATATGTGACAATATATTACTGCTTCTGAAATTAAATTAATCATAAACACATAGCATTGCAATTTGGCTAATCTTATTGCTACATTAAAATTTATAACAGAAGTGCACGGTACATTACCATATATTATAATAGACTCGGTCCGAACCGAACTTATATGTGGCTTGATTCGGAAAAGAAACTTGCCGATGCCTTTGTACTATGGCGCCTCGACTACTGCAATGCTCTGCTAATCAGGATACCTAACCATAAAGTCGCTAAATCACAGGGTATTCGAAACGTTGCCGCTGTAGATATTGCCTTTCACTAAAATAATGATTGGATCAGTCATTTGATTGATTTTGTATTTATATTTAAATGTTTCATTTAATCGCAATGTATTGTTCGATATTCATAGTTGGTGGTTTCCAGTTGGTATTAATATATATATATATATATATATATATATATATATATATATATATATATATATATATATATATATGTCAGTGACTAACACCATGGGTGATCGTCTGCTGAGTTAAGGTTTTTTAATAAACTATGTGAGTTTAGCTACCGCTGACGACCACGGCGTAAAATATTGGGTTAGGTTAAATAAAATTAAAATATTAAGAAGTTATTATATTATACATTTGGATGTGCATTCCTAAATCATCATATAATATGTCTATTGATATATGTGTTTATGTTGTTCAATAAAACATTGAAGTAAGTAAAGAATACATTGTTATTTGATCATTATCAAGTTGTAGGCTGAATCAGTGAATGAAACGAAATGGTTGCAAGTTGGATTTGAATTATAATTACAGCCTAATTAAATAAATGTGTAGATGCCCGTACCACGCTACCATAATAAGAATAACAATATGGGCACTAAGAGCCGCCATGCTAGAAATTAGGGATGTTAAACGAAAACCGGAATACCGGATTCCGGTTTTGAAACTGAAAACCGGTTTTGATTTTTAAAACCAGATTTCGGTTTCTTGTTAGCTACCCTTTTCTTTTTTTGTTCTGATGGAAATATTTTTAATAAATAATGTTGGATTCGCACTAAACAATTCTTGAAATACCTTGCTATCACTATTTAGTCTTAGATATTGTGTTTCTTTTTTTCAAAATTCCAACTATAGCTTGCGATAAAAACAACATCAAACATCCTGGATTAACATCGTCATCCTCTTCAGACGCTTCTTAATATTATGGTCAACGATAATCGGAAATTAGATTATCACTATTAAAAACTAATATCGGTTTTAATCAATCAGCCCATATTTGTTTTTAAGGAATTTAATGGTAAAGTGTACATAATTATATTGTATTTACACAAATCAACCCCTTGAATGCCCTGCAAACAATAATTAAGTTTCAACTATTTTTCAAATATACCTACAAAACTAAGCACATTGGGCTTTTCTGGCCAGGGTGGGGGACCGAAATTCGGTTTTAAACCGTTTTTATCGATTCGAAAACCGGTTTTGAAATTAAACCGGTTTTAACATCCCTACTAGAAATGCATAAGTCAAGGCGCGAATTTGCAACAGTTATCCTGCGTCGGCTACAACGGCTTCCCGTAAGAGCCAGAATTTAATAAAAATTGGCGATACTTTGCATGAAATCCTACATGACATCCTACATGACATCCTACATGACATTCTACATGACATCCTACATGACATCATACATGACATTCTACATGACATCCTACATGACATCGAGATGCCGTCCTATCTCACGGTAAAACTCAATCCTTATGTCCCACAAAAAATATTTCCTTCTGCTGACGCCTCGCTTCTCTTTGACGACCGTTTTAAAATTTTGATTTGTGTTATTCCACTCTAGCCTAAAGAATGATATCCGTGTTGGTACCTGTTTATTGCCCAATGTAAACTGTGCTCTGATATTACATTTTGTTTGTTGGTATACAAATATAATTTTTATAATGTAAAATGAACGAACGACTAAAATATGTTTATAAAACATCAATTATTACTATTACTGTGGTCTTATTTGCTGCTTACCTTCACTAATCTCAATGTGACATATTGGGTGAGAATCTATGTTTGAGAATCTTATTACGTCGGCCTTAACATAACACATACAGTGATATTCAATAACTGTTGGTTCAGGGAATAAGAAAAAACCATCACAAGACGTACACGAGTCCTCTGTAGTAAAAACTATACGGAGATTCTCCAAATCACCTTATAACGATACAAAAAGAAGCATAATATATATAATATATATAATAAATATATATATATATTAAATTTAAGAGGTTAATATCAATAAAGTGACAGAGTTTCCTGATGAAAAGGACATAGTTACATTCATTTTAGTTATGGACACTGTCGTATATCATAATCTAATATTACGTACTGAACTACTTTTTTTTTATTTAAAAAAAAAAGAAAGTAAAATAACTTAAGTTATTATTCACGAGCAAGAAACAATAATAAGTTATTTTCAAACGAGAAATAGACACAGTCAGTAAAAATCAATTAATATCTCAAAACTACAAGATTGTGACCGTTTGCTTTAGCCAAGACACTTTCAATGGATTAATATTAACTGGGCCTAAATTAATTCTTCCAAAAATATTTGTTTTCAATTGGTAATCCTTAGCATTTCGCTTATTGTTTCTTAACAAATTTTCTTGTCTACAAAGGTTTGTAAAAAAAAAAAAAGGAAAACAGAATAATGAAACTTACTATTGTTCTTTACAATAAATCTTATAAACATTATTCTTGTACTTTCTGAGATTGATATTAGCAAGGTTCTTAATTTAGATTTGCAAGTATCGTAGCTATCATCACGTAGTTCAGGATGTGAAATGTCAAATTTCTTGTTTTCTGCAAAAGGAGGTGTGATAATTTTTTTTTTAATTCGTAAACATACAAAAATTACTCAAAGAATGTAAAAATAAATAAATCAAAAATATTAATAAGAAACTTATTATTCAAAATTCAAAGAATATATTAAATAAATGGTAATCCAGTAATACCAATAACTAAAAATGTACTTACTGTATTGGCAAGCATATCCAAAGTAGCCTGGACGACACTTGAAACTGGGTTTGCAAAAACCATTACTTAAACATTGATTTTCGACACAATTGCAAACTACATTTTGATTAGGTCCTGTATATACCACATTCTCCGCTATAACTAAAAGTAAATATATAATAATTCATAAAATAGTAAAGCATATAAATCCAGATGTGTTTGTGCTAATACCGTATATACACAGAATGTTACTAAGGCTGGTGACACGATATTGACAAGTCTTAATGAGGCGTGAACTTTTGAAACCATATGTTCGTGAACTTCCTGTTCTATTTTTAAACTAATAAACAAAAATGCATGCTTTTACTGGTGTTTGACAATTGATTTCAACCTCGACGGCCAAATCTAGTCTTTTAGAATTATACAAAGGATACAATATTAGTTATGAGGAATCCCTTTTTAACATCAAAAGTGAGTAGGCGATAACTAATACTCAAGTGTTAGTCGCGTGAAGTTAAATATTTATTTGTTTACAAAATAAATTAGTCAAGAGTTGCGTTTTCTTGGTTATTAAAAAACAAAATTCGTAGATTCATAAAAACGAATAACAAAAATTCCTTTGCATTTAGCAATAAATTTGATATTTTAAAAATGTTATTTTTTACTTCTGACTTTCACAATACATTGTTTTGTTTTGTAAACATCTTTTAAAAATGAAATACATTTTAATTCCCAACAAATTTGAGTACAACCAGTAAAGTAGCACACAGACATGTTTCGAAACAAATGATTGAATTCGACCGGAAATGTTTTTTATTTGTCGACCTTTTATGCATGCATACACGTTAAGACTTTTCAATTATTGAGTTATCTCTTTGCTTATTTCTTATTTTATCTTCAAGAATCAACAACAGTCTCTCAACATCAATAGGTTGATAAGTAGATATTTGCATCATATCAAAAAGTGTATTACTTACATCACTTTCCATAGCATACATTAAATGCATAGAATATAATGTAAATTTAATTAGAAATAGTACAATCACAGAGTTCATTTCTTCATATTGCAAGTTACAATAAAATATAATACATGTCCGTCCACCAGAACACCCAGAGGTTAACTAACTATTTCGTTCTCCCTATCACATGATTTTTACGTTCCATCATTCAACTAAAATCTAGTTTACGAATATCTCGTGATTTTGTCAGCAGTTCTCTCAACCATACATCTTATCCATATCTTATACATTACAGACGCTCCTTCTATAAAGAATATTATTGCGTCCTACGCTGTGGTCTGAGTCTAGTCTTGCATTATTATTGATGTTTGAAATTATGTTAAGTTACTGGTTTGTTCAGGCAACCCATTCCATGATCGAATGCCACTCGGGAAGAAAGAGTACTTATTTGCATTTGATCTTGCATAAGGGGTAAGGAAAGTGTTTTGTCTTGATGTTTATCTGAGCTTTACAACAGGTTGTTATTGGGTTGTATTTCTAAATTAGAGTTTAATGCTTTATGTATTATTACTACTTTACTCTTTGCCCTTCTGTCCTTTAGTTTTTCTAGGTTTGAGTGATTTGACTAATGGTGTCACTCGTTTTAATTAATATTCACTAGTTATGAACCTTTCAGCTCTCAATCATACATAGTCGTTTCCAGAAATGATTTGAATTATTGATTTAAGGAAGCTAATTTGACTGTATATATTTATGGTATTTTAAACATTACAAAGTTGTTTTTCTCTTTGACTATAAAATGAGCCTTGACAATTGATTTTATTGTCAATGAAAAAAAAACGAAAACAAAGGAAATGTTTTTGATGAAATTAAATCTTAACAGATTTACTAACATAGACAAACAAGCATAAAATGGGTATTTACTATATTAAAACTCTAGCTGCAAACATTATTCATTTAGAGTTGGGTAGAAAAAGCTCAATTCCCTGGCGTTGTGCGAGGGGAAATTTTAATTATATATAATTACAAATTATTGAAACAATAGGGGAAAATAAATTAAAATAAATAATGTAAACGGTCACGTGTCTTTAAATTAACCCGTATGGAATGGAATCTTCACTCTCAATCGACTTTAAATATATATATATATAGAGAGAGAGAGAGAGAGAAAGAGAGAGAGATAGAGAAAGATATGCTACTCATTATCTAATTTCCCAATTAAGACGATTTCCTTAATTTTAAGAATGGTCATATTCTGGGTTTTAATTGCTGGCGTAATATGCTGCAGTGAATCAAGTAAAGAGCCAGTGAATTGTGCTTGCATTTGTCTAATTCTCTTATATTTAAGTTCAAAGAAACCCAAAAACGTTAGAAGGTTAAAAAGTTTTAAAAGGGATTTTAAAATTCGTAGTTTATAATTTCAAACTGCATAATGTTATAGCGGTATTCATAATTTTCAAATTCTTTTAAACTGATCAAAGTATATATATATAGATATATATATATTCCAATTTTTATAGATATGTGTAACTTACGTAAATTGAGCCAATTCAGAAAGAGAACACAGGTTTTGATAAGAAGACATTCTCTAGACATATCCTGTGAATTTTGAAGAGGGATACATTGTGGATAACAAAAATGAACATTAAAAATTAGACTAGTAAATAATTTTAGAATGAACATGAACGAGATATAGTTTTGAAAGAATGCCGTCACTAAAAAATTAGCTAAGGTGACATCACTCAGACCTGCACCGAGTAGCA
Source organism: Anisus vortex (assembly GCA_949126835.1). Lineage (NCBI taxonomy): Eukaryota > Metazoa > Mollusca > Gastropoda > Planorbidae > Anisus > Anisus vortex. The sequence continues at coordinate 16,104,273 of OX421503.1, read as the reverse complement.
CAGGAGAGGTAACCAGGTCACAAAAAAAAAGTCTTGAATGGACAGTTGGAGGAATAGGTGTGGAGCAGAATCTACAGTTGGAGGTATAGGTGTGGAGCAGAATCTACAGTTGGAGGTATAGGAGTGGAGCAGAATCTACAGTTGGAGGTATAGGTGTGGAGCAGAATCTACAGTTGGAGGTATAAGAGTGGAGCAAATCGTGAAGGTAGTTTCTATTATAAGTTAGTTAGAGATAGACGTTTTAATATTGTATACTGATGTAATTAGCAAACGTTTTAAAGTTGATAAGAAGTCCATTTATATTCTTGAATACAATTTTTGGTGCAAATACGTAATAAATTATATATGCTAAAGAAACTGACCTTGCGTGATTTAGTGAGTGTAAGGTGGAGTGGAAGTAAACGGCACGCTCAACTTCTTATAAAAAGTTACAACATAAAAATTTCTCTTCACACGGCACACGTAAAGGGTTTTCAGTCTTGAAATCAATCAAGGACGGCGCAGTTATACAACGTTCGATAGTCTAACGCTATACCGCCATCGGCTGAGATTGCTCTCTTGGATGCGAATTATGCAATGGCAGCAGCAGGCCACGTATCTGGTGCAGGCAAGGTATAGAGAAGTTACCTACGATCACTTAGTTCACTAATAATAGTGTCAGTGATAAATTTAATGTACTGAATGTCTCAAATTTGTCGGCCACAAAATCCGCCAGCCTGACCATCGGCTACATCACACAGCAACCAGATGGCGGCCGCCCGAACGGACGACGCGGAAAGGTGCGACCTAAAACAACAAGGCCTACAACAATCGCCGATGACATTCGCGCTGTTGACATTAATTACTGGGACGACATCAATGCCGTTACAACAGCGGTTCCGGATAGAGATAACTGGATATCTCTCATTGCACGATGCGCCGATCGGCGCGGGAGAATCTAAGTAAGTAAGACTGAATGCAATAAAGATAAAAGTTTAATAAAGAAATAATAACCCTATTTATTTCATGTATTAATTTATAAACCAATTAATTTGGTTTAAGCAAGCTATAAATCGTATCGCGCGCATAAAACATCTAGACATTACTACACATTTAATGGATTTAATATTACATTATGCTGTTCCCGTTGAGTTGCATCGTATAGTAGCTAACGTCGGTGTCTCTATCACTAGTATCTGCACCTGGATGGCGGAAAACAGACTTAAAATGAATGAGGCTAAGACTGAGATATTTCAAATCGGAACCCCCCACCCCTATAAAAAAAAAGAAAATAAAAAGGGGCTATAGCTGCGGGTTTGTAACGACTGATGATAATGAACTGCCTTATCCTCTTTCTAGAACAGGTAAAAAGAAACTGGGTGTCATATTTGTTTTTCGAAGCCCACATAAGCATTATATGTAGATTGCCTGTATTTACAGCTGCGTAGAGTAGATCGTGTTCGAACTTATCTGTAATATCAAGTAGCGAAGTCTATACTTTGCCATCAGTACCTTCAAGACAACGAGATGCCGTCCTATCTCAAGGAACACATCAAACCCTATGTTTTCACAAAGAACACTCCGTCATGTCGACTCCCTGCTTCTGGGGCTGTCCCGTTTGTTTTTTTTGTTCTTGTTTTTTACGACCGTTGGCCCGAGAGCCTGCTTAATATCTAGCCCAAAAGTATGGAATCTACTTTCCATCCAGCTCATGCGAACAAGTTATATCGCCACTTTTAAAAATAACTAGAAAAAAATATTTTTTTAATATTTACCTTTGTTAAAACGTTTTTAGTTCCCTATTGATTTACTTTTATGTAAGGTCGGTTAAGGTTACATTTATTTGCTTTGTATTATGTTTGTAAAGTTTGAAATTAATATTAATTACCTTTATACCCTTTTCAGTCGAAAGAGCTTTATCCGTGTTCTCGGTTGCTTGTTGCTTACTGCTTATGCGGTGTCAGCTTGCATTAAGTTTGTTGGCAGCGCTATACAAATATAATTGTTATCATTAAGTAAACTTTCATAAAGTTTTAATATATATAGGGAGTTAAAATAAAGATTTGTAGTTGAAAGTAAAAAAAAAAAAATTCCTATTTAAATTGCTACATTTAGCGAACTTATTATTTCCTTTTAATTCACTTGACCAGTGGTTCTTAACCTTTTGAGGTCGGGGAGCACTTTTGATCATGACAAAAATTTGAGGAGCACCAAAATCAAGGAGTAAAAAAAAAAAATACACATACGTACGACTTTTATTGAAAATAAAAGATTATAACATAAGAGTTTAAAATTATAACTTGACAAACAAATTTTTAATAAACATAAATTTAATAAGTAAAAAAAAAACATTGAGCAAAATTTAATTCAGAAAAATAAAAAGACTTAATGTAAAACCTGAGCTTGACGGTTTTTACAAATTTCAGTTATATTAGGCCTAATTTTAGAAATAGCTACTCTCATTTCTTTATCCAATTTAGTAAGTGTTGCTCGTTTTTTAGTTTTTATGTTAATGACTATCGAGAAACCGAGTTCACACAAATATGTTGAAAATTGCAACAAGATTTTAAGTGCCTTCATGGAGAGCGCTAAGTATTCTTCTTGCACAAAAATCCAACATTCCTCCAGAAGCATTGCGGAAAATTGTATTTTAAGTGTACGATCCGATGATAGATTGATTAATTCTTCTTCTTTTTGGTATGACAACTTACTATTTGATGTATCAACCGTGACAAAGGGATTACGTATTCAGTCATATGTTTCTACGTTTATTGATGGAAAATAAAATTCAATCTTTTCTTCTAATAAAGTGAAATGCTCTGTTACTGCTGAAATAATTTCGTCGGTAGTGTTATCATTAAGAGAAGGAAAGATATCTACTTTCTTTTTCTCCAACAAACGATTTTTCAAAAAAATAACTTTTTTCCGAAAGGCTGTCAATTTGTCGGTCGATGTTAAAACATTTTCTTTTCGACTTGAAGGCTGGTATTAACACAATTTAAATAATCAAAAATATCAGCTAAATATGCCAATTTAGCACACCAAATGTCATTTTGAAGATATTCCACAAAATCATCCATATTTTCATTTTGGAAAAAGGTCATCAATTGATCCTTCAGTTTTATGAAACGACGTAACACTTTTCCTCTGGATAATACGAAGAGTTTGGCTCATTAACGGAAAATATTCAGCTTGGCCCACAGAGATCAACGGTACAATAATTTGATTGTGAAATAGTATATACTTACCACAGCAAGACAATATGACAATGTAATTATGTTTATAAACAGCGCCATATCGCACTACTGAACAGTAAGGAAAATAAAAAAAAATCCGTTTTCGGCTAATAATAGTAAAAGAAGCAATATTCATATTGATAGACGAAAATGTTGTACAGTCGCTGGTGCACTTGTAATTAAAACAATACGTAGAATTGACTTTGTGTATATTAGCATAGACTTTAATATACATGGACCGCTTGCTTTAGTTTTTTATGCTATTATCTTCTTTTTTTTTTTGCAGTTCCCGATTCTAAATAAAGTAATTGTCATACAAGTTCCAACAAGTTTTTTTTTTAAATCGCATTTCTTTTCGACCTTAAATGAATACTTGTAGGCTTATTAATCCTATTATCATTGACTATAATAAGATAAGATAAGATAAGATAAAATTGCTTTATTGATCCAAATGAATGGAAAATTGACTTGATTACATAAATTCCGTCTTTCAGCATACCTAAAACAATATTAAAGAACCATTTGTACTCAAACACAATAGACATTCACGCACACTATCATACCATATATCATACAAGAAAAAAAGTAGGCCTATTATTTAGGAGTCAGCTATTGAGCCATTGTTTTTCCTGGCTGAAAGGTAATTCTTTTGAAAGAGTCTCACTGACAGTGGAACAAAAGAGTTCCTAAATCTCTCTGTTCTTGCCCTTATTGAAAGAAGCCGACCACATCGACTAGATATTATGTAACTATCATGAAGCGGGTGTGCATGATCTTGGACCGCCTGCTCTATTTTTAGAGCTTATGTTCATTTTCACAACACTGATCTTTAAATGTTTCCGCTCTGTACCACTTTCGATTCTCATTTTTCATTCAGAAAATCACAGCGATTAAAAAAACAACAACTTGTTAATCAATAACTTTATTTCCTGTATAGCAATTACTTTTTTTTTTAAATCGGGAATTCCGAAAATCAGTGTTTCAAGTCATCATATAGCAGAAATAGTAAAGCAAGCGGTCCATGTATATTATAGTCTATAATATTAGCATGGAGTGAGGCGCTATATAAATGACCTATTATTATTATTATGTCAAAAATAAATCTAGACGAACAGCTATAAAAAGGCCTTATGTTCTCTAAACATTTCATATAGAGAAAACCATTATGAATCTCTTTTACTCGGCAAATGTTGGTATCATTATATTCTTCGCAATCACCTGCTGGTAAGGTAATACCACCACATTGAACAAACACCGGATAGACCGCCTAATAAACAGAGCCTCTCGTACTAGACAGACAAAATTACCATCTCTTGCACATCTATTCAGTTTAAGGTGCCTGTCTATGATTGATAAAATTATCTAAGATCATGCACACCTACTTCACAGTAGTTACCTCATATCTTGTCTAAGTGGTCGGCTTCTTTCAATAAGGGCAAGAACAGAGAGATTTAAGAACTCTTATGTTCCACTATCAGTGAGAATCTTTCAAAAGAATCACCAGCCAGCCAGGAAATACAATGGCTCAATAGCTGACTCCTAAATGACACTTGTTTTTCTCGTATGATAAATGGTATGATAAGGTGCGCGATTGTGTTTGAGTTCAAATGGTTCTTTAAAATTGTTTTAATTACCGGTATGCTGAAAGACGGAATTTATGTAATCAATTCAAATGTCCATTTTTTTAGATCAATAAAGCAATCTTATATTATCGTATCTTATCTAAACTATTCAAATCTATCTACGCTTTAGTTGGAATTTTTAAGTAATGCAAATAACAATGGAAATTGTAAAATAGCCAATAGAAACATTTTTCTTTATTTCTGCATGCATCGTGATTATTGTTGGTGTATAGATAGTATTGATAGGTCCGTGTAAAAGTATGGTGACATTTGTCATCAGCACGCTGCTCTGTGGAAGTGAGACATGGACCACCTGCACGTCCCACTAGGGTAAGCTATAAGGCTTCCAGTTCTAGTCATTAAATGGCAGGACAAAGTGCCCAAGTATGTTCTCAATCCTTAGAATAAGAAAAAGGGAAAAAAATGGAAATGGCAGACAATTTGTTTTTATCATTTATTATTTTTATTTGAACGAAAAATGACACTACGCTTTCTTTACTTATAAATATAATATATTTAAATTTAGCATAACTGAAAATTAAGTACATTTGTGCGAATTGCAAAAATGAATTTTCGATTCAACTAAAAAATGAATTGGTATACATTTTTAGTCAGACGTACATTGTAAACAAAAAAAAATAAAGTTACTAAAATATTAATTTAAAACAAACATATTGCAATGAATTTATGTGACTAGTTTCCTTCGAACAAGTTTGTGACAAAAATCAAAGAGCTAGGTTATGATCACAAAGTAAAAACAAATTAATTACAAATTAACAAACCCAGATAATCCAGCTTATGAAAGGAATGGTAAATATAAACAAATTGTCACTTAATATTCTTTATAAAGAATCACTGTGCTGCTGTATGGAGCCGAAACCTGGAGAACCACGGCCACGAATATAAAGAAACTCCAGTCCTTTATAAATAACTGTTTAAGAAGGATTCTTGGGATTCATTGGCCAGACAGGATAAGCAACCTGCGACTGTGGCAGCGGACAAAGCAAAAATCAGTGGAACAAGAGATCCTCCAGAGACGATGACGATGGATTGGCCATACACTCCGAAAACCTGCTTCTAGCACAACAAGGCATGCTCTGAACTGGAACCCTCAGGGAAAACGGAAAAGAGGCCGGCGGAGGAACTGTTGGCGCAGAGATGTGGAAGCAGATGCCAAGGAGATTGGCCTTACTTGGGGCAAGCTGGAGAGACTGGCCCAGGATAGAGATGCCTGAAGGACCCTTGTTGGCGGCCTATGTCCTAGGAAGGACCACAGACGTCGATAATCGGCGCCTGTCCCTCAGGGACGAGAAGGCAGAAGAAAGAAGAAAGATTCTTTATAAAGAAAATGTAAACATTCAGGTACCCATAAGAGCATATGAACATAGGGAACCCTCTAGACCCGGCAACAAAGCTAACATTCACAAGGCTTATAAAACAAGTAAGATCTGCTGTACGCTAGTCGAAAACACTGCCTTGCTGCCATCATGTTTGAATAAGGGCTTGGGGTATGTGCTGAAAAATTGATATCATGTGTTGCTTAGAGCCTTCTTCCAGAGGCTTCAAAGGGCCAAGTTTCAACCTGATGAGATAAAATGGAAGTGGGTGAAGATTCAATATAATAAAAAAAAAGGAATGAAAAACAGGAAATAAAAAGTAAGCTTAAAAGGATCGATAAAAAAAAAGCAAATACGTTTGTCACACTCGTTCATTCAAAGACTATAATAAGATGGACCGTTTGGTTTAATATTTCTGCTATTTGATGATTCGAATGAATTCTTTTTGGAATGCCCGATTCCCTTTTGTATTGCACACTTCTGTTTTATTTAATTCATATGATTTTGTCAATGAGAAATTAAAATGAGGTCTTTGCAAAATGGTTTCCAGGTCACTTGATGTTGGGTAAATACACTTATAGGCCCTAAACATTAACAATGGCTTATTTCGCTGCTGTTGGTGCGCAAATTCTACCGCTAAATTATCGATTTCCGTAAGCGTTTTGTACAGACAATCTTATTAGAGTAGGCCTACATTATATTTCCCAGCCCTAGAGTGGTGCCATACTTGACAGATACGCTCTTAGTTCCCAAACGCACAACACAGTCAATTATAATAATGATAAAGTTAATTTTGAAAAAAAATTAAATTTGCAGACCATTTCGCGAAAGGAACATAATGAAATAATTTTTTCTCATTGTGCTGAAAAGTGCATTATTTGTACAGGATGTAGTCAGATGTCTAGAAGAAACATATGCGGTAAGTAACATTTTCTTATCTAGCATTGCTATATTTGTTATTTCTATAAAACGTCTAGTGTTTGTTAAGAAAACCAAATCAAACAAAATACTCATTGTTTTTTTGGTGATAGTGTAGAACACGGACCCCACCCATAACTAGTGTTCTAAAAATAATTTACTTAATCTTTTTGCGTGGATCTATTCTCTAGTGTCTAAGGAAAATACTTTTTCACAATATATTTTTTTGAAAAAAAAATCTAATATTTTCTATGAAAAATTTAAACGACATCCGCATTTTTACCGTTTTTTTTATATAATTTGGCGTCACTAACGTTGTAATGCTATCAATCTTTATCTACCCTAATTTAGCTTTAGCAGTTTCAATTTTCAGTAAAATTTCTTGACAGCAATATACAAATGAAAAAAAATTAAATAAAAAAAATATTTAAAAAGCAATAAAAAAAATCACTTTCTTACCTTTTTAATAGAAAATAAAACAAAAAACCATCTGCATCATGAGAGACATGTCCATGTTGATTTCAATGATGCGTTATGGGATCCAATGGCCGATATTGCTGCTGAGAGTTAATACCCTTGCCCCTTTTAGAAGTTAGTCATATAAGACTGACTTGTAAACGGGCAAGGGTGTTAACTCTCAGCAGCAATACGCCCCGTAGCGCACTTGCGATGTGACGTGCGATACGGCATTTTGGAAGTCTATGCCTTGCTGGCAAAACAAAGCAAAAATAATATTTTTTCAAAAATAAAAATACAACAAATCCTTCCCTAGCCTAGAAACTAACCCTGACCCTACTAATCCCTAAACTCTACTGATTCCTAACCCTACCGACCCCTAACCTTAACCCCTAATGACCGCCTACTGACCCCCTTCTGACCCCTAATGACACCTACTGACCCCTAATGACCCCTACTGACCCCCTACTAATTCCTACTGAACCTACTAAACCTAAGGTATAGCCAAACAAAGAATACAAAAAAGCGTAACATATTTTTTTGGCCACAAAGTGAAGGTTTGCTTATTTTAGGACCGTGTGCACAGCATAGCATCACTGGATATTAACAAAAACACAAGGGCGAATAATAAAGTTTTATTTGCACAAAAAATTAACAAAACATACAAAATTACCAATATTTCACAATTAAATAAAAATACAGAAATGCAATCGTTAAATGAATCCAACTGTTTTGTAATCAGAGCAAGTATACCATCAATTTGATATATATATGACACACTAAAATATCTCGTGGGGTCCGTGTTCTACACATATTACATATTAAAACGAACTATTTATATATTAGTTTAGCTCATGTATATGGTCCGACTACATCATACCAGGTACGGTTCTTATTAAATCCCTAGATCAACGTAGTTTTTATGAGCTTTTGAATTACTCTTAGAAATACAAGACAATTACAATATATAATTACAATTCTCATAATGACATAAACAGTTTGTGTGTATCCCTTACGTAAGAAAGCTTGCATAAAAGTATTATTGCTACCCGAGTGGCGTTCAGACATGGCGTGTGTTGCCAAAATAAACCAACAAATCTCGTAACTAAACTTTCTTTAATATTTAAAACACTAATCAAAACGTAAGACCAGTGTTAAACCCAAAGCGCATAAACCTTCTGTATTGAATATACAAGGAGCGCCTGTAACATATAAGCCATCATTTGATGATAGTTTAGAAATAGGATGGTCGGTTACTCAAAAGCAGAAAACAAAGCCTCATAAAATGTCCCCTAATCGCGATGAAACATTGAAGGTAGAATGCATAAGCAACACTCTTGTCAACCGTCGCAGTGTGGTAATTGAATATAAATGCAACGGAAGAAGATATTAACCGTCGAATAGGACCGGCTAGTCATACTTTGTTTAATTAAACCAGTCTGGAAATTGAATTGTGTATCTACCAAAATATTAAATCTTTAACTCAATTATTAAATCGGTTCTCCTGCATGGATCAGAGACAAGGCGTGCAGTAGAAAAGATCATCAACAGATTACATACTTTGAATTTTGAATTTAATTCGGGCAAGCGTACCAAAAGTCCTGGGGTCGAATCCTGGTGAAGACTAGTGTTTTTTTTTATATTTCTCGGGTCTGTAGGGCTGTCCCTGAGTCTACCCTACTCTTATGGGTATCTGATTTTAGTTAGGGCAAAGTAAAGGCGGCCGGACATGCTGCTGGCCACACAATCCCTACTATGCCGTGGCCACAGAAACTGGTGAACGCGGCTTCGCCGGCCCTATGTATCTATTCGGTCCCACGGGATTTACTTTTATATGGTTTTATCAATTTCAAAACCAACCATTGTGGCTGGTGTGCAACCCAAATAAAATAGTCTTCTACTACTGTCAATAATTAAAAGATGGATCAACCAAACAATCGGAAAACGATATTGAAGTATATCCAAACAATCACTAACCTAGAAAGTCAACTGCCCAGATGGAGCTATGAGAAGACATGACGAGGGTCCTCAAATGGAGATAGAAATGGTTACAGACGAAATCTGGAATGAAGTTTTCATGTTTGCATGATACCATAAAAATTGACGTACATGATCAAACGTCCTTCGTTCCTTTAATATTTAAAGCAATAAAACTGTAGGCCCAATGTATCGATTTTCGTATTTTTTATATTTCTATTTTCTCGTGTAGATGGCGAAGAGCTAAATATGTGTAGGGCTAATACAATTCTGAAATGAATATAAATCTAATGATGTATACGAATATATATTAATTATGTTTGTGTGGATTGGTAATTTTAAAAACAAATAATAATTATAATAATTTTATTATTCAGGGTACAACTGAGGATACTAAACTTGTTTTCTAAATAAAGGTTATGTAAGGTCCATTGTATAAAGATGGTCTATAAAGGACTAATAAGGAAACTATTCCTGAAATGTTGATTGTCTGCGTCTTCGTAATGTTACAAGGAAACCTGGTTTTGAGCTGCGAAACAGGATATTTTGGAAATGATTGCCAGCACAGTAAGTATTAGTAGCCTACATATTGTAAAACAGGAGTCTCTTAATGTATATCTTGTATTCATTATACCTAAATACAAGTTGGATTTTGTTTCTGATTTTTGTGCAGCTTCCCGAACGTTTAATCATAATTTTTAATAAGTACAGCAAATAGTATTGGCCGCATAGATGACAATAAATATAATAAAGAGCAGTTTGATGTAAAACGTGAACTGCCGTTAAATCGGGAGAAGCAATCAATGTTCATTTCCAGTTGGAAGATGAATAATTATGTTTGAAGTAGATTAAAGTTTGAAAAGACCACAAAAATACTTCTGAACAAAACCAATATATAGAGATAGTCTATATACATATTGTTACGTCCACAATCCCCTTGTGGCCAGAGCTGTGTAGATCTTGCTGATAATTCTCGTTAGTCCTAGGGGAGACTTTAATTATTAGTATTTATGTTTCAGTATTACACGAACTCTTCTTATAGTCCTGGGCACAAATTCAGTATTTGTATTCCAACATTTCCTTTCTTGTAAATTATGGTAGTAGATAAATCTTATAGTAATGTATACAACACAATAGGATAGTAACTTGACAAAGAAGCTTCAGTGTAACTGTTGTTGATAGTTTATTTCAGGTGGTATGTTCAATATATACAATATATCTATTATGTACAGTTAGAATAAAATAGTGCAAACACAAACGTTCTCAAAGGAACATATTTTGAAACTCTCTGTCTTTCAGACAAAACAAATCATTAAATACTATCCGAGTGGTGTAAGGGATAGACCCATTACCAGTAGGGGTGAAAATCATGGTATCATTACAAAACTCATAACAAAAACGATAGGAACTTCCCCTATTAAATAATGAGTCGTTCCCAGACTCTGAGAATTTGAGATCAACACAGAATCCCAGCATTACCTAGAACCTTTCGTTTTCCTACTAAACGTCCTAACATTGTGTGTAGTAAGAAAAGAGAGAGAGAGGAGAATAAACATTGCGTGTTCCAATTCTTGGAAAAACAATATACATGACACGCCCCCACCCAATGAAAGAAATAATGTACCATAATTACCCAAGTAATACTCAACATGGTACATTTTTCGTACTTAACACTATCGTTTTAACAACCATCAATCAATGGAAGATTATAAGACAATTTAAGCAAACATGGCTCACTGGCACAACTAAATTATAAAAAGTGTCACTACCCAATGGTAATTGTGATTAAAACGTGATGGACAAATATTTCCCCGTTAATATTAATATTAACTAATGTCTCAACAAGTACAAATAATTCAAAAATATTCTAGTCATTCTTATTTTAACTATGTACAGTTGTGTGGATTTCCACCAAAAATTTGCAAAAAGTCTTAATCTATTTAAACAAATATAACATTGCTCAAACTCTGTCAATTTTCAACAGTTTACTTCTAATATACAAACCAAAATATAAGTAATACGTAACTCGAATCAAACTATAGGTTACTTCCCCTTTAAATTACAGTGTCAACTTGACATTAACAGGGTTCATACCTAAGATGATGATACTTCCCCTTTTCTCAAATATGAGGAGAAAATACGCTCTAGTTACGATTACTACAGTAATCTCAATATTAAAATGTAATCCACTATTATGCGTTTTTGGCAAATTTGAAAGTTTAATATAAAAGTTTGTGCAGGGTTGAATGAGTGCACACCTTTAGGTACCTTTGTTTCACTCCATTCCCGGATATATGGAATATATAACAACCTATACAACATAGTGAATATCCACTAGTTTTTCCCATTCTATTACCATGATATAACAATTTAGCAATAGATTTCCAATATTATCTATTAATTTATACCAATTAAGATTACATCTCTTTCTAAGATAAAAATTGTACATATTATTATTTAGTTCCATTCATTAACTAAAATAAAACAAGATAATAAATCAACTAGCTCAAAGTTTTCCCACTTAATTGCATGTGATGACAATTACTTTTATCCATCCATATCAAGTAAATACGTGCATATATATTTATTGCATAGTGCATCAAAATTTAAATGGAATTTCTTTTCCATAATAAAATGAATTTACAATATATCAGAACATCAATATTATACATGATTATAAAAATTATTAATACTTTCAAAAGACTTGACTTCTGTATGATACAAGTATTCTATAGGTATTTCATAATCAAAATTCGAACGAATGATAGGTTATCATGACACATTCTTAATGAATAAATGAGATGATCTAAAAAAAGAAGTATTGGGTTATTCAGTCAATCATGTAGTACCCGAGATAGAGTATCAGCTGTGACGTTGTCTCTAGTCTCTATCTTGTCGATGATACGGGAATGGGATACCAGTCGGTCTTTGTAAAATTACTTAATTTCCCAAGGTCTCTATAAACTTGCAGTGTGTGGTCGGCTTTTGGTACCATCACACAGGGTGTAGACCATTTGCTATCACATTTTCCTCCTATGTCATCTTCTAACATATACTTTACATTTAATTTAATATGCTCAGGTCTGATGGGGTCAAATGGATGCTGTTTAATAGACCTGGCACCCTCGGTTAACACTACATCGTGCTCTATGACATGTGTCCTACTGGGAACATTTGTAAACATTGACTTATTTTCATGTACCAGCTCAATAATCTTCTCCTTATCTTCTACCGGAAGATGTTCTAGCCTTGTATCTAAACTCATAAGGGCATCTGTATTATTTAGTTTACTTTCTGCAAACTTATATTCTATCCTAGATAAATCCGTCGGGACTCTAGCTAATGAAATCATGGGGACCTCCCGTGGTTTACTCTTCTCCCTGAAAACATAGGGCTTAAGTAAATTAATATGGCATACCCTCTGTTTTTGTCTCCGGTCAGGAGTCTTTATCAAATAATTGACCTCGCCAAGCTTTGACTCTTATCTCATAGGGTCCACTAAACTTTGCACTTAAAGGCTGATTTTGCAAAGGTAGAAACACAAGAACTTTGTCACCTGGTGCAAAAGTTCTAGCTGTAGCTTTACGGTCATAGTTCTGTCTCATACGCTCCTGCATCTGTGGAAAATGAATCTTCACATGGTTAAAAGCATGATAAAGCCTATTTTTAAATTTATCTACATATGACAAAAGTCCAATCGGTTCACTGTCCGTTAGCAAAGTTTCATGTAGAAGTTTCAACGGACCTCTGACTGAGTGTCCATACACAAGTTCGAATGGGCTAAACCCCAGGGATTCCTGAGTGGCCTCCCTTGCAGCGAACAGTACATAAGGCACACCCTTATCCCAGTCTTTCTCGTTTTCATAACAGTACTTTTTAAGCATCGATTTTAATGTCTGATGAAACCTTTCCAGAGCTCCCTGGCTCTCAGGATGATAGGCACTTGATAGCGTTTGGCTTATCCCTAATTGTTCCATGACTTGTTTGAAAATGTTCGAAGTAAAGTTAGTCCCCTGGTCGGACTGTACTGTCTTCGGTAGGCCATAACGTGTGAAGAAATTTGTCAGGGCGTCTACCACCTTCACTGTTGTTATGTTCCGCAACGGAATGGCTTCCGGGAAGCGAGTGGATGAACACATGACTGTGAGCAGGTATTGAAAACCGGCTTTTGTTTTCGGCAACGGGCCCACGCAATCAATGAGTATATGACTGAATGGTTCGTCGAACGCTGGTATCGGCTGGAGTGGAGCGACAGGAATTCGTTGGATAGGACGTCCTACCATTTGGCATACGTGGCAAGTCTTGCAGTATTGTTCGACATCTCTTCTCAGTCCTGGCCAGTAGAAGTAAGGGAGGATACGGTGGTGCGTTTTTCGGACTCCCATGTGACCAGCGAAAGGAAGATCATGCGCCATACGCAGTATATCTTGACGATAGCACTTAGGTATTACAATCTGGTGATTACTGTCCCACTCGTTTGTACCTGAGTTGAGCGGTTTCGACTTTCTCATCAACACTTCATCTTTCATGTAGAAACATTCCGCCATTGCATCTGCAGTCTTTTCATCAACAGCTTTCATTCTGAGTTGCATTATTACTTCGTCATTCGATTGTTCTATCACCAATTTCTGCTTTGGTGACAAAATGTTATCGTTCTCTGTTGCATCACCAGTTGTTAGTTCAGCAAAGAACGTAGCACTTAAATCGATGTCAGGTGTTTCAGTTATCACTGTTTCATTCGCATGTGTGTCTTCAGAACAGACAAACACATCTTTCGTTGCACTACACGGCGTAGCAGGAGTCTTTACCGACTTCTTTTTCTGCATTGCTCTTGTCAGTGCACATGTTGGGCGTTCATTGGCAGGACGTAGGTTTTTATCCTCCGCCATCTTTGTCTCCAACACTTTAACCATGGGCTCGACAGTGACTCTGCCGCCCATAATGTCATTTCCTAATATCATGGAAACGCCTTTGACGGGTAGTGCGCGCCACACTCCCACTACGATGTTACCTGTAAAAATATCCGACTCGAGCTTTATTCTGTGCAGTGGAGCTTCCACAGCCTCCATACTAGCACCTCTCAGCACAACAGACTCACCGGTACTGGTGGCATCTGTTAACGGCACACTGCCCTCCAGGATCACGCTGACAGCAGAACCCGTGTCACATAATATCTGTATTTTCTTCTTGCTGAGTACATCGACTTCTGTCGACACTGTCCCCTCGTAGACAAAGGGTCGAAAATCGGATAGGTCGTCCTTTTCCGGGACTTCAGGAATCATCTGTTCCTCACGGCCTTCTGAAAGCATAATAGATTGAGTACAGCTATTCTCTTTTACCTTAGATAGACTGTTCTCAAAAACCATCGACTCCACAACTATGGGCGATGCCGGCCGCATTTCTTTTGAGTTTCTTGACCCTGTGTTGCACACTTCTTCTGTCTGCTTGCTATCTTTCTGCACTCTGGCACAGTGTAGAATAGCACCTTGCTTCTTGGTAAGGATCCAACAATCTTTCTTCATGTGGCCCTCTTTCTTGCAATTGAAACATACCACCTT
This sequence comes from Anisus vortex, assembly GCA_949126835.1. Lineage (NCBI taxonomy): Eukaryota > Metazoa > Mollusca > Gastropoda > Planorbidae > Anisus > Anisus vortex. Next base: position 16,089,190 of record OX421503.1, on the reverse strand, counting down.
TGCTTTATTTACATCTGTCTGCTTCCTGAAATGAACTAAGTTACTATTATTATTTACACCACTGTTCTTATTATTGTTTTCACTTGTCTCTTTTGGTTTACTAGCCTCCTTGGGCTCTGGTTTGTGCACTTTGGGTTTGTCAGCATAATATGGCTTTATGCTGGCGTGAATTATGGCATAGTTATCTGCCAATCTAGCAGCTTCATGCACATCTTCAACCCCTCGGTCTGAGATGTGGGTTTTAATATCCACTCGAATACAATCATTGAATTCCTCAAACAATATTAGGTTCTTGAGTTTATCAAACTCACTTACATTCTGTGACCTTAGCCACTGTTCTAACATTTTCTCCTTTTGTCTCAAAAAGTCTACATGAGTTTGATCATATGCCTTCTTTCTGTCTCTAAATAGCTTTCTATATTTTTCTGGTGTCAGGGAATAACTTTTTAGCACCCTATCTTTGATTACTTCATAGTCATTTATTTCCTCGGGTGTTAAACTCAACACTACGTCCAATGCTTTTCCTTTGTTGAGAGTTGACCTTAACAATAAAGCCATCTTATCATCAGGGAACTGATAATCTACAGCTATCCTCTCAAAAAGCAAAAAGAAATCTTGAACATCTTCTTCTCTGAATATAGGCAAGTGTTGCTTCATTGCGCTAATATCCATACCATTGCTGTCCCTACGATGGTCAGGTCTGTTCATGCGTGCCATCTCTATCCTTTCTCTGCTTTCAATCCTAATTCTTTCATTTCCCCTTTCAGTTTCTATCCTAATTCTTTCATTTTCCCTTTCAGTTTCTATCCTAATTCTTTCCAATTCCATTCTCTTCATAGCTAATTGGAATTTTAGGTTTTCACTCAACCCTTCATCTTCATCATTGTTTGATGATCTAGATGACATATTTCTTACCTCGTCTCCGTGGGCAATTACCTCGCCCCCACTGGGAGCTACATAACCTTCATTGATATCGTTCTGTCCCACTTCAACTACACTACCAGTGTTCATGGCATTCTGCCCGTTCAAACATGTCATAATTTCTTTGGTCAAACGATTACGATTAGGTCTTGCCTGTCCTGCCTCAATCCCAAAGGACTCAGCTAATTCTTTTAGTTCAGCAAATGACATGGCATTAAGTTCCTCACTTGATATATTCGAAGCCATAGTATAGCGTTCAAAATATTTGTTATAGTAGAGTAGTATATATTGTATAATAAAATATAAAGTTCCAACTTACGATTTGTCCAGAAATTTGCACAATATAATATTAAACACTTCGTGGAATCTTCACACTTCCCAAGGAATAAAAACGCAAACCAGTTCTCTCCTCTTTTTAAAAAGAATAGTTTCACAGTCCTGAAAACGAAACACAAATATGCCGCTCTCAGTACTACTAATGTCACAAAATATTTATAGGTCAGGAAAAAATATAACTCAAATTTTCCAGACGAGATCAACAAATTTTTTCCAATCCTAGATCAAGAAAAGTAGAACTCAAATCTACCGAACGAGACTACCAAATCTTGTCAATCCTAGGTCAGGAAAAGTAGAACTCAAATATACCGGGCGAGACCACCAAATTTTGTTAATCCTAGGTCAGGAAAAGTAGAACTCAAATATACCGGGCGAGACCACCAAATTTTGTTACGTCCACAATCCCCTTGTGGCCAGAGCTGTGTAGATCTTGCTGATAATTCTCGTTAGTCCTAGGGGAGACTTTAATTATTAGTATTTATGTTTCAGTATTACACGAACTCTTCTTATAGTCCTGGGCACAAATTCAGTATTTGTATTCCAACATTTCCTTTCTTGTAAATTATGGTAGTAGATAAATCTTATAGTAATGTATACAACACAATAGGATAGTAACTTGACAAAGAAGCTTCAGTGTAACTGTTGTTGATAGTTTATTTCAGGTGGTATGTTCAATATATACAATATATCTATTATGTACAGTTAGAATAAAATAGTGCAAACACAAACGTTCTCAAAGGAACATATTTTGAAACTCTCTGTCTTTCAGACAAAACAAATCATTAAATACTATCCGAGTGGTGTAAGGGATAGATGCAACCCATTACCAGTAGGGGTGAAAATCATGGTATCATTACAAAACTCATAACAAAAACGATAGGAACTTCCCCTATTAAATAATGAGTCGTTCGCAGACTCTGAGAATTTGAGATCAACACAGAATCCCAGCATTACCTAGAACCTTTCGTTTTCCTACTAAACGTCCTAATATTGTGTGTAGTAAGAAAAGAGAGAGAGAGGAGAATAAACATTGCGTGTTCCAATTCTTGGAAAAACAATATACATGACAATATACAAATACTGTTGGCCAAATTTTTCTTGTTTTTGTATTCTTGCAGAAAATGTTTTTGATTACGCGCAGTATCATATCAAAGAGCTGGCTGATGATAATAACAACACGTGTGTAACTGGTGAAACAAAATTAATCATACCATTTACTCAAACACGAATATTACTTGTTAGATTGGTCGTAAAGGACAGTGGCAAGTTAAAGTGTTATGTTCTAATTTAGATGTCTGTTTAATTTGTGTGTATGGTTTACTTAGGTTATTAAATAATATCTTGTTCGAATATAAATTTGTTTTTGCTAAGGCGTAATTACTTACTTAATTCTATTGGTACCTCGTGGAATATAATGCCTTCACATCAGTTATTAAACTCCAGCGCGCACTCCAATCTGGGTAGCCTTTTTTCAATTCACCCCATTAAAGGTTTCAATTTTTCATTGCATCCTCGCAGGATCGTCTCCGGGTGCTCTAATGTTGACCAACCCATCTCTATTCATGGCGGTTTCATTGCAAAGCCTAACAGCTTTTAGTATATACATTTTAATTAAATATATATATATCTATATATATATTAAACATTATAGAATAACAACAATAAAAAGCGAATGCTCCCAGATCTAAATTTTGTCCACGTAGTTTATTGGTTTATTAGAATTAAAATGACTAAAGTTATAAATGCATTTTAGAAAAGGTATACTTACTGTATTTATTGAACGTAAAACAATTTGCATATATTATATCGAAATGAACGATAAACATGTTTACTTGTTTTATTTGTGATTTATATTTAGACAAATTTGAAAACGTGAGATTTAGTTTCAACGACCCGAAAGAGATATGTGATGGGACTTTAGTATTTTCTGAATCAAATGTCGTCGAGTATTACTGTCAAAGCCTTCTATTTGCACATCAATTAAACATTGCTAAAATAGGTGGAAACCCAATATGCCATATTGAGCTTAGCGAAGGTAAGCTGTTTATTCAAAAACTATATATAGTAAGATGGACCGATTGCTTGATATTTCTTCTGTTTGATGACTCGAAATCTTCTGAATAGAAATTTTCAGATTAAAGACTTTACTTATCGTAGACTTATTTTTTTTTTATCCTTATGATTTTTGTATATGGCTAAGCCAGTTTTTGGCGATGAATTTGAAGTACAATTTTAAAATTGTTTTCATGTATTTGTAAATGAAGTAAATCTTTACATTTTACAATTATTTCGTTTCATTACTTTTCATGTAGAATTGAAGAAGCACGTCTTTATAGAAGGAACTTGCAAAAGATATCCCCCTCATTATTGTATTTTTTTTTAATTATAGTAACTTTAAATATGTTTCTGCCTTTTGAATGGGCTTTAGAAATCAAGACAATGATTAATTTATCGTAATTCAGCAATGCAGTCAGTAAAAATCGTTACCGAAAAATAAATAATGCAATTGTTACGTATGCGAAAAACCCATTTAAAATACGTAATATGTGAATTTATTGTGTTTTAACAAGTAAATATAGCCTATAGAAGAGTATTTATATCTTATCTTATATAATATGCAATATATGAAATAAATCGGGGCTGTTTCTTTGTGTAAACGTAGATCGACTCTGTAGACATAAAAAGTAAACACAGGAAGTCTCTGGGCTCTGTCCCATTCTACATTTTTAAGACGTTTAATAAAACAATGAAAACCTATTTGTCGAGTATATCATGCTGAACAGCCAAGAATTGCAAAATAGTAAATAGGCTTTTTAGTTTTTAATACACATTGTTTAGATTACAAGCTTAACGCGTCTGTTAACATAGACAGTACCTTACAATTATGTACACTGGAAGAATTTAGGACAGCTTTTAGGTCACACATGGGGAAAAAAAATATTCATCTTTAAAAATAGAGCGAGTGGTCCATCTTATTATAGTCTTTGATTTATTGCACTAAATACACTGTGTGATTTTTTTTTTTTCAATTACACATAAGTGTAATGTTTATTTGTATATTTTTTGTTTCTCTACTTATTCCAAGTAATATTATATTACACTCTAGTCTTAACTTCTTTTTTTTTAAGAGCATTTTATGTTAAATACCTACATTATGCAATTTACATATAAATTTACAGTAAATTAATTTTTAATACCAAAAGCTCTAAAAGACGTTTAACAAAAAAAAAATAGAACAATTATTAATGTAAACAATTTTGACTACTATGTTAAAAGTTGGACATGTTGCATATTTAATTGTTAATAACTACGCAGACAGATGCCCACGGGTTTAATGTAAATTTATAAAATACTACAACGACCTTAGAGGAAATTTCTAAAATATAAATAGTACATTTCTCCCACACACACACCATCTTTTTTATCCAATAGCTTTAAAAGTCTGTACTGTTCATAAGCTGCAGAGCATTTATTAAGGCGATAAATAACAGATGAACTTACATTTTCAGGCGTGGTGTTAAAAAGCAGTCTAGAATCGAATGCCCCTGGAAAAATCTCTGATCCTCTGACGGGGCTAACTGATGGAAAAACTACTGAAGACTTAAATGCTTGCTATGATCAAATGGACTCCTCACTGCAACTGTACGAAGTTAACATCAAATTTGAACAGCCAGTGCTGATAAATTTTGTTGAGATCTATGATTATGCAGGTCAATTTTGTATATGTATTTATATATATCCTATACCCTATACTATAATACAAGCAAAAATTGTATATATGTATGTAGGTATATATATATATATATGTGTGTGTGTATGTCTGGAAAATTTCTTCAAAAGCGCTCTAACTATTTTCTTCACGTTTTGATGCACAATTTGTTTTACCTAAAAAAGAATCTAGAGCCTTTCGGCCCCGCAAAAATAAATAAAAAAATCGGAAAAAATACCCATTAGATTTATCGTAGATATCTATTTTGACCGTAAAAACATGCCATTGCTCGACTCACGTGTAACGCGGCTTTCAAGAGCGGCGTTTTATTGTGTCGCAGTTTCGGAAATACCCGTATATCAACAGAAATAAGTTTACTTTCTTGTTCCGACTACTGTTGCGCATCGATGATAGATATAATTTAAAGTTTAAAGCAAGACCAAGTGTAATTTATGTAATGCAGGGGTGTGCAAACTACAGCCAGTGGTTAACACGCGGGCTGACAAATAATAGTATGTGGCCTTCGAGACTTATTTCGATTATAACGTCTTCAATATATTTTAGATTAAAAACAAATAAAATATTTACGTATTAATTAATAGTGAGATAACAGTTTGCTGTTTAAATAATAACAGGATTAGATTAAGTTTCACCAAACTAAAAGTCTATTTTTAACTTTCTTTCATCTAACACTGTTTGGAAAAAAAAACGCTTCGAAATCTTTTTTTTTGGTATAAAACTGTTTAACTGTATATAGTCTAGTATACACTGTAGCAGTATACACTACACCGTAAATATTATACACTGTATGAGTACACAAAAAAGTTATAAAGTAAGATATATTAGAATCTGTTAACATTGTCAATTCGAAATTTGGTAAACTAGAAAAGATGTATTCAATTTATTCGTATTTTCCTTATAAAAATAGTCAGAAGTGTAATATACTGTTAGTTTTATTGAGGGGGTGGGGGTGCAATGGGGGGGGGGGCGGGGATTAAACAAATCATCTAACGTAGCCTATATTATAATCTTTTCATTTGCAGTCTTTTCAATGAATAACATAATTTCACCTTTAATTCACCAGGCCTAGTATTTAACTAGTGTAATGCTCAAAATTTAAACACTTTTTTAAAATGTATATTATACCATTGTTTTAATTAATCGATATTAAATCTATATTTTGCCGCGATAGTTTATTTTAAATAGTAACACACATGGATAATATTAGATAAGGTTTACACCAAACTATATATTTTTACTTTTTTGTCAAACAATGTTTGGAATAAAACATTGAAAACATTGAAAATAATAAATAAATACTTTTTGTATGATATATTTTATAGATATATGATATAAGTGATTTACAAACTATACTTATGATTTATATATGTGCCCAAGTAAGAAATATTAGACTATGTTAAGAAGTCTATGAAATCTGGTAAACTAGTAAAAATGTATTACATTTATTCGTAGACCTTTTTAATTTATATCAAACATATTTGCCGGCCGCAACTCATTGTTAGCTTAAGAGTTTGTATGCCCTCCACTGCCTGTTTGTCTGGGAGACCGTTAGTGTTTAGGGGGTCAGGGTGGGTGTTGGTATATCGATAACACATTTTGAAATATTGTTGTTGTTTTTTTCTTCAAGCTTCCTTGGTGTGGTGAGATTTAAATGCATACATATATATATATATATATATATATATATATATATATATATATATATATATATATATATATATATATATAATTTTATAGATGTTAAATTACAAATCTGTGAAGACTCAGAAAAAGAGTGAGAATACGCTCTAACTGGATTGCGTAGAGAATTAATTTGGGAAAACGTCTTCGCCGTACAATAGCGGTGGTGTAAATACTATAGAAGCGATGTGTTTCATTTCAAGGCACATTGGACAATTGTATTGCTAGGTTTAAACAAATGATAGTGTTTTTTGCTAAAGGACATATCTTAACCCTTCCCGTACCGACTTACTTCTATCTATGCTGCCTTCAGTTGTGCTATATACGCGCCCGGGACTGTAAGGGTTAAGGGCGCCCTAAAGCCCGCGATGGTGGGGATTCGCGGTAACAGCGTGGCGTAATGAAATGAATACACGATAGTTATATATCTATCTACAAACATTATGAAAAAATTGCACGGGCGGGTTGCCGTGACAAAATGGATGTGTGCTCTATACAATAATATATGAAAGATGTGATAAACAGTGTAACATGATGAGTTGATACAGAAAATGGTAGTAATGATACTAATGAGTTGCCGTAATTTAAAAAATATATATATTTATATATATATGAAAATTATTAAATTTCCAGCAGTGACCTCACAAAGGGGAGGGCAAAGGGGCATATGCCCGGGGGCGACACTGCTAAAGGGGTGGCAAAAATTGCTTAAGTTCATACCAAACATTTTAGGAGAGTTGAAGCGGAAAAAAAATGTGAAACACAAATTGTCAACAAAAGGAATAATAAATAAAGATGCTAAAAGTTAAGTTCTATTTTATGTACACCCAAACTGTTTATACAAATGCTTCACTTTTAATAGGCTTACGATAGTTTCTTGAAAGGTTGGTTCATCTATTATTTTATTATCTGAAACTTGCCATTCATTTTAAATAATATTCTAAATAAACAATGTAATTTTAAATTGCTTTAATCATATTAATAATCTCTTTAATATATTACAAGATCTGGACATAGATGGTAAAGACCTCAGAATAATAAGAAATCTATACTAGGAGCAAGAAGCTGCCATTAGATATGAAGGGGAGTTAAGTGCATTCAAACCAATAAAGAGAGGAGTAAGACAGGGATGTGTTTTATCACCAGACCTCTTCAATATCTACAGTGAAATAATACTGCGGAATATCGAACACCTAGATGGTATTAAAGTTGGAGGAAAAAATATAAATAATCTGAGATATGCAGATGACACAGTACTAATAGCAGAATCAGAAAGTGCCCTGCAAACTATTCTAAATAAGGTGGTAGAAGAGAGCCGACTTAACGGATTAACACTCAATGTCAGTAAGACCGAAGTAATGGTAATCTCTGAGAAAAGACAACCTCCAAGATGCTCTTTATCCAGTGAAGGTGAAAACATCAAGCAAATCAATTCTTTCCAGTATCTAGGCTATACAATAACAAAGAAATAAAGAGAAGAATCGCAATAGCTAAAAACAGCTTCATGAGCTTAAGCAGTATCATGAAAAACAGGAATATGAGAATATGTACCAAAATGCGCATACTGAAGGGGTATGTTTGGTCTGTTCTTCTATATGGATGTTAATGTTCGACTATTGATAATGAAACAAGAAAAAGATTGGAGGCAATAGAAATGTGGTTTCTAAGAAGGATGATGAGAATATCATGGACTGAAAAGAAATCTAATGCAGAGGTGTTGAAAACAGCATGTACCTCAAGAGAACTCATTAACACCATTAGGAATAGACAGATGAAATTTCTAGGACACATCTATAGGAAAAATGGTATAGAAAGACTGGCTTTGTGTGGGAAAATATCTGGTAAGAGAGACAAAGGAAGACAAAGGCTAACATATGTAGAAAGCCTGAACGAATGGGCCACGAACACCAACATAAGTAATAATAACTTTCTGCAAAAAGCTAACAACAGGAAAGAATGGAGAGTCATGACCGCCGATGTCTGTTCCAGACCTGGCACATAAAGAAGAAGAATCATATTAATTAACTAAGGGCATGCACTAAACAAAGCAGTTACAGTATGCAAAGGGGGCGTCGCTGAAACTTGTTCCCTGGGGTGATATATAGGCTTTTGAGGGCCATTGATTTAATACGTATACTAGTTCAAAGGGCTTTACATAATTTAGCAAGTGAAATTTGAACACTTAAACGATAGATATAAACCGTGTGTACATGTTGAATTATATTTATTTTCATCGGTCTTCTTAACAAATAGAATGACATTGTTGTTTATACGGGTAAAATACCATTTTTATTGGCCTTCTATACAGGTAGAATATCAAATTTTTTGTCCTTCAATATTTAGGTCATTTTTCATTGGCTTTCTGTACAGGTCACAGACGATTCATTGAAGTTACCATTGAAACATTAAATGAACTAGGATACAGGACATGGTCTCTACGAGTCCCAAATGCGATGCATGTACACAAATATTTCATCAACTTTAACTGCGAAGGAGTGACCCGCATATACTTGTCTAAGGGCTCGCCCTTTGGCGCTTGTGAAATAAAAATCGTTGGAGGTATATATCACTGGCTAATTGTAAAATTAATGCTGACTTTCAAATGCAATTTACTGTAGTATCCTAATGTGCTGAATACGAATATAACCATGAATTTGTATTTTTTTTTTTTTTTGGCTCTTGTTTTAAAGACATTTCAAAGTAGTTGCTATCCTATATTTTACCAAGTACATTTAGCACGCAGGCTTAGACGGATGTAGTAGGGTATTGCATGTCATAGTACCATAACTCAGGGCCGGCTCGTCCAAATAGGCAACCTAGGATGCTACCTAGGGCACACAATTTTTGAGGGCGCATAATTGAGATTTTTTAAATACAAATTTGGGAATTTAAAAATAAATATAAAATAAATTAAAATTTAGTAGGCTACTTCTGCGCGCTACTAGCACAGCCAGACGAATTACTAGGTAATGAAAGGCGAAGGCTATTTTATTTAAGTTGTTATAGAAAATAGGAAAACATGCCCTAACACTACTCAGTTTCTTCCCACCGAATGCATTTTAATGAGGGCGCAGAATTTGTTTTCGCCTAGGGCGTCAAAAAACTCTAGAGCCGGTCCTGCCATAATTCACACATTATCCTGAGCCGATGGCATCATTTTCGAATTCGATACCTCTGTTGACGGCTGCAGAATATTTTTTTTTTCAACAGCGGTGCCTTAAACACTGCCGGAAAAAGTTGAACATTACAATTCAACCAATCTTTGTACGAGACACTTTACGTTTATGATATATACAACTGATATTACTCTGACCATAAGTATAACATAGAACACTAATCTTTCGAAAGTGTTTAAAAAGACCGTATATTGGTGAGGATGTGACGTCTGCCTACCAGACGAAACATATCACTCTTATTGTTATGCCACTAATTTTGAAACTGACTATAAAATCAAACAGTAGGATCTAAAAATACTTAAAATAGTGACATAATTCTTATTTAAATTTTGGCTTAAATAGTATGTATTATGGTCACATAGCTACATATTCACATTTAAAATTTCGACATTAGTTTTGGATATACTATTATATTTTTTTTTTCAGACGTCATAAAAAGACAAACTGGATCTACATGTATTGGTAAGGTAGTTGTTCAATAAACTGGATCTACATGTATTGGTAAGGTAGTTATTCAATAAAAAAAAGAAAACATGAACATTTTATAGATTTCTTATAAAGTAGTTAAAAAAATAGGACTAGAAGAATTAGACATTCAAAATCTTTTAGTGTGATTAATTTTTTCGCCTTATCTGTTGCAAAATGTTATGAATCTCTAAACATGATATTTACTAATGTGTATCAATGTTAAAACAAAACTCATATTCATTGTATAGTATTTGATTTGATTTTATGATTTAAGCTCGAATCATCAGGTCCAGTTGCACAGTCTCATACCGGGCCTGACTTCAACAGGTCTGGGCCCCAAATGGTATTGTTGTATCCAAAACTGTCGACAAGCAGAATAGTAGGTCGAGTACGTGCTAATATGACTGACCTGCCATTTCGGATATAAGAATGGGTGGGACCGGTCAACTGTTTGCAACTAAACTATCCGTTGGCTAGACTACATTATAGAATGTAAACGTAAATGTATATTTAATATGTGGACTACACTGCATTGCCTAACTGATACTGCGAGCATTCATTGCCTTGGTAACACAGGCGTGTTTGTTTTCTGTGTCACTTTTGAGAAGTGGAGTCCAAGTCCATTCTCCTGTACCCAACTGTTTCAACCCACCAGCCTCAAGGCAGGTAAAACACCTGATCGCGGAGCCAGACCGGTTGGCTAATTCATGGAACTGCGTTCGCCATACGCCTCCATCCTCATATCTGTGAGTTACGAGAGTAAGAATGGTGGCCCCACGCAGAGGCCGGGATAACCCATTACAAGCTCTGGTTCTCCCGAGGGTAAAGCGTGGTGCGACGTCGGGATATCGGGTATACAGTCATTTTGCCTTGGTCCGAAGACGGAGTTGAAGTAAAACGTTTGCTGTAGACGGAGACATTTCAATAACAACCAGAATCCGTTTAGCTGGCGAACCTCAAAGCTCTTTTGGGTTATATAAATCTAAATTCGGAAGGGGAACACCAATGCATCGCATAAACCTAACATGCACCCTTCCCTCCCCATACACACACACTGAAGTCGGTAGGCCTGGGGCTAGCCTAAGATAGAGGTTGAATCTATGATGAATTCCTCAAAATTTGCCTGCATTACATTGTCTTCTACCACAAATTTTAATACTGGCTCTGAAGAAGTAATTTCAATCGTCATCTTCCAAGAGTCGACTGCAATAACCGCTCCTTTGGACATTGAGAAGGCAACGAACCAAGTTTAGTTAAATACACATTTATTGTTTTTGTCAAGCGTGATCACCAATTTTGACTAATCAATTAACAGGCTGCAGTCTAAATTGTGCCGGGGATAAGACCTGTGATTCCAAAGGTACATGTACACACGGATGCATCAAAGGCTTTTATACCAGCGACTGCTCTGAAGGTAGACTTATAGCTTATAGCCTATTTTTGTATTTAAAAAACACTCTTTATTCTAAAGTCATAGTTGAACAAATGCTTAAAAAAAATATTTTTTTTTTTTGTGATTTGAAAATTATTTCGCACATTTTTATTTTGGCCATATGAAACCAACAAAAAGTAAGATATAATATATATATTTGAAAGTGGCTGCCTCCGTGCGTGGGTATTTTGTTACATCCTACATATTTAGTTAAATATGATATTATTATACTTTCCTGTTTGAAACTTTTTGTGTGCGAATTTTCTGCCGAAACTATTCTGGATAATCGGCCATGATAGAGAGCTTGTTGATTGCACGATTAAACGTAATTATGAAAGCGTGATGCCTATACTTGACAATAGTATAATCATTTTAGCGTTCCTTGATACGTGTAAAGAGTGATTAATTAATTTAATTTCTAATGAATCTATAAATACTGCAAAACAGGACTGAGCATTTTTCTTAAACTGGTCTAAACTGGTCTAAAATTTTACCCGTTCCGCTCTAGTAAATCCGGTGTTTACAAACATTTCTGACGACACACTAATCTATTGTGTGTTGTGTTTATTTGCTTATTCTGATCGTCTTAAGTATTTTAAAAATTAATCACATCTTTCTCCGTAGTATTGGGAAAATATGCTCGGAGCGCCATACCCGTGTCGATAACAACGTTTTTCAAATAATTGGTTGTTTTGGCATAGGGCGTCGTCTACCTACAAGACGCGGGACAAGGGCTGGAAATCTTCATCGCATATGGCATAACCTGTCTGCTAAACCTGCCTGGGCTACTCCTGTTGCGAGTGTGCTCGATCCTCACCAATCTGCGCCTACTACATTCTCAGTGAGTGCTACTTCTGGCCCACATAATACTCCTTTCAAGTCTGGATCCAGTGACATTCGTCGGCTCGGTGTAGGGGTTCAAGCACCCACAGGGAGAGGAACAAGGGCTGGACGGCTTCACCTTGACGTGTCTACTCCAACATCCTCGCTAACACCTCTTATCTCTAATGTGACCGAACAATGCCCGGAAATATCGACTATTCATTCTGCAGGCGTTACCATCGGCCTCTTAAATACTCAATCTTCCGTCAAAAAGTCTTTAGTTATATGTGATGTTGTAATTGAGAAGTCGCTTGACATTATGGTTATCACTGAGACGTTGCTTCACGAGGGTAGAGATGAACCAGCCATTAGGGACATGACGCCTGATGGATATACTTTCTTCCACCGTCCTCGGTCAACAGGTCAGAGAGGGGGTGGCATTGCTGTGATTCACCGGTCCTCCCTAATTGTTAGATTGTGTAAGGACACGAGTTTTAATTCTTTTAAGTCTATACATTTCATCATTGCTCAAAGAAAAATGACAGTACGCACCGTGGCTCTGTACAGACCCCCACCTTCTGCTTCAAATGGTCTGAATGATAGCTTGTTTTACAAGGACTTTGGAAAACTTGTGTCGTCCATAAATTCTAAAGATCTCCTTATTCTTGGAGACTTTAATGTTCATTGGGATGAGCCAGATAATAGGCACACTCGCGACTTTGTTCAATTGTTGCACTCGTCAAACCTGGTACAGCATGTTTCGGAACCTACACACAAGGATGGACATATTTTAGACAGGGTTGTGTCACGATCTGACAATGATGGATTTCTTAAGTCGGTAATTGTTGAAGACCAGCTTGTAGCTGATCACTTTCTTGTTACCTTTACCACATATGGAAATGCCTGCTGTTCCAATAAAGAAAATGTAGGCCAGGAAGTTACGAAATATAGATATGGACTTATTTCGCGATCATCTTTCAAGATCAGATTTGGTTATATCACCACCTGATGACATCTCTCACCTAGTTCTACTCTACAATAATACTCTATCTTCCATGCTGGAGACTTTTGCCCCTAGGACTGAATTGTATGTTAGAGATAGACCCAATACCGCTTGGTTTACACCCTCCGTTCAGACGGCTAAATTAGCCCGACGTCAGGCAGAGAGACACTGGAGACTAAGTGGCCTTGAGGTGGATAAACAGATATTTAAGATAGCAAGGAACAAGCTTACAAATGTGATTAGACGTGCGAAAGCAAAGCAAGTTCAGTCTGCTCTAGAGGCTGCGGGCACTGACTATCGAAAACTGTTTTCCATAGTAGAGAATCTTCTTGGAAAAAATGAATGAAGTCAAATTTTGCCTGACATGAGCAGCAAGCAGGCTGCGGAGGCTCTTAATGAATTTTGTAATGAAAACGTCGAGACGATTAGAAACAGCTTTGATAATCATAGTACTCCACCCACTGTGGAGAAGTCATTTTCTGGAATTTATTTGACAAATTTTCTCCCAGTTTCCGAAGAGCAGCTGATTTCTGTATCTAAACCTACATCCTCAATTGTTGACCCCATTCCAACGAACATTGTGTTGGACTTCCTTGAAATTCTGCTTCCAGTTTTAGTGTGGATCACAAATGGTAACCTGGAGTCAGGTTTCAGACTGCTGTCATCAAGCCTTTATTAAAGAAAAAAGGGCTCGATCCTAGTGACTGCAAGAGATTTCGCCCAGAATCTAACCTTCCCTATGTATCGAAGCTTCTTGAGAGGGTTGTCTCTCAACAGCTTTAACAACATCTAAACAAACATGGCCTGATTGATAAATTTCAATCTGCCTATCGACCTGGGCATAGCTGTGACACGGACATATTACGTGTTATATGAATGGTGTTCTATGTAGTGCTGACCGTGGTGATCTGACTATCTTAGTTCTGTTGGACATCAGTGCTGCCTTTGATGTTATCAACCATGACTTACTTTTATCAAGACTTCAATACGAGATGGGCATCATTGATACTGCACTTCATTGGTTTACTTCCTACTTGGCAGACTGGAGCCAGAGAGTTTCTATCTATCAGACCTTATCAAAAGCCACTTCTTTCATCCGCGGCGTACCTCAATATTCAGTTTTAGGGCCTATCCTTTTTTGCTGTTTACACTAGCCAGCTTGGCAGAATAATTGATAGCCAAGGATTATCTCGCAAACTATATGCGGATGATACCCAGCTGTACAAAAGCTTCCATCCTTATCATAATGCTTGTGCTGCCGCTGTTAATGCAGTGGAGGACTGCTGTTTAGCGGTGAAAGCGTGGATGACTGCCAACAAACTCAAACTAAATGACGACAATACTGAGGCCATTATGTGCGATTCAAACTTCAATCTTAAGAAAGTCGATATTCCATCTATTAAAGTAGGGGCCTCTGATATCTTTTTGTCCAACACTGTCAGAGACCTGGGCTTTATCATTGACAGTAAATTAACAATGGGTCCACACATCAGTACTGTGGTTAGGGCATGCTCCTTCCATCTTCGTGCCCTGGGTCAGCTGCGACCTCTGATTAATAAAAAAACAGCAAATGCTTTTGCTGTTGCAACAATACAGTCAAGAATAGACTATTGTAACAGTTGCCTGTGGGGTTCACCCCAGAAACAACTGGATAGACTTAAGAAAGTTCAAAATACTGCAGCAGGCATTGTGTCACGAGTAAAGAAGCATTACCATATCACTCCAATTCTCAAAGAGCCCCACTGGCTCCCTGTGACGAAGAGCGTCGATCATAAGATTATGTCCCTTACCTATGGATGCGTGGAAGGCACAACACTTGCATATCTCAAAGAGCTTATACCGAAACATGTCCCGTTAAGGATGCAGCGATCTTCAACACAATCTCTCCTGGAAATTCCATGTTTGGAAGGTCACAAAAAAAAAGACTCTTGGTGTACGCTCGTTTGAATCTGTGGCGCCTTCACTGTGGAACGGCTTACCTGAGACACTGAAAAACTGAAAAGGCATTCAAGAAGAATTTGAAGACTTGTCTTTTCAACTAAGTTGATCAAGTACACATCCATCAGCAAAAAAATTGTTTAAAACTATTTTAAAATGTTATTGTCGTTTCGTGCCTCCATCGGCCGAAACCTTGTTTAAAACTATTTTAGAGTGTTATTGTCGTTTCGTTTTTGTGAGCGCGCTGAGCATGCATGCTTGCATTAGCATGGAGTGAGGTGCGATATAAATGACCAATTATTATTATTATTATTATTATACTACATGAATGTGTCGATCTGTGATACAGTAATAAAGCTACACTAGTTAAAACAAGATCTTCATTATCTACATGGGGCACGGTGATTGAGCGTTCTAAAATAGCAATGACACCGATGAAATATGCAAAGGACAGATTCGTTCGTATGATAGTAGATTTAGCAACCAGGTGAGTTGAAGAAGTACCACTACGGCAACGCTTTTTTGGTGACATTTACTATGTATGGTTTCACAGCCATAGTATTGTCAGTATACTTAGTTTGTGTCGCAAATAAATTATGATAATTACTCAAATCTTCCGCGCAAAATATTATCCACAGTCTGATGTTAGTGTGGATAGGTACATTTAGACCAACAAATTAATGTTAAAAAAGTCACTTTTGCAGTGGCGTTGCTAGGAGAGGGGGAGGGGGATCCGAATTCGAAAGTCCCACCGGGCCCCTACTTGAGGAGGGCCCCCAAAAAGTGTCCGAATTGATTTTTTTTCATGCCATAATGTCGAAGATAAAAATGCAGAGGCCCCTAAATAGGCCAAGCCCCCCCCCCCCCGGGCCCCCAAATCCATAGCAACGGCAATGCACTGTTGACAAATCTTATGAATGGGATATATATTTGCCCATGTTGCTGTTTGTTTACTGCGGCACCATTCATCAATCTACTTTGTATATTCCATATGATTGATACGTTAGGGACAATATAGTAATTTAAGAAAGAATCATGAATGAAAATGTAATTATCTAAGATTGTTTCGTTTAAGACAATCTAATAATGTAAGGTTCCATTCGTTTGTGACAATCTAATAATCTAAAAATGGGTTTGTCCTAGTCAATATAATACTCTGAGATGGGTTAGTTGGAGACAATCTGTTAAATTTAAGATTGGTTCGTTTATCGAAATCTATTAACCTAAGTTTGTTTAGTTTGCAACAATCTAGTAATCTAAAATTCATTCGTGTGGGACAATCTAGTAATCTAAGTTTGATTCGTTAAGGACAATATAATAATGTAAGGTTGGTTTCATTTGGGACAATCTAATCATCACAAATTAAATAATAAGGGAAAATCTAGTAATCTAAGATTTGTTCGTATGGAACAATTTAGTAAGAAGTGTTATGTATGTTCAGAATTTAAGTTTGTTCTCTATCACATACAATTCATTTTATGTTGGTAAAAGTTTTGGAAGTTTTACAATCTGAAGTAAACTTATTTTCAGATTGTAGTCCATACTGTGATGTTAAATGCGGAATTGACGGAAAGTGTACTTACGGTTGTGAACCTGGACATTTTGGACCCACATGCTTTCAACGTAGGTTTTTATATCTCTAATTTGCACTTTAAATGTAGGATTTTAAACTCTCTAATTGTACTTTTAATGTACGTTTTTAATTTTTCAGTATAGGTTTTTAATTTCTCTAATTGCACTTTCTAATTTTAAAATTTCTTATAATGTAGCTTTTTATTTCTCTAATTGCACTTTCTAATTTTAAAATTTCTTATAATGTAGCTTTTTATTTCTCTAATTGCACTTTCTAATTTTAAAATTTCTTATAATGTAGCTTTTTATTTCTCTAATTGCACTTTCTAATTTTAAAATTTCTTATAATGTAGCTTTTTATTTCTCTAATTGCACTTTCTAATTTTAAAATTTCTTATAATGTAGCTTTTTATTTCTCTAATTGCACTTTCTAATTTTAAAATTTCTTATAATGTAGCTTTTTATTTCTCTAATTGCACTTTCTAATTTTAAAATTTCTTATAATGTAGCTTTTTATTTCTCTAATTGCACTTTCTAATTTTAAAATTTCTTATAATGTAGCTTTTTATTTCTCTAATTGCACTTTCTAATTTTAAAATTTCTTATAATGTAGCTTTTTATTTCTCTAATTGCACTTTCTAAGTTTAAAATTTCTTATAATGTAGCTATTTATTTCTCTAATTGCACTTTCTAATTTTAAAATTTCTTTCAACGTAGTTTTTTTATTTCTCTTTTTGCTCTTTGAATTTAGGTTTTTATTTTTTTCTAATTTCACTTTCAATGTAGGTCTTTAATTTTTTTCTCTAATTGCACTTTTAATGCAGGTTTTTTAATTTTTCTAATTGCACTGTTAATGTAGGTTTTTAATTTATCTAATTGCACTTTTAACGTAGGTATTTTATTTCTCAAATTGCCCTGTCAATGTATTTTTTTTATATTTCTTTAATTGCAGCAAGCCCTATTGTGTTCCTTAAAGTGAGGTCGTAAAAAGCATTTTACTTAAATGAATTATTTTCTTTTTTTGTAAACATAATTACATTATTTGATGTAGACGACCAATAAGACCAAGGGCATGAATAGGGGTGGGGGTGAGGTGGTGGGCTTTGTAGACACATTGCTGTGTGTGGTGGGAAGAAATGGTCACGACATTTAACGCCACCTATGGTAATGCCTGTCTCGCCCCAGCAGGCTATGGGGAAGAAGAAAAGGAAAGAGGGTTTACCTTGACACGCAAATTAAATTTCATTGGCTGTGAGATTCATACGATAGAATTTAACTATTATGCTTAAGTAAATAACACATCAGTCAACGTGCCTGGTTTAGCAAAATAGAATTATTTTTTTTTTTTGTAAAGCGTTTTCACTATTTTCAGTCTGCAGTAAAAAATGCGCAGGTGATAGCACTTGTGATTTGGAAGGGACGTGTTTAGACGGCTGTGTCAAAGGATTTTATACCCAAAACTGCTCTAAAGGTATGACTACATTGTTGTAAATAATCAACATTTTTTTCTAAAGGCATAGTTTACAAATTTAAAATAATAAAATTATTTTTTAAATTTTTTAATTTATCTGATTTGTTATAGTGAATTGCAAACAGCATAAGCAAGATATAAGTGATGTCTAGATGGGAATGCCTCCTTGTCTATTTCGGTATAGACTAAACATTTATTGAAAAATACTGTTAGATTTGTTTTCGGATTTACAACTTTTTGTAAGCATTTTTTTTTGGCCGAAGATATCTTTTCTGGTTAACCGGCCGTAATTGATAACTATTTGACGACCAGTATATATATTATCGAAGCTTTTTGGCAGTGCAATGATCCTCTGACGCGAAACAAGACCATATAGAACTGTGAAATGTATATTTCGTGTGTTGTATATGTTAAATACATGAGTAGTGTTCCAGTACTATTAAAGTTATATATATTTTACTGTACAGAATGTAGTCCTCATTGTTCTGACGGTGGAAACTGTGCTTTAAATGGAACTTGCATTAAGGGTTGTGTACCTGGATATTATGGGACTGTCTGCACATCCCGTAAGTATTCACTGTCTTATAAATCTGATTTTTAAAAAATCCAAATAATAAAATTATTAAAAATTTCCCGTTTTTCTCCAAATTAAACTGCTTTACCTCTAATAATGAAAACATATTTCAAAGCTGACATATTAAATATTGTCTGCGTCAAATGATGTTCTTGTATATTTTATCATAGGCCTACAATAATGACAACTAAAGGCGACATTGGCTCTATAGCTTGCAATACTATTGTAATTTTTATAAAGTCGTCTTAATTTATTTATAAAATCGAGTTTAATTATATTAGGGTGAACAAATGATTTGGAGTTAAGACCCAATAAATCATGATAAACATTTTAATATTCACTTAAAAGTGTACAATATATCATATATATTAACGTATTTTTTTTTAGCAAAAACACAATTTAAATACATTTTAACAAATCAATGTACACATTTGGTATTAAAATATCATTTTGGTTAAAATTCAATTAGAAACACAATTATCTTTTCTTAAAAACAGAATGCCCTCCCTTGTGTGGGATGGATGGCAGCTGTGATATAACTGGCGCTTGCTTACATGGATGTAGGCCTGGATATTACGGAAGTCATAATTGCTCCAATAGTAAGCACTAAAAAAACAGAACTTTTATAATAGAAAGCTTTAAAAAGTGGATAAAATGCAAAGACTAATTATGTTCAGCATCGACTGAACGTTAAATGTATACGTATAATATATATACTAGTGGTTGTGCCCGTCAAAATGACGGAGAAACGAACGACTACAATATTACAATATTAGTTAAGTTAATATTAATGTTAAGAGAGAAAGAAAAGAGAATATTAAAATGAACGTTTCTTTTCGGTATTTAGTTTTTGTTCTTTTTAATTGTTTCTGACCCTGGCAAATGCATAATAATTGTTACTGTCAAGCGTCTGGTATTATAACGTAGCAAACAGTTGTGTTGACTTGACTTGTTATTAAAAATAGCCTATTAAATTAACAATAATATAATATCTAAAAGAAAAAAAACACAATACCAAACAATAAAAAGGTAAATGATAAAAAAAAAGCGTATAAAATAATATTTCAATACAATAAAAACTAAAGTGATAACGATTTTTTCGGTATTTAATTTTTGTTCTTGCTTATTGTATTAATAAAACAGTGTTGAGAATGTTTCTTTCGGTATTTAGTTTTTGTTATTTTTGTTTGTTTCTGGTCGACCTGACCCTGACATATGCATAAGAATTGTGGCCTCAAGGACTTGCGTAGTGTGTAAACCGCCGATACATTCCCATTAAGAATACACTGGCGGGCGAACGCATTGGGCACAGCCCCCGCGGCGGTTCCGAGGTCCATTACACATTATACTGCCGAGAGGTCACTGGTCCCGGGGGGGGGGGGGGGGAGGAAGCAATGGACGCTGCAATCCCGTCTCGAGAACCACCCGGTGCCTGGATGCATGTACCTATAGTATAGGATTTGTGCTACCGGGTGACAGTGCAGGTATACGGGCGAGCCACTACGATAATGATCCTTAGCGGAACCGCAGTGAACGATCGCTGGGCTGCGGAAACCTTCCCCGTTACACGGCAAGCCACGCCTTCGGCGTGTCGTTGGGTGGCTGGAGCCCAGACAGAGATTGCTTAATCCTAAGCGTTACGCCCTGGACACAAGAGCCGAAAGGCTAGTCCGGGTTTTTTAAAGAGACTTTTTAATTCGATATTAAAATGTAGCGAACAGTTGTGTTGACTTGACTTGTTAATAATATTAAATAAAAAATAATATACTATCTGAAAGAAAAAAAAACATAAATACAAAACAATAAAAAAGGTAAAAAAATATTTAAAAAAAAAAGAAAATAATATTTCAATGCAATAAAAACTAAAGTGAGAAAGATTGTTTCGGTATTTAATTTTTGTTCTTGCTTATTGTATCAATAAAACAGTATTGATAATGTTTCTTTCGGTATTTAGTTTTTTTTTTATATATTGTTGCTGTCAAGCTTATGGTACCCGGTATTTGAAAGTAATCATTTATAAGCCTAACTTGTTTTTTTTATAATTCGTATCATATAATTTATAGAGTGTATAAAGTCGCCTTTTAAAGGATATTCTCAATAGCAACGTAAATCCATTAAATAATTAAAACATGTGGTTATTTTTACTTAAAAGGATAATGCAAACATCAATAATGAAAAAAGAAATAATTTCATAGACATTACGCCATACGCTAGTATTTTGTTTAAAGTAAACCATTGAAACTCTCCAAGCCAAATTGCGGTGCGTAACTTTTAAAAAAGGTCTCGCCACATTAAAAAAAAAACAGTAGAATTGGGAAAACCCGGAAAGACCCTCGCGTTCAACATAGTGAATGTCGCGTTCAACATAGTAAATGAACGGAAGTGGCTATTTGCTATGTACCGTTATATTTATTTGCATACATGGATATGACGTTTTGGATTTTTTAAATCAACACATTTATGATTATAAGTGATAAAATAAAATTATCTTTTGGAGGACGTTTCCAATTTATACATTTAATTTTTGGCCCGAATAGTCAAACGGCTTAGGAGCCTATAGAGAACATATATATATATATATATATATATATATATATATATATATATATATATATATATATAAATAAATATATAAACAAACATATAAACAAACTCACGGTAATTATATATGTTGATTATTTGTGACGTTTCGCATGTGAACAAAATATTCATTATAATTTTCAAGTAGATAGCTTAACATTAGAAAATAATAATACGTATGTTTTAGGATGTTGGGGAACAGGGAGGGGGTACACATATTGCAAACAATTTAGATGTATATTTTCCAGCACACGAGTGCTACTTCAGCACTTAGGAACTCTTGCAGGACATTAATTATCTGTGAGACTCATTAGATCGCATTAAACTATTATGATATAGTATAAATTTCACATAAGTCACTGTACCAAGTTTAGTTGTATAATTATTTTTTTTGGTAAAGCGTTTTCACTATCTTCAGTTTGCAGTAAAAATTGCGCAGGTGATAACAGTTGTGATTCAAAAGGGACGTGTTTAGACGGTTGTGTACAAGGATTTCATAGCCATAACTGCTCTAAACGTATGATTACATCGTTGTAAATAATCAACCATTTTTTCTAAAGGCATAGTTTACAAACTTGTAATAAAGTTATTTTGTGATTTTTAACCTATTCAGATGTTATAAAAACTAATTGCAAACAGTATATGCAAAATATAAGAAATGTCTAAATGTGACTGCGACCGTGTCTATGTCGGTACATCCGGGACCTTCACAAGCTTTTGTTGAACCCCAGGGCAAATTTCGTCATCGACGCCTCCTTGTCTACTGTAATTGCTTTCTTTAGTCCTATATTTAGACTATATTGGTCGCCACCTAATAGGGTCGCACCCGAGAATATGCCCCATATGCCCATCCTTTGTAATCCAACTGGGTACATCATACATATCTATTGAAATATACTATTAAATTTCTTTTCCTATTTGTATCCTTTTGTAAGCATTTTTAATTTTGCTGAAGATATATTTTCTGGTTAACCGGCCATAATTGATATCCCATTTAATGACCAGTTTATAGTCTCGGAGGTTGTTGGCAGGGCAATGATCTTCTGACGCTCAGCATAACCACATAGAATTGTAAAATATATATATTATTTTTAAATTATTTTTTTTCTACATCTTCCGTGTGTTGTATATGTTAAATACATGAGTAGTGTTCCAGTAATATTGCAGTTATAAATATTTTACTGTACAGAATGTAGTCCTCATTGTTCAGACGGTGGGCACTGTGCTTTGAATGGAGCATGCATTAAGGGCTGTGTAATTGGATATTATGGGACTGACTGCACATCCCGTAAGTGAAGGGTTACCTGTAGATATTGTATGTATGTTTATATGTTAAAGTTATGTTATAAATTCAGTCTGTTAATTAATTTCTACCTGTATTGTTTCAGTCAATGTCCTATGTCCAACATGTATATTCATCGTTCGTCGTTTATGTGAATAAATACATTTAATACTGAATGAGGAGTTTCTTCATGAATATACAATAGCGACAACAGATCCTTCTTCTTCGTTTCAACATGGTCGTCGTCTCATGCCCAGCGAGCGGCTGCTCCTTCCGTACTGATGACCTTCCACCAGAGATCATTGTACCCCTGCTCAATATCCATGCTCTCGAGCATTCACGTCCTCAGATCCAAGCATCAAGGGGTCCTAAGCTCAACAGACCTACAATTGATATCGGGGTAGACGAAGAAACTTGGAACGCCTTCGTTCGAAGATGGGAGACTTTCAAACTGGGCTCAGACATTAGCGATGACGCAGCGCCGACACAGCTCTTCCAGTGCACCAGTGAAACACTGGGCGATCTACTCCTGAAGTCTGACCCACATCTAACAATACGACCTGTTAAAGATGTGCTTAAGGTCATACGGTCCTTAGCAGTCATTCCTGTCGCCAGAGGTGTCACTCGAGCGGAGCTCTTTCGGATGAACCAGTCTAACGATGAACCCATTAGAACCTTTGCAGCCAGAGTGAGGGGTAAAGCTGAGACCTGTGCGTTCACCACCTCTGCCCAATGTCCATGCGGACAATCTATCCAAGCTGACTACACCGAAGAGGTAATTCGGGATGTCATTCTAGCTGGAATATGCGACTTAGACATTAGAAGAGATGCTTTAAGCATGCCGGGCATCCAAGTCAAGGCCACCAACGATGTCATCGGTATAATCGAGAGCCGGGAGATGGCTCGCAATGCCACCCCTCTTTCATCGGTATCCGTCATGTCATCTTATAAGCAGGTGAAGCAGCCAAGGCCACCTGCGGCAAGCCAAAAGACAGTTCCATGCCCTGACTGCGGGAAGCCTTTCCTTCGCTTCAGGGAAAGACCAGACGGCAGTGTTAATAAGAATGCTTACAAACAATGCATCGACTGCTGGCGTTCTGGCAGAAAAAAAACGAAGGAAACAGAGAGGTCCGTCGTGCGTGCAATCGAGCTTGAAGAGACTGGTCAAATCTTCCAGATTTCAGCTTTAGGGTCAAAACACAGACACCCCAGGATTAACATTTCAGTTAGTTCCGCAGACAAAGTCAACCACCCGGTGGTCTCAGTTGAGGCCATTGCTGACACTGGAGCCATGTCGAATGTGTGGGGCTTGAGTGACTTTAAAAAAGCTGGATTTACAGCCAAAGACTTGCAACCTTCATCAGTGACAATTAGAGCTGCAAATGGACAATCTTTAGATATTTGTGGACAATTTAATGCCATATGTAAGGGGAAATCCCCAAGTAACGAAGACATTACTACTAAGGCAACAATATATGTGTCAAAATCACTTACTGGTTTCTTTTTGTCTAGGGAAACAATGATAAAATTGTTTATTATAGATGAAGAATTTCCTGTCATAGGGCATTGTAAAAATGAAAACTTTAATTACAATAATATAAGTCATACTAAAGATTTTTTTTGTAATGAGTTACATGGCGATGTTGATAGGGCTTTGTTTTCAGGCTGCAGCCACCCGCAGAGCACCAATCCATGTGAGTGCCCTCAGAGAACGGCTGTTCCTCCAAAACCAAAGGCCCTCCCCTTCGCTCCCACACCAGAAAACATCCCTAAAATGAAAAAATGGATTGTGGAAAGGTATGCCAGCTCAACCTTCAACACATGTCCTCATCGTGCCCTACCGTGCATGTCAGGTCCCCCAATGGAGATACATATTGATAAGAATGCCACCCCCAAAGTTTGCAGCACCCCAGCCACAGTGCCTTTGCATTGGCAGCAGCGGGTGTATGAAGACCTCCTAAGAGATGAAGCATTGGGTGTCATCGAAAAGGTACCGATAGGCGTCCCTGTAACTTGGTGCCATCGGATGGTGGTCACTCGCAAACACAACGGAACACCCAGACGTACTGTTGACCTTTCTCCCCTCAACAGGTTTTGCACTAGGGAAACATTTCCAGCAGAATCACCCTTCCATTTGGCCCGCCGTGTCCCGAGAGAGACATGGAAGTCTGTAACAGATGCATGGAATGGCTACCACAGCGTCCCTCTCAGTGAAGCCGACAGGCACTTAACCACATTTATTACCCCATGGGGTAAATGGAGATACACCCGAGCACCTCAGGGCTTCCTATCATCTGGGGATGGTTACAATAAAAGATTTGACAGCATCTTGGCCGACTTCTTGAGGAAGGAAAGATGTATCGATGACATATTGCACCACGATGACAAGCTAGAGGAACACTGGTGGAGAACAATTGACCTCTTGGACACAATGGGCTCAGCAGGAGTTGTCTCAAATCCTGATAAGTTCCAATTCTGTCAAAGGCAGGTAGATTTTGCTGGATTCCATATTTCAGAAACCAGCATTGAGCCACTACCTAAGTACGTTGATGCTATCAGGACATTCCCCACGCCTAAATCTACAAAGGACATACGGTCATGGTTTGGCTTGGTAAACCAAGTGGCAAACTATGGTCAGTTAAGGGACTTCATGGCCCTATTTCGCCCTTTTCTCAGCCCAAAATACAGATTTTTCTGGAGCCCTGTGTTGGACAAGGCGTTTGAGGATTCTAAAGAACTCATAATTGAGGCAATCCGCCAAGGTGTTGAGATCTTTGATATCACCAAACCCACATGCCTTCGTCCTGACTGGTCAACATGCGGGTTGGGGTATTTTCTATTACAGAAGCATTGCCTCTGTGACTCCAGCCTCCCAGAATGCTGTCCAGATGGTTGGAAGGTTACCCTAGCAGGATCCCGATTCCTAACAGGAGCTGAGAAGCGTTATGCTGCTATTGAGGGTGAAGCATTGGCCATAGCTTGGGGATTGGAACAAACGAAATATTTCACTCAAGGATGTCAAGACCTCACAGTGGCGACAGATCACAAACCACTGGTAAAAATTTTCGGAGATCGCACGCTTGATGAAATCTCAAATACCAGGCTGTTCCGATTAAAGCAGCGTACATTACCTTGGCGTTTCCAAATAGTACACTTACCTGGTAAAAGCAACCATGCAGCAGATGCTGCATCCAGATACCCAAGCCCTGAATCAGAAGTGTCCCTTCTAACTATTGCAGACAAGTCGGAAAAGCTAATGGCCGTTGCCATCAGTCACGATGCTGAGAGTATAACCAACGTCTCATGGGACCTCATAGCAAAAGAGACAAATAAGGATACAATTTTATCTACACTGATGATGGCAATAGATGAAGGCTGGTCAAGGGAATATGGGGACATCTCCGAATACGCCAGGTATCGTGAGTCCCTGTACATCACGGATGGTGTAATACTCTACCAAGATAGAGTAATTGTTCCATCTTCCCTACGCAAAATAATCTTGCAAGGATTGCACTCAGCTCATCACGGTGTCTCAGCTATGCAGTCACGGGCACAGTCCATTGTATTTTGGCCTGGCATGACACTAGAGATCCAAGAGACTAGATCAAGATGCAGAGAATGTAACCGCAACGCACCGTCCCAGGCTCCCATTCCCTCTGAACCAGCAGTACCACCACTTACTCCATTTGAGCAGATTTACGCCGACTTTTTTGAGTTTGGTGGACGCCACTACTTAGTCGCTGGGGATCGTTTGTCTGGATGGAGTGAAATATTTTCCACACCATCAGGAGGTGCCTGGTCGGGAGCACGTGGCCTCATAGGATGCTTGCGCTCCTTATTCGCAACATTTGGTGTCCCCGACGAGCTGTCAAGTGATGGTGGACCAGAGTTCACGGCTGGGTTGACCAGGGATTTCCTCGAGACATGGGGTGTAAGGCACCGCATCTCCTCAGCATACCATCCACAATCAAATGGAAGGGCAGAGGTAGCGGTTAAGTCTGCAAAAAGATTACTCAGATCAAATGTGGGGCCAAACGGATCATTAGACAACGACAAGCTCCTTAGAGCTTTGTTGCAAACGAGGAACACCCCTGACCCTGATTGCAATCTATCTCCTGCGCAAATAATCTTTGGGCGACCAATCAGGGACTCGCTTTCATTTGTAAATCGTCTTGAGAAGTACACAAATCCACATATCAGACCTATCTGGCGGGAAGCATGGGCGGCAAAAGAAAGTGCACTCCGCACACGTTTCACAAGGACGTCAGAAACCCTGAATGAGCATGCGAAGCCCCTAATGCCTCTTAAAATCGGCGACCAATGCTTCATACAAAACCAAACTGGGAATAATCCTAACAAATGGCACCGAACAGGAACCATAGTAGACTCAACTGAGCATGACCAGTATGTGGTAAAGGTTGATGGATCTGGTAGACTTACAAAGAGGAACAGGCGATTTCTTAGGGCTTTCAAGCCAGCATCGTTGGCGATCGAAAACACTTCACTTAAAGAGACCTGGTCAGCTAATGATAATTATACAAATAACCCTCAAACAATAGGAAATGTTGAGCCCTCAGACACACCTTTTGAGCACTCTGGTGAAACTATGACTAACCTGTCACCAACAGGTTTCCCAGAATCTACACCTGAAACAGTGAATCTTCACATCAGTACATCTGATTCTGAGTATCAGGCTAACAGACCAACCACTCCTAGACCGACCTCCATTGAAGAGACTTCAACAACAGCTAAAAAAGTCCCAGCAATGCTACGACGCATCCTGCCCCATAATTCGGGTGGGTTAAAAGAAGATATACTTGCTCCTAACAGCGGCGGCAGGCACCCTAGGACACGTCGGATGTCTAATTGTGACATATAAACATGGGGGGGGGGGGGGGGTTGAAGGGTTACCTGTAGAAGTTATGTTATAAATTCAGTCTGTTAATTAATTTCTACCTGTATTGTTTCAGTCAATGTCCTATGTCCAACATGTATATTCATCGTTCGTCGTTTATGTGAATAAATACATTTAATACTGAATGAGGAGTTTCTTCAGTAAGTATGCACTGTCTTATACATCTGAATTAAAAAAAACAATATTACAAGAAATGTTCGTTTTCAAGCTATATAAGCCTGCTTCATCTCTAATATTCAAAATATATTTCAAAGCTGACATATTAAATATTGACAGCGTCAAATGATGTTCTATTGTATTGTAACGTACCATATAAAAACTAAACAGAATAAGCACTAATTGGCTATATAGCTCTCATATAGCTCTCAATACTATTGCAATTTGCATAATTGGAAGTAATTTGTTTTCGTAATCACGTTTAGATATTTTAGGGTGTACAGAGTCAAGACCCAATAAATCATGACAAACATTTTAATATACCCATTTAAAGTGAACATTATATCATATATAGTACCGTATTTTTTCTAGCAAAAAAAAACAAACACCACATATACACTTTAAGAAATCAATGTAGCCTACACATTTGGTATTAAAATATAATTTTGATTAAATTTCAATTATGAACACAATTATCTTTTCTTTAAAACAGAATGCCCTTCCATGTGTGGGGAGGATGGCAGCTGTGATATAACTGGCGCTTGCTTACGTGGATGTAGGCCTGGGTATTACGGAAGTCATAATTGTTCCAATAGTAAGTACTAATAAAAACATAACTATTATAATAAGAAGCTTAAAAAAGTCGATAAAATTTAAAGACTAATAATTTTCAGCATCGATATAACGTTATATATATTATATATATATCGTGTTTGAGTACCCACGGATTCCCATTGCTCAATTTGGAAACACGTGACTTTAAGTCACTGACCTATTTAGGTCTAAGCATATATACTGTCTAATAATTTTTCACACCTGACATGTGTCTTCGCTAGCTCAGTGGTTAACTGCTATGCGGGCGACCCGGGATCGATTCTCCAATTAGACTATACATTTTATTTATTTTTTTAAACAAAAGACATTGTAAGTCTACGGGCAATTTAGATTTTTGTTAAAGTAAAAAAATTTGCCTATTATTTTTACCCGATTCCAATATTGTTTTTGAATTACTTTCCTAAAAGTCTTTAGCAAAAAATAAATAATTTAAATATTAATTTTTTATTTTTTTTATTGTAGTTTATACAATTTTTATCTACACCTTAAACAGTACTTTATTTTCACCGGGCAACGCCGGGCAATGTATAGCTTGTATTTATATTATATATATGTATATATATATATATATATATATATATATATATATATATAATATATATATATATATATATATATTATATATAATATATATATTAAACACGTGTGACGCTTCGCAGGAGAACAAAATATGTATCATCTACTTTTCATGTAGAGAGATTAACATTAGAAAATACAAATACGTATGCTTTAGGATGTGGGAAATGGGGGAGGTGGGGGGGGGGTAAAAAATGATTGTCAGCTATATAAAAATTGACCAACCAATTATTGAAATGATAACACTGGTGGTTTACGCTAGGTAGAAAACAAAATAAATTAAAGGACTAGCTAGATTAGTAAAACATAGTGCTAAGACAAGAAAGACTACAAATAACACAGAGTAACTCATCCTGTGTAGGCGACTTATTATACGAGGTCTATTAGGTCAATAATTGGCATAATGGGCCAAAAGAGAAGGCACAAATATACTGGAAAAAGGTGATCATTCTCAGAACAGACGAACTAGCCATCTATGACAAGGATCTATTCATATATAAAGTATGCACATTTTTATCGTCACACTTAATACAGATATACAAGAGAAATTACCTATCCGTTTTCTAATCTAAAAATACAATCAATAATGTGGAAATCAGCCAGTGCTAATGATAACGTAGGCAATTATTATGTTATTTAATCCTAGATGTGCTGTAAAATGTACTTTAACGCTGCTTGATATATTACAATTAGAGAGTCATGTACGTTATTCAAAATTGCAGCAGCACTATTTTCTCTATGGCAGTCGATAACAAGGAACGCAATTAATAGGTTGTTGTTTTTTTAACTCTTTAAATAACATGGCGTGTTGATAATAAATGGTTTAATTAAGAGGCAATGATACCTATGCACGATTGGATCGTTTGGGACAAACTAATAATTTGGTTTGATTTTGTTTGGGACTATACAGTAATCTAAGATTGATTTGTATGAGACAATGTAATAATCTAAAATTGGTTCGTGTTGGAAAATTTTTGTATTCTAAAATTGAACTGTATAATGTTGTGGATGGCGTGGCCGTAGGGGTGCAAGATGTCGCACGCCCATTCGGAACGTGGACAGACTCCGTGTAATGGTACTGTCCCTAAGACACTACACCCGCACAACACTATTGGCTTGTTTGCCTAAGGGCTATTTTTTCAGCACTATTAAATTCGCTGCCCGATATTTATATTTGACGGACTGCAGGTTTTCACCTAGCCTATATGTTCTAACATACACACTTGCACACTAGGATAAAATACTCCTCAAAATACACTGTTTATATAAGAAGATGATTCCGTTTATTGGTGCGAACAAGTTTCTTTCAATGATATTGCTAAACTGTTATCACACAAAGTGTATTGTTCTAATTCAAAGAGATATATGGCTTTACACTAGTAATGGTCCCACAACGATTACTTACTCGTAGCCGAACATAAAATAACATTCGCTAATAGCTTGGAATCTTAAGATCTACTAATTGAGGGTTACTCATGAAAGTTTACTTACTAAATGTCCAAGAAATGACTCATATAAACGGAGAGCATGCGAAATAAATACAGTGTCAAAGTAGCGTTGTCTCGAAAAACTCGGAGTACTTTCCAGACGCGCAAAGTAGTAAGTCTGCTTGTCGAAAAAGGTAGATTCAACGAAAAAAAAAGACAATCTGCAGACTTAAATATATTGTCAGAAAGGCGGGACTAAGGGAAAAGGCCCGCCCAACTTGACCAATGGCAATCCATGTTCAGTTCAGATGTTAGCGGTCAGAAGGGCTTGAAAATGTTGTGTGAGAATACATGTTATGAAAGGCAGGGGTGGGTAGGAGCGTCTCTAGGGGTGGAGTTTCCGGTCACCTCGGTCAGTCGGGAGAACAAAGGTCAGTCCAGCATAGTAACACATTGGCTAATTCTCTATTGTTCTATCAAATCACAAGCAAGCTCTGTGAGACCTATGTTTACACCAGCTCACAATAGTGACCCAATGAGACGACCGGGGCCTCCCAAGTGGTTTATTATCAGGGGGTGGGAGAGTATCGGGGTAGTTGTACAAAGGCTTTTAGGTAAACACGGCGATTCAAACGAACATGCAGCCCCCCCCCTCCCTTCCCATTCCTATGGGTGTGGTGGGGGAGAAACCGGCCATTTATGACGATTGAGCCTATACTGTTAAGGTCGTACACTAATTAATTACATAGCCAATAACCAATCGCTTCGCCACAGTTCGTATGGGACTATTTAGTAGGAAGTGTTCAATAGGGTTTGGTGACATTTGATACCGCGTCAGTTAATCCCTGACACTTAGTCCCGTTGACACTTCATCCCGTGAAACTTACTCCCTCCCTTCCCGACAGATAGTCCTATTAACACTTAATCTCTCCCTCGGACATGTACACTTAGAAGAAATAAAACAAATGTATTTAATTAAGCGACGCAATTTAGTCATATCGAAACTCATTGCCCATTGAAAGCAAAGGACGCGCCACTTCCAACCAGGTCACCTGTCATTTAATTTTCAACTAAATTGAAAAGAATTAATACAGGAGAGTTTACAATGACCCAATTCATTATCTAACCTAGTCGTTCGGGTCACAAGGAGCGGTCACTACAAATAAGTAAAGCCGACATATCTTTCTGACAATTTCTTTGTATACCAATCAAAGAAAGTCTCGCTCGACCTCAGACCAACACTCGCGGGTCTTTCTTTGACAACCATCTGGGTGAGGATTGTCCGCAGATAACAAAGGGAGGTGATCGGACCGAGTCGCAGGGGCTAGTCACTTGAACATTACGCATAAGAGTTTCCCTTAAGTGGCTAAAAAAAACAACACATTTTATTAGTAATTATTATTCCTACCAATTAGTGAGTACTTTTGTGACGGCTAGTTCACCAAATACATTTGTTTTATTTCTTCTTAGTGTACATGTCCGAGGGAGGGATTAAGTGTTACTAGGACTATCTGTCGGGAGGTGGGGGTTAAGAGTCGCGGGAAGAAGTGTCAACGGGACTATCTGTCATGGGACTAAGTGTCAGGGACTAACTTTCGCGGTATCAAATGTCCGCACACCGTTCAATAGGTTCAAGATTTAAGTTCCTTTTCTATCACAACTCTCAACCAAATATCATATTATGAAACTAAAGATTTTGACAGTTTTACAAACTGAAGTAAACTTTTTTTCAGTGTGTAGTCCATACTGTGGCAATGATAGTCAATGCGGTAATGACGGAATCTGTACTTACGGTTGTGAGCCTGGATATTTTGGACCCACATGCTTTCAACGTAGGTTTTAATTTCTCAGATTGCAGCAAGCTCTATTGTATTCTTTAATTGAGGACATAAAAAGTTAATTTTTCAAATACTGTTTTTTCATAATTGCAGGATTATCTTTTTTTTCTTGTCTACTCTCTTAGTGGGTTTGTCCGATTTTTACAGTACTATCGAAACATGGACTTGCCATTGCCACCCAAACAAGTGTCGTGAATGGCCCTACCTTTGTTTGGAGTTTGATTACTGCATTGATGGATGGTTTGGGTATCAATGTGGTTACAGTAAGTATATACCATTAATATATATATGTAAAAGTGTCGCCATATATACATATATATTACGCTCAGGCTATGTAGGTCAACTCGAGAGGACACTCCAGCGTCATCGTCATACATATATGTGTGTGTGTGTATAAATGCAAATGATTATACATGTATTTTTTAAAAGCTTTAAATTGTTAGAAAACTTATCAATATACTTATTTTGATTACTAATTATTTATTTTTGTTCGAGTTTAAGTTGACTATTTCTATAAGCTACTCTTTTAAAAAATAAATGCTTACAATTTTCTTTAATAATATGTTTAAAACAACCGATTTTTTAGAAGACTTGGGTGTCTTGGCTAAAATGACTCATCCTTTCCTAAATGACAATAAAAATGAAACTTGTTACGAGGCAGTGGAAAACACAGTCAGTGCTGAGTGGGATTTCCCGGTATTATTCTCTTGGCTATGGCTGACTTTCAATACTAAAGGTGGGTGAAGCAACTTTAAAAAAAAAAAAAAAACTTTTTTTCTAACTTAAACTTTCTAAAGTCATGCGTTGTTGTTGATAATGGTAATTTATTTACTTTTAGTTTAGCGTATTATTGTATTATATTTATATTAATTAATACTTTGTTGTTTTTGTTTTTTATTTGTATATAGCGAACCACAAAATCCTTTTAACGCTAGTTTCTTAGCATAACAACAAGCTTTGTTCATTAAAGGTCGTTTATTCAATGCATTGTTTTTTAACGAAAATGTTGCTCGATTGAATTGAATAATTATTTTCTTTGCAAGGCTCCCGCATTGTTCTTATCAATGCATCATGTACACATATATACATGATTTAAAAAAAAATCGTAACCTTTTTTTTTATTTGTAGCTGTTTGAAACAGAACAGACACATTTGAAGCAAATATTTAGTTTCTTCTAAATGTACTATATAATAGCAAACAATTAATGTATTTAGAACAGGGCGTGTCTACAACTGCATCATGTATGTTTTTTCTTTTGTTTGTTATTTCTTACAGCTGTCGTGCAGCATTATTTCGTTGTCACTTATGCAAATGGAAACATCTCTACGATAGTCAAACACAAAGCTTTTACGGTGAAAAAAATCAGTGCAAACATTTTCCAGCTTACATTTCTAAAAGCCGTTAAGGTAACAACTCTAGTGATATCTTGGACTGGGGCTGCTTCATTATGCTCGCTGTCTATAAATGGAGGTGAGGGTAGAATTAATAAGCGTGTTTTGAGAAATGACACTACAAAAACAGCAAAAATAGACAGATAAGATTTTTCATCACAATGCATTGTTTTAGATGTTTGAACTTTCATCAAGGTCTCTTTCTTAGTTTGGTTTTAATTTGTCTCATATAGCGTTTCTTTTATTTTGTGGAGAAGGTCTTATATTTTAATTTTAATATAAATAAACAATGATAATATAAACAAAGTGAAAAACAACCACAACACAATATTACAAGAAAAACTGGTGTCAACGTTTCTTTCGGTTTTTAGTCTATGTTCTATTTTTGGTGTTTCCGGTCGCCCTGGCATAGGCATAAGCATTGTTTGTGTCAAGCTTCTGGTATTAAAAAGTAGTGAACTATCAGAAATAATATCAACAAATCAGCAATATTAAAGAAAAAAATAAAAATAAAAAATTTGCTGTAGGAGAAAACCGGGCCCCCAACAACATATACTTTGAAAGCATTTTAAAACAGACATGACTATGAATATTTGTATAATGGCGTTTCAGTTTATACGGTTAACATAATTGATTGTAATAAGTTTATTTAAAATATATAAAGGAAGTTTAACCAATATAGTAAATATAATAATAAGACAAACATATATACGATACATAAACGCACATAAGTTACACATAAACAAACTTACGTTAATTATATTAGATCTATTTTGATTTTTTTTTTGGTATATTATACATACTTTTTTTTTTTGCATTCATAATAACTTTTTTTTTGTTTCAGATCAAAATTTAGCCCTTAGGTTACCCTTACTACCAGGCTATAAAGAATACAAAACACTGATACTTCAAAGTAGACCAATTACTGATGGAGACATCAGTTCAAACAACTGCGTCAACTTAAAAAGTGATTTATACAAACATTTGGACATTCTATTTCTACAGAATATTTTGCTGTCAAGTATTAACATTTACCCTGGTAAATATATCCTTATCCTTGTATGTGGTTAATTCCATCCAACATAATATGCTATCCATGCAACTTGTTCGCGGGCAAGGCTATCCATACTTTAATATGATTGTCTAAAAAAATATTGACAAGTCATTTGGCTCGTACTTCAAGGGCATAGCGATGTTCAGTCGTGGATGAAGGGGCGGGGGGGGGGGGGACACACTAAGATCCCGTCCAATCGCCAGCTCACCCTCAGCAAATCAACTAGTCATGTCGAGTAATGTAAGTCTCTGCAGCCACACGCAACACACTACTTTGCATAATTATTATGATGGCTTGCTCGTGTTCTTGCACTGTCGCCCGGTAGCATAAATTCCAGACATCAAGTCTGGACGTCCAGGCACCAGGGTAAAGCTGCACACCATACTTCTTTGGCGATGAAAAAGAGATCGCAAACGCATCGCGTTAACCCACCGAATTTATCTTGATGTTATCGTACTGTTGGTTTCCACACGTTGACGACTATGCGGCCTATGGGTAAAAGAGTCAGCCAGACTCTGCAGCTATTTCCAGTGTTAGCAGAAGGAGAGACATTGTATTTTGAGCATCATTTTCGAGTCTTTTTGTGTGTTTATAATGTGTGTGTGTGTGTGTGCATATCAGAGTGGTTGCTAGTTTTTCGCACTACTTACTTTTACAAACCCGGGACATATGTGAAGCGAAAAAAGCGGACCGTTACTGGTCACCAGTTTGTGTGCTGGGTTGTTTAAGGTACTTTGACTCCCGGTATGTCAATTGTGTTCACTGTTTTTTTTAATTACCTCCGAGTCATGCTAGAGGTTTTTGGGAAGATGAGGGTTTGGAGGCGAGGTAAGGGAGATGTGTGATGTCCAGAATACAGTGAATGCAGCAATATATTTTGTTATTACTTGTATTGGAATTTTCTGGACTAGTCTAGATTATTTTTCCCTGAAGTTAACTCTGATAGGTAAGTGACATAATATGTTGTTAAAGGGTTACAGAATGTCGTGGCCATAGAACACAACTTCACTACGATCAAATGGATCAGACAGAAACATTACTTTAATGTGTTTAAGAATTTATCAATGCGATATGGGTGCTTATCAAAGAGTGTGTGTTGAAAATGATCTACTGAAAATTGCGCCCAATTCGATATCAGCACATGTGCTAATTAATAAGTAATTGACAACTTAAACATGTGAAAATGGCATCGGATAAGTACACATTGATTTGTTTTGGGATTTTAATTATCGTTTTTTGAAAATAAAACAGTAATTAATACATTTTGCGCAATGATATCACAATAATAATAAATAAAAAAGTACATTTAACTGTAACTGTAAATGTAACTGATACATTTATATTCCTTTAGTCACATAATTTTGGTTTTAGCAAATAAATGTTTACATTTAGAGAAACCTCTAGCAGTTTTAGTTTTTTTTTCTAATGTATGTGTTAATGGTTTATTTTCTGGCCGACAACATATTATTATTTGCTCAATGCTACTTTATTTACTCGTAGCTATAAAACAATTATGAGTAGCCTATACGTTCTTCTGGTTGGTTCTTGCTTTTTTTTCCTAATTACACACACAATAATTTATAATGTACTTCATAACCCAATATTTTAAATCTCTTTATATTTATCCAATTCGTATTTATCGCATCGTAAACGAAAATAAATCCAAATAACATTGCAATTATTCATGAGTCCAATTTGTCATTCAGACCAATAGTATATGCGACTTTCTACAATGAATTCAAAAAGTTAAATGACCATCTAGTCAAACACACGTGACCAATCTCTCAATCAAAATTACTTCTTACACAAGATTCACGTGTTAAGCAAGAGTAAAATCTAACGTCGCAGTTTCAAAATAAAAAATAAATGCGTGGTACAAAAACAATCATATAATACAATTATGGAAAAACAATCATATAATACAATTATAGAAGACATTTATGATTGATTTAAAATGACATTAAAAAAAAAGATTTTTCATTCAACATAAAAAGGAGATAACTCATGTTTCTTAATAGTTGACTTATGCATATTGATTATTTCCCTTGTATCACTTGTAGATCATACATTAATTATTAAATATATTTTATGATTTATCAGTATGACTGAGTATGCCTCGAAATACTTCCTTCATATTTTTGTTTTCAATACAAAAAAACAACATAAAATATTTTTACTATTATACTAAATACGTATACACTACATTGTTTTCTTAAATACAGCCGTAAAAGAGAAAGTGAATGCTACACTGCGCTTCGCATTCAAATTACAAAATTCAAATGATGAGACGAGACCAGGACTTGTTGTTGGGAACAAAGTATCAACCTTCTTCTTTTCCCTTCAAGCCGAAGTTGAAAGCATTAACATACAATTGGTTGAAGGGGATTTAGACGTATGTGAAATAGAGATCTTTGGAGGTTGGTATGTTAATATAAAGATGCATGTCTACACGTGACCCATATTCTTCATTTTCATCCTTGGCTTTTACTTTTTGAATGTATCCTCAGTAGATAGGCGGTCAAAGAAGTCGACTAGCACGCGTGTGACCTTTGGTCGATCACTAGATTAGTAGTAGTTTTATTTTCTGATTGCTCCGTTTCTAGAATTTGAAAATTATCAAGACATTTAGATCTTCTAAACCAGAGGTCGGCAACCTACGACACGCGTGCCAGACTTGGCACGCAGGGCATAATTATATGGCACGCAGAAGACAACACAAAAAAGAAATTGCGGTCTTTTCTACAAGAAAATAGCAGGTTGACATTCGGGCTTTTGGCACGCTGAATATATTAGAAATCCTACTCTAGTACACTATGATCGAAAGGTTGCCGACCCCTGTTCTAAACAGTCTCAATAAGTAAAAACTAATAATTAAGATAAGATAAGATTACTTTATTGGTCCAAATAAATGGAAATTTGACTTGATTACATAAATTCCGTCTTTCAGCATAATCTTTACTTATAGACGACTCTGCTGTTTTTTTCTCTCTGTTGCTGATACATTTTATTTCTGTAAAACTAAATTAAAATGTCTGCCCATTAATATGTTTCATTTCCGTTGTTAGGTCTCCCAATACTTTTAGAGTTTTTAAATGTTTTCAAAAAGAAGAAACTAAATATTCTTTAGTCAGTTCGTTAAACCTGACCATATGGATTAATTTTAATTTTAACGATTAGATTCGACACAATATAGCAAAATTACATGAATAATAACAATGGACCTAATTATGTAGTATTTCAATTGATAATTATATTAAGTGCAATGTAATAAGTAATAATACTATTAAAATTTAAAATAGAAAATGCCAAATATGTAGGCTTATATTCTGACTATTAGGTCTGTTAAAGTTAGTTAAATTTCATTTGTTTTTTTTTTTCATAATTTGTATAGCTTTTAATGTATTCGTGTCTGTTAATTTGGTCATCTCTATCTATATGCAATAGTTTCACCGGACAAGCCCAGAAAATTCAGCTAGTTTTTACAATAAAAATATCAGTAAAATTAGTCAGCACTATAAATAGTGCGTTGTAGTTAGATGGCTGTCATTAAACTTACCTGCGATAGCCGATGCAGATCTATTAGATACTTGCTTTTGATATGCAGTCGTTCGGTTGACAACGCATCTAAACTAAAGGGCATTTTGTCAACAAAATATTTGATATGCAGTCTTTCGGTTGACAACGCATCTAAACTAAAGGGCATTTTGTCAACAAAATGTTTGATATGCAGTCTTTCGGTTGACAACGCATCTAAACTAAAGGGCATTTTGTCAACAAAATATTTGATAGGCAGTCTTTTGGTTGACAACGCATCTAAACTAAAGGACATTTTGTCACCACACCACACAGATTGTCGGCTGTAAAAACAACATCGAAATTACATATTTTATTGTATTTTAATTTACTTGTATTTAAATTTATCAGATTTATAAACCACATAATCCATTGTCATTTTCAGACTGCCCTCCACCTAAGTTTGGGTTAGGGTGTAAGGAGGTATGCTCTATAACTTGTGCAAGTCAGAAATGTGATTTCAAAGGACAATGCTTAAGGTGTGTAACTGGAAGGATTGGACCTTATTGTATGGGGTATAACATGCGGCAAGAGTTGAAGGAGATAACGCTACTACCAAGTATTCGCTCAAACCGAGCAGAAAACCTGAAAAGACAACTTTGTATTTATATGTTTCTTTTCGTTATTATTGAAAAGTTCATCCCATAAGTAAATATTGAATTAAACCAGAAATAAAATAGTGCTTACTTTGCATTTAATTTTCGTATATTATATTTGTTGCTTTTTTAAAAAATAATATTGTTAATGTATTTTTCCTATGTCTATAATCATCATATATTTTGTTTTTCTTATCACTATAGTATAATACATTCAATAATAAAAAAGATCATACATAAATAACGTCAAATGTTAAAAATGTATTACATGTCATATACATTAGTTTTGTAACTTTCCATAGCTAAATATGTTTCTGTTTGAACAATTTTGAACGCCTTTAAAATTAATCATTAAAGCTCTTAGCAAAAGTGTTTTTTTTGTTTTAATTAAAATTATACTGTTTAATATCAAATAACATTTTACGTACTGGTTTAAAAGTAACTCTTTGAAGGCATAGACTTATTATTTATCAATACGAGTTCCTGTTTCAGATACAAGATTCTGTGACGTGTCGGCTAAGTTGTTGTAAACCTAGCCTTTAATTACCACTAGCTATTGGTGTTTATTTACTAGGCTAGATATCTCAGCAAGACATATAGTGGAATGGGACTCGTGATTTTTGACAGGTGTCTAAGACACCATGTAAGAGTATTTGTGGTGCTGTGATTTCCATGTGATTTTAAGACAACATTTATTTCTAGAGTTTCTTGGCTCAATTTCAGATGGCTTGTTGATGTGTTAATTAAACTTTCACAGACAGCCAACAGAGAAACACGGTTAAAAACACTTTATCTTCTGAAGTTTATTGATGATTACAATTCATTGCATATGATTGTTGATAAATGGTTAAAATAAAGCAAAACGTATATTATGGATGCAGATAGTCAAATACTATAATAAGTTTTAGACAAGTAGAATAAGTGTGATAGGCGAGTTAAGCCCGGTTGGGGTCAAACGCCTATCCTGGACGTCTAATGCATGAGGAATCACGTGACGTAAAAAAGGAAGGGTAAGTGGTAAGATTGACATCTACATCACGCGTGCGATTGGTCAAATTGTCTGTTCATCTCAATACTCGATTGACATATGAAGTAAAACAAAGAAAGGTGGTGGAATAGTTGTGAGGGGGGAGGGGGGGGGGGCCCGGGCATTTAGTTGACATCCAAAGTCGTGTGTCTTTGTTTAGAGTTCCCTTTTATTGACGGTCGGCTTATTTGACGTAAAAAAACAATGGTTGCTCGTTTCCTGGTCAGAGAAGACACAGCATGGAGATACGAAAATGTCTCTGATCTGACCAAAGAGACTGTGGGGCGGGGTACAAAGGGGAGGGGTTTTCTATAATGAAAACGTGTGCCAACATGTGTTGAGTTTTACTTAGTCCACTCATGCAACCAATTTAAGTTACAAAATAAGTGTAAACATAATAGAAATAGATGATCACATTCGCAAAGGATAATAACAATTATCATATACTAATAATACGTTACGTCTTTGTTGTCGCTCTTTGTTGAACCGAAGCAGCAAGAAAGTTCGGCAGCCCCCCGAGTGTCTGAGCAGCCCTATTTAGGAATCACTGTGCTCACCTCCATGGAGGAAAAGGCTAGAAAAGGTGCCTTAAAAATAGTCTGCTTCACCTTCCTCGGCCAGCCTACCGCAGCTGGT
Source organism: Anisus vortex (assembly GCA_949126835.1). NCBI lineage: Eukaryota > Metazoa > Mollusca > Gastropoda > Planorbidae > Anisus > Anisus vortex. Next base: position 16,048,400 of record OX421503.1, on the reverse strand, counting down.
AATGATCCCATTCTTGCGGTCGAAACTCAAAAATTAATAAAGGCAAGACCAGGGCCTTAATCCTGGGCACTTGGAATGTTCGCACCCTTCAAGACAACCCCAAGTCAGAAAGACCTGAACGAAGAACGGCATTAGTAGCCAGAGAACTAGCAAGGTACAATGTGGACATTGCAGCCATGAGTGAAGTCCGCCTACCAGACAAGGGCCAACTAACAGAACACGGCGGCGACTACACATTCTTCTGGAGTGGTCGGGACCATGACGAACGCAGGGAGGGTGGCGTCGGCTTTGCAATCAAATCCAGTATTGCACAGAAACTGTCAGAGCACCCCAAAGGAATAAACGACCGCCTGATGTCACTGCGTCTCACACTAGGCAACAAAAATAGCGCAACACTCATCAGTGTCTACGCCCCAACCATGACCAACCCAGAACCAGCAAAAGATGCTTTCTATGAACAACTGGACGCTCAAATTACAGCAGTTCCAAAGGCTGACATGCTTATCATACTTGGAGATTTCAATGCGAGAGTAGGCACTGAGCACCAAATATGGAAAGGAACTATAGGAAGACATGGTACAGGTAACTTAACAGCAATGGTCTCCTCCTCCTAAAGATGGGCTCTACGCATGAACTAGTAATTACGAACATACTATTTCGCCTCCCTACTAGATATAAAAATTCGTGGATGCATCCCCGTTCACGCCACTGGCACCTGATAGACTATATCATCACTAGAAAAAAAGATATACAGGATGTTAGAGTGACAAAAGCAATGTGCGGAGCAGAAGGCTCGACAGACCACAGCCTCATAATCTCGAAAATCAAACTACGTCTACTGCCCAAAACTAAAGACCACAAGGTACAAAAACCATAAAAAAGCTAGATGCCAGCAAACTGAAGGATGATACAATAAGGGACCTATTCGGCTAAGATCTCCAAGACAAGTTAGAATCAACCAGTTACCAAACCAAAGACACTACTGTAGATGAACACTGGGAACTTTTTCGAGACACTGTCTACTGAACAGCCCATGCTCATCTTGGCACAGCGAACCGTAGAAATCATGATTGGTTTGACGAAAACGATATAGAGATCCATAAACTTCTGTCTGATAAGCATCAGCTACTTAGAGATTATCAAAACAACCCAAACTCTAAAACAAAAAAAAAGCGTTCTCCAGAGCCAGACGTAATCTACAAAAAAAAAAAAAACTCCGGGAGATCCAGAACAAACGGTTCAACACGAAAGCAGACGAAATTCAAAGCTTTGCCGAATATCTAGACATAAGGCGCTTCTACCAAGCACTACAGGTCATTTATGGACCCAGACCTGCAAGCACCTCTCCCCTCTTAAATGCTGACGAAACCAAGATGATCACTGAAAAAGATCAGATTCTAAACAGATTGGCTGAGCACTTCAATAAGGTACTGAACTGCCCAGCCGCTATCAATGGTACTGCAATTGCACGCCTGCCCCAAGTCGAGCTAAACCATAACCTAGATGCATCACCCTCAGAGGCAGAAGTATCAAAAGCGATCAATCAGATGTCCTGTGGCAAAGCACCAGGGGACGATGCTATACCATCTGAGATATTCAGGTCCGGAAGCGCAGCCATAGTCCATACGGAGACATAACTCTTGGATTTGATCTGGAGCTCAGAGGCTGTCCCTCAGAAATGGAAATCCGCAAATATAATAAACATCTACAAAAGAAAAGGCAGCCGCCACATGTGCGACAATTATAGGGGCATATAACTGCTCTGCATTGCTTGAAAAATCCTTGCCCGCATCTTACTGAATCGCCTAACCCTTCGCCTGGAACAGGGCATTCTGCCAGAAAGTCAATGTGGATTTCGCTCCGAACGAGGTACCGCAGATATGATATTTGCCGCCCGTCAGGTCCAGGAGAAATGTCAAGAAAAATTCAGCAGCCTCTACATAACTTTTGTCGATCTGACTAAGGCAATCGATACAGTCTGCAGAGATGGCCTATGGCAAATAATGGGAAAGTTCGGCTGCCCACCAAAATTTATTAACATCGTCAAACAGTTTCACGATGGCATGATGGCCAAAGTAATGGCAAATGGTGAAGAGTCAAGTACTTTTCCTGTTACAAATGGGGTAAAACAAGGATATGTTCTTGCACCTACCCTCTTTAGTATGGTATTTTCAGCAATGCTAACCGATGCCTTCCACGATTGCAAGGAGGGCATACATATACGCTATAGAGCAGACAGGGGCCTATTCAATCAACAACGCATGCAACGAGGGCATACATATACGCTATAGAGCAGACAGGGGCCTATTCAATCAACAACGCATGCAACGAGGGCATACATATACGCTATAGAGCAGACAGGGGCCTATTCAACCAACAACGCATGCAACGAGGGCATACATATACGCTATAGAGCAGACAGGGGCCTATTCAATCAACAACGCATGCAACGAGGGCATACATATACGCTATAGAGCAGACAAGGGCCTATTCAACCAACAACGCATGCAACGAGGGCATACATATACGCTATAGAGCAGACAGGGGCCTTTTCAATCAACAACGCATGCAACGAGGGCATACATATACGCTATAGAACAGACAGGGGCCTATTCAATCAACAACGCATGCAACGAGGGCATACATATACGCTATAGAGCAGTCAGGGGCCTATTCAATCAACAACGCATGCAACGAGGGCATGAATATAAGATATAGAGCAGACAGGGGCCTATTCAATCAACAACGCATGCAACGAGGGCATACATATACGCTATAGAGCAGACAGGGGCCTATTCAATCAACAACGCATGCAACGAGGGCATACATATACGCTATAGAGCAGACAGGGGCCTATTCAATCAACAACGCATGCAACGAGGGCATACATATACGCTATAGAACAGACAGGGGCCTATTCAATCAACAACGCATGCAACGAGGGCATACATATACGCTATAGAGCAGACAGGGGCCTATTCTATCAACAACGCATGCAACGAGGGCATACATATACGCTATAGAGCAGACAGGGGCCTATTCAATCAACAACGCATGCAACGAGGGCATACATATACGCTATAGAGCAGACAGGGGCCTATTCAATCAACAACGCATGCAACGAGGGCATACATATACGCTATAGAACAGACAGGGGCCTATTCAATCAACAACGCATGCAACGAGGGCATACATATACGCTATAGAACAGACAGGGGCCTATTCAATCAACGAGGGCATACATATACGCTATAGAACAGACAGGGGCCTATTCAATCAACGAGGGCATACATATACGCTATAGAACAGACAGGGGCCTATTCAATCAACGAGGGCATACATATACGCTATAGAACAGACAGGGGCCTATTCAATCAACGAGGGCATACATATACGCTATAGAACAGACAGGGGCCTATTCAATCAACCAGGGCATACATATACGCTATAGAACAGACAGGGGCCTATTCTATCAACGAGGGCATACATATACGCTATAGAACAGACAGGGGCCTATTCAATCAACGAGGGCATACATATACGCTTTAGAACAGACAGGGGCCTATTCAACCAACAATGCATGCAAAGAGGGCATACATATACGCTATAGAACAGACAGGGGCCTATTCAATCAACGAGGGCATACATATACGCTATAGAACAGACAGGGGCCTATTCAATCAACGAGGGCATACATATACGCTATAGAACAGACAGGGGCCTATTCAATCAACGAGGGCATACATATACGCTATAGAACAGACAGGGGCCTATTCAACCAACAACGCATGCAAAGAGGGCATACATATACGCTATAGAACAGACAGGGGCCTATTCAATCAACGAGGGCATACATATACGCTCTAGAACAGACAGGGGCCTATTCAATCAACGAGGGCAAACATATACGCTATAGAGCAGACAGGGGCCTATTCAATCAACGAGGGCATACATATACGCTATAGAGCAGACAGGGGCTTATTCAATCAACGAGGGCATACATATACGCTATAGAGCAGACAGGGGCCTATTCAATCAACGAGGGCATACATATACGCTATAGAGCAGACAGGGGCCTATTCAATCAACAACGCATTCGTGCGGTTACAAAGGTGAAAGACACCCTGGTTCGTGACCTCCTGTTTGCAGACGACTGTGCCCTAAATACCGATTCAGAAAGCATTATGCAGAATCTCATGGATTGCTTTACCAAAGCCTGTGGTAACTTTGGTCTTACGATAAACACAAAGAAAACAGAGGTTCTACATCAGCCCGCACCAGTTAAACTGCAAACAGATCCAGAAATCACATTTAAAGGCCAGAAACTTAAAGCTGTCGACAAATTTGCCTACCTCAGCAGCACACTAGCGCGCACTGCCATTATAGACGACGAGGTCTGCAATAGAATAGCAAAAGCAAGCATCACCTTTGGGCGCCTTCGGGAAAACGTCTGGGACAGGAAAGGTCTCCGACTAGACACTAAGCTTAAAGTATACAGCGCCACAATACTGCCAACATTGCTGTATGCGAGCGAAACATGGACAGTGTACAGCAGTTATGCAAAGCAAATTACAAAAAATACGTTGGCAAGATGGGGTCCCTGACACTGAAGTGCTTCTCAGAGCAGGCACGTCCAGCATCCAGACTCAGCTTATGAAATCACAAGCGCGATGGGCCGGCCATCTAGTTAGAATTTCGGACCACAGACTGCCAAAAAAGCTCCTATTTGTCGAGCTAGCACACGGGAAAAGAAGAACCGGCGGCCAAAAAAAGAGATTCAAGGACAGTTTGAAAGCAACCTTGAAAGCACTCGACGTAGACCCAGATAGATGGGAGGAACTGGCAACTAATAGAAACAGGTGGCGCAGTATCGTGTCGTCCGTGGCAAAGTTGGCAGAACAAAACAGAATCTCCAGGGCCGAACAGAAAAGAGCAGAAAGAAAAGCCAAACAGACACGCAAGGCGCTGCCAGACCCCACAATCGCATCTTTTGTCTGCAGTACCTGCAACAGATCCTTCAGGGCCCGCATATGACTGATAGGCCACCAAAGAGGCCACAAAGCGACTAGTAGACGTGGTCATCCTCGGAAATGAGGGACGAACAACATACTAATAATAAGCATGTAATATATATATATATATATATATATATATATACTAGTAGTTATGCCCGTCAAAATGACACAGAAGAGAATGACTACAATGTGTTTTGTTAAGAGAGAAAAACAAAAGGCAATATTACAATATTTAAACCGCCGATACATTCCCAATAAAAATACACCGGCGGGCGAACGCATGGGATACAGCACCCGCAGCGAGTCCAAGATCCATTACACTGCCGAGAGGCCACTGATCTCGTTGGAGGAAACAATGGACGCTGCAATCCCGTCTCGAGAACCATCCGGTACCTGGATGCATGTACCTATAGTATAGAATTTGTGCTAGCGGGTGACAGTGCAGGTATACTGGCAAGCCAAAACGATAATAATCCTTATCGGAACCGCAGCGAACGGTCGCTGGCCTGCGGAAACCTTCCTTTTACATGGCACGCCACGCCTTCGGCGTGCCGTTGGGTTGCTGGAGCCCGGACAGAGTTTTAAACTCAATTCTAATGCGTTACGCCCCGGAGTAAGAGCCTCAGTTCGTCTGGGTTTTAAGAGACTTTTAGTATAGTATGGTCCAATTAGTAAGGTACTCGGCTACTTTCAATGCTTACTTTGTAGCTAATATCAACACGACGAAACAGACCCTGTACAAACCTAGGTCAAAAGATGTGTTCTAGTACATAGCAGTATTAAAATGAGGGAAAACTAAAAATAGTGGAGTGTTATTCATAGTTGTTTCGGTTTGACACATGATCTTATCAATGGGCTATATGCATAAGTATTTTCGGGTCACGTGATCAATCCAGGAAGTGTTTGTTTATAAGATGGTGAAATTATAACAAGTTGTCCTAGTGTGATCAGATTCCGACGTTTAATCTTCATTACAGAAAACTAAATTATGTTTTCAGCGATATCCACTGATTGATACAAACTTCTTAAATACATGGCATGCCAAAAGAAGACAGTATATAATGTTCCAAACAATTCTTAGACGAAGACAGATACTTCCTTGTTTCAACCTTTCTCTGGGACACTGCCGACACTGGTATGTGTACTTGCTGCAATTGGCCTAAATCTTCTTAGCTGAAGTCAATAATTATAAAATCATTCCCTAAGACAATATTTATTTGTGATTAGCTAATACAACTCATTAATTGCCAATTAGCCAATCTAATTTTATATGCCGTAACATATAACATAGACTTAGGACTTAGGCTAATACTATCATACATAATTTAATATAGTAATAGGCAATAGACCTAATGATTATTTTAATATAAAATAATATGCATATGCATTACGATATTTGCTAACTGCTAAGCTAGGCTAATGAAAAGCTAATTAAATAGTTATGGATTATATATATATAAATTTATAATGTATAGGCTAAATATAGGCCAATTATATGTAGGCCTATAATTCCATAGCCCTATTGACTATTGATAAGGCCTATACATAGCATATTATATATGACTATTATGAACTGTGTAACTATAGGCCCATATAGTATGTAGTATTATTAGGCCTAGACTAGAGCAGGGGCTAGTTCTCTGCCTTGGATGAACATTAGACCCACCCCTGTCCAAAGACCTATAATTCATATATAATTTAATTATAATAATTAACCCTCATGTAAGACCCTATAATTTTATATACTTAGTAGACTTAAGGCAAGGTATTATTATATTAATATTAGATAATATGATATAGAACTAATATATACTTTTATTATCTATAGGGCCTATAATGAATAATGTATTTTACATCCTTTTATTATAATATCTACAGGTATGTTATTGTCCTCATAAGTACTTATACTACTTACAATACAACTCTTAATATAGTCTATGTTTATATGTTGGCATCTCGGTCATTTGGATATAAATATTAAGAGACATAGGCCTAATCCATATGTACAGAATGATTCCATTCTTGTGGTTAACATGGTAACAATAGAACAATGTGGCCACCTAAAAAGTATATTAAGAACTGAGCAGTTGTTTTGCAATTACTGTGTACTTTATACTTGTGTGTCTAACTCGAATTGATTGTTAGATCGGAAGGGTGTGCAGAAAAAGTTTCAATAAATTTAAATGGTTATACTGATGGGGGAATGATGTAATTACTTGGAATCATCAACCATAGAAATAGGACTGATTATTTTGAATGTTTAATTACATTTATATAAATGTTGTTTTTTCTTCAACCTTACATGTCAATGTTAAATAATTACACTAATCTCCACACACCCACCTCTCCAGTTCTATGTATCTTCTTCTACATAGTTAAGTAGGAGATTTCTTATAATTTTTTAAACATTTGAAGGGTCTAGTTCGAAAAGTGCCTAAGTCACAAAATGTCCGTTTTGAGAAAATTGAGTTTGAAAATTCAAAGTGGTCCTGAAATCGGGTAAAACATTGTAATTAATTTTTGATTGCTGAGATACATCTACAATGGAATGATATCTAAACCATACAGTTTTGGGCTTTTAAATAATTTTCTTTTTAGAGATATTGACTACTTTCGTTTTTGACTTAGGTACTTTTTTACCAAAATCTGGACAGATATTAAAATCTTTAAAAATTAAATTGATTAGTATTCCGTTACAGTATAAGAAAATAAAAAATTCAAGGAAAAATAAAAGAACACAATAGAAAAAAAAGTGTATATAGTAATAGTAATAAATGCTGCCTGACATAGAGAAATGGTTTTGTCTTTACATGTAACAGAATAAGAAAAGATGCTACGTATTTTAGCATCCTGTTTTCTGGGCCAGTGGCGTAGCTAGGGGAGGGGGGGCCTAATTCGAAAGTCTCCCCGGGCCCTTACTTGAGGGGGGCCCCCAAAGGAGTGTCCAAATTGTTTTTTTCTTGTCATAATGTCGAGTGTCAAAATGCAGGGGCCCCTAAATAGGCCAAGCCTCCCGGGCCCCCAAATCCCTAGCAACGGCACTGTTCTGGGCATTCGATAGCAACGGGACTGTTCTGGGCCTTCGACGAATATCATTGTCAGATCTAACAGATACACAGCCACGCAAGTAGACATTCTGAGCCTCGTGATCCTAGCAAAAATATGTTCGTTTTCCTTTTCTATACACATCGCCAAGCATTTACATCGGCTATCTACTATATAGGCTTCTCTGGCTGGTTGTTGTTTATCACCATAGGAGCTGTGGGCTTCTCTAATAACCGTTTTCAAAGACTAGTAATAATATGAATATATTAATAGTATTAATAGTATATTAATAGTAGGCCTATAGGGTAGGCCCCTATATTATACAGAAATGGAAAAAAATCGTAACAATGATCCTAATGATTATCTGTGAATATTAAGCCTAGGCCTACACTTAACTACACACATTAAATATTAACACAAAGGTGTGAATAAATAAGCATTTATCGATCGTTTTTTAATGACCTAGATTGTCCTATTCGCAACATGTTAAAATATAGGTCAACAGTAAAATGTATAATATAACTAGTTTTATCGCTACAATAAGTAATACAATTAAACAAAATATTCTTACCTTCAACTTTAGCTGCTTTAATAAAAAAAATTTTCCATTTATCTGGTGTTAATTTTCTTTTTCTAGCTTTAGTCGAAGACTTGCATCCACTTTTTCGGCCATTGTTTTAGTATTTTTAGAGATAACGAAACAAGAAAAATGATTGGCCCAAGGGACTTAAGAACTTTTAGCGCCGAAACATTGGACTTAGATACTTTTAGCACTAACAATGTGATGACTTTTAAAAACCAGATGTAGAAAAAAGGGACTTAGAAATTTTTTTAAGCAATAACATTTACACAGTACATAGATGAAAACCAGACAAATACGGAACACCGTTTACTTTCATTTTGACAAAAATGTGACTTAGGCACTTTTCGCACTAGACCCTTCATTTATAGGCCCTATTTTATGTAGTGGTCAACTAAAAACTGGAGCATTTTCTAGTATTTTTATCACATACCATTCACCCATAAGCCTAATTAAAGACATATTATGAATTTGGGTATATTCTTATTCTTTTAGTGTCAACTTTGGTTGATTATGATTATTTTTATTATTATCTATAAAAAGAATGGATTGCGCCTTCTTAATAAATTGGTTTGAGCAAGGTGAAGAAATGCACTGATCTATAGAAGAAAGGAAAAACTAAAAATTGTCACTGCACTTACCGATATAAACAAAATTGTGTCTAAAACTTACTGTGCCACTGATTTAAAAACATTTCGAACGGAATCTATGTTGCTGCCATTTTACACAATATGCAAATGGATTGTTGCTGTTAAGCTTCTGACTTCTTATTAATAATATATAACTACAATAATACGATCAAAAGAAAACAAATCAGTAGATCAGTGGTACAGACAATATAGAGGCGAAAGACGCCATTATTGGTTTGTTGTAGGCTCATCACGTGACCAGACTTTAAACCTCACTCACCGGAGTGATCGAATCAAGACTAATCTCTTAGGATTCGGAAGACAAACACACTTGCACTACGTAGCACAGCCAGGTTACCATAAAGGGGTGGTGCAAACTGTTGACCATTCCCATCTACTCTTTCTTCCTGCAAGGCAGGGCAGTCTAAAAGCAAATGCTCGACCGTCTCTTCTGCTTCAAAGCAGTGTCGGCACCGCGAATTGAAATTGGGCCTAAATCGTCCGAAATAGGCACCAATAGGGCAGTGCCCTGTACGGAACTGGGCTATCGTAGCCTGTTCTCTCCTGCGGAGCTTCCACCACGGATCAGCTCGATTTGGCCATTTTAGTTGCTGCCACACACCTCGACCCTTGGCAGACTCGTCCCAATTCTTCCACCATTGTCTTGTCTCCCACTCACGCATTGATCTGCGGGCACTCACGAAGGTGGACGGACCCTCCGGAGTGGGTGTCAGGGATCCCTTCTTGGCCAAGGCATCCACTATCTCATTGCCAGCGACTCCTGCATGACCTGGAATCCACTGCAAAATGACCTTCACCTCGTACCTGAGGATCAGGTCGGAAATAGCAGCCAAAAATCGGACAAGCATATCGGGCCATGTTCCCAAGCCGTCGATGGCTTGGAGTACTGAAAGCGCATCATTGAAGATAACCACATCAGCATGAGCAGCTGGTGTTTCTTTGAACGTTTTCCCAATTGCCACATCTGCAATTCTGATGGCTTCCATCTCCGCATCAAAGATGCAGATTGCTCCACACGGCCCACTTAGCTCAACCCGTTTGTCATCTGCGTTCGGGTACGATACAAGAGCACCATACCTAGAACGTGCTTCGGTCCCACTGATCGCGCTCCCATCAGTGTATGCCTCAACGAATCCCGAGTATGCACGTACCGTCCTTAGAGCAGCTGCGCGCCTCTCAGTCAGGCAAGCGCTGGGTCCGACTGCTTCCATCAGGTTCGTCCGTATCTCTGGTAGGTTGAAAGATAGGTGAGGAGGAGGTTCCACTCCCGTACGCAGGGGCATGCCGTCGACCGGGAGTCCGATCTATGCGCTGATCTTCAATGCGTGGTGCATGAAGGACTGCATTGAGATCCGTGCTCTCCCCACCCCGGAATCTTCGAGCTTCCTGAGGGGTGAACTTTCCTCCAACCGTTTATACCGCTCGTATGCAGTAATAACAGCCCTTTTCCTTCTCCCATTCAGATGCGGCACGTTTGCCATGACTTCAACAGCCGATGTTGGGGCGGTTCGGAACGTTCCACATATTAGTCTAAGGGCTTGATTTTGTACAGAGTCCAACGTCTTCAATGCAGTATCAGACGCATAGACTTGCACCGGGAGGCTGTAATCATACTGAGATCTTACCGCTCCTAGGTAAAGATTTCTTAACACACTCGCCTTCGCACCCCAGCCAGTACTGGCTGGTCTCTTGACAATGTTCAGCTTCGAGGAAGCTTTCTGTTGGACTAACCTCACATGGTCGTACATCGTTAGCTTTCGGTCCAGTGTCACTCCGAGATAGACCGGCTTCTGATCACATGCCAGAGCGCGGCCATCAATGTTCAGCTCGATCGGCTCTTTGGTGATATCGATTCCAAGGGTAAAGAGCGGATAAACTGTTTTTAGGCAGTTTACCTCCATACCCCACAACTTGGCGTAACAGGCTACTGCGTTCAAATCCTGCTGGAGGGTCCGCTGTAGAGCATTCGCGTCCCTCCCGGTCGACCAGACCACAAGATCGTCTGCGAAAAGCAGCGACGAGCTTCCCAGATAGTTCGGCAGTTCGTTGATAAAAGCTAGAAACAGTGTACAGGACAGTGCTCAGCCCTGGGGCAATCCTTGCTCCAGGACGCGCTTCCGAGGAACCCTTTTATCCATTTGTACATGTTAGAGGTAATTCCTAGCCTCTGTAGTTTCAACAACAACCCCGGCCGCCAGACCATGTCATAGGCCCGTCAGCCATTTTCTGGACAAAGAGCGTCACCTGATCCATCGAGATTCTTCCACTACGGAAGCCTGCTTGAATGGGGGCAACCAGTCAATTATCCTCTAGGAACCTCACAAGCCTTCTATTGATTAATCTCTCAGCTACATTCCCTACACATGATGTTAGGGAAATCGGTCGGTAGCTTTCAGCCTGACCCGGATTTTTACTCCTCTTCAAGATGGGTACCACCAAGGCTTCTCTCAACTGTTTCGGTAGGACACCTTCAGACCATGATCGGTTTACGAGCTCCAAGAGTTTGCCCTTGCCTACAGCCCCAAGGTGGGTGATCAGCTTGTTGCTGATCCCATCCAATCCTGGGGCCTTCTTAGCTTTGCACCGTCTCAAGACATAATCCAATTCCTGCCGAGTAAAGGGTACCGTGAATGAGCTAACCTCACCCTCTCCCGTCATGTGGCGTTCGTTTGCCTTCCGGACTTTATCTAGACCAGCAAACACACTCGTTCTTCCACCTTGCTTTCCGACTCACTCAAAATGTCGGTTGAGCGTCTTTGCCGGCTTGGTATCCGATACCATGGGCTCTGCCCCTGCTCCTGCCAACGAAGCTGGTGCTTTCCTAGCTACCTCAGCTCGCTCAAGGTGGTTGATAAGGTTCCATGCCTGCCGGCCTTCGGCAAGGTCCAATCCAGCATATGTATCAGTACATTTTGACAACTTTGCCTCCGCGATAACCCCTTTCACTTCCGCCGTTAAACGGTTGTACTCTCGACGACTCTCTGGCGTCTTCCGCCAGCTCTCGACCTTGCGAGCAGCCTTCGTTTTGCGGACCAACTCTCCTAGGGCTTTTGTCCAAAACGGTATGAACTTGCGCTTCTCATGTGACCTTGGTATCGTCTTTCTGGCAACCCCTAGTATGGCTTTGACCATCATACCATACACTGAGTCGATAGGCCCAGTCTCGATTGGCACTTCTTCAAGAGCACGATCGGTGCGCGCTCTGTACTCGTCCCAGCGTGCCTTCGAGTAGATCCACTTCCTAGGCCCGGAAGGTTCGCTGCTTGCTGTTCCTATATTGATAGTGACCAACACGGGCAAATGATCACTCCCAACATCACCCAAGACTTCTATAGAGGTGCTAGCAGTCAGATCAGCACTCACGAGCGTGAGATCTGGCCTCGATTCACAGCCATTTTCCGTGTGGAAAAAGGTAGGTGGGGTATCGGTACACTGTAACCGGATAAGCGTCGTGCTGTTTCATAGCTCCTCCACCAGTCGTCGTGAATTGTTGGCGACAGCATAGCCCCAGGCCGGTGATGCCGCATAGAAATCACCGCCAATACAAGTGCGAGAAAGATGTGCCTCCACGGTGAGGTCAAAATCTTTCTTCGGAGGGTTGTAGACGTTGGTCAGGGTATAAGCCTTCCCATTCTTCAACATCTCCAGGGTTAGGTAATCGGTCTTGCAGCTGCCCGTTCTGCGGTTCACTACTCCAGGTTGTAGTGAACTTCGGACAAGGGTTGCCAGCCCTCCACTGCCTCCCAAGCAGCGGGTGCATCGGAAGACCATATATCCCGAAAAGAACGCCACCCTCATCTTCCCTATTTTGCACTCCTGGAACATTGCCACGTCAATATCATACTCATGCAAGAGTTTTAGGATCACTAGAGACTTGGGGATCAGGCCAAACACGTTCATGTGCATCACACGGAGCTGGACGCTCTTTTGGTGCGAGCCTTTGCCTAGGTCATGTCTACCGTCAGGCTTCCTCAGCTTTCGCTGGGAGCCGAGTCCTATCGTGCTGCGCCTCTTAGCTCGGGAAACCCGCGCACGGGCCCCCTAAACCGGGAACTCGAAACCCCTAGATGAGGCTTGTCAGATCTGTGCGCCGTTTCACTACTTGCGGGAGTCACCTTCGGGGATAGGCAGAACACGGTCTTATTGTGACTGACCCGACCACCCAAGGTGGGTGTCACGATGTCCCTTGCGGGAGAGCAATTCGTCACAATGTTGACACTGAGAGGGGTGCGGGGGATGTGGTTGAGTTGGGTTAATTGTTAATGGTTGCTGGTTGTCGTGGGGTATGAGGTGCCGATGCTGCAATCGTTCTGGAACAATGATTATCTCTCTCCTGGCTCGTTTAAGATGTTACAGAGTATACAAACAAACCGTTCTAAGATAATCAAGCAAATCACTGGTTACTGTTCAAATGTTTATTACGTTTCGAATATCTAATGATGAGATATACATGTGAAGTTATACAGTAATGCTGACACTAGTATATGCGAGTGTTATGGAATCCAAAGTTAGGCTACACAACTATACTACTGAAAATACGGTTACTGGCTAAACAGCTATATATATATCTAACATGCGGGGATTGATATAGTACATGAGATATATGCACAGGGAGGTCTAACGCTTAGTATATGGTACTGTTTATGTAATCCAACATTAGGCTACACAACTATACTGAGGAAATTACGTTTACTGGCTAAATATCTGCAAGTCCAAGATGCAATTCGGAAAGCTAAGACGATGCATCTTCCTCCAGACCTAAGCCAGAACTGATCAACTTTTAGTTGAGCGGCTTTTCGTGAACAGTAGTCACGTGAAAGCTCCCCAGTTGATTGGGTGATTACATTAAGTTCCGATTTACCGATAATTCCCATTGGTCAGCTCGAACATATATTTACATAAAGGAAAAAGGCTTATTGGAGCCAAAAATGGAGTTGGGGTGGGTGAACAATTATACCGCCAAAATTGCGGGTAGGGGATAGATGAAATAATTATTGCCGCCCGCACTTAGCGGGGGTGAACAAGGGAGACGGGGGGGGGGTTGAAGTGGGAGGGGATAGTGTAGATAAAAGACGATTGATACATACGTCATGCTGAATGGAGGGAATTTATCTCCCTTTGCTAGAGTTTGACGTGGTCACTCAAGTGTGTGTGTGGGGGGGGGGGGGTTCGGTCGAAGAGTATGAAGTAGACTCGAAAACGTTGACCGTCTCAAAGGTTAGCTAACGAGTCGCCGCCCTTGGGTGGTAGGAGAAGGGGGGGGGGGTTAAGCGGGGGTGAATGGGGTGTGTGTACAAGGGAGTTTTATGGCGTAATGGCTACACGCAACATGTTGAAATAACAACATGAATGAATATTTACTATACAAGCACATTAATACAGACAGCATTAATAAATAGTTGGAAATGTAATAGAAATATATACATTAAGATTCACACACGTATACACTTCATTCATTCACGGTTTTAGTACCAGTTTGGGCGTATTGATTAGTAAACTCTGAATTGGGACTAAAAGGGTGTAGTGAAGGGTTAAGGAACAGGTGAAGAAAGGGGTGGCGGGGTGTTCCTATTGCGTGAGAGAAGGAGAAGATACTGGCGTCAGACTACTCTCATCCTATCTAATCTTAACTCTACGCTAACCTATGGTTCTATACTACTATCTACGCTATAACCTATGTACGTGTGCTAAGAGTCACGATTTAAGTCCAAGGTCGTGACAACTCACCCGGGCAACTTTGGAATCTACTCAGAGAGTGGATTCACACCAAAATTACTGTGTCTGGGGCGTGGGAAACGGGGGAGTCGGTGGTGTGTCGTCGGGGTTGGGATCTGAGTGGGAGTATCGGGATAGGAAATCCGCGAGGTGGTGTTCTTTTCCAGACTGGTAAACGGTTTGGAAGCTGTACTGTGACAGGGTGAGGGAGTATCTCATTAACCTTCTGTTTAGGTTCTTTGCGCATGCGAGGAACGTCAGGGGCTGGTGGTCGGTGTAGAGAATGAAATGGCGCCCGTACAGGTATACGTGGAATTTCTCAATTCCAAATACGAGAGCCAGACACTCCTGTTCAGAGGTGCCGTAATTCATTTGCGCGGAGTTGAGTTTCCGTGACGCGCAGGCTACAGGAAACAGCATGTCATCATATTCCGGTTCAGTATGTAACAGCGCCGCGCCTACTGCTCGTCCGCTTGCATCGCACTTCAACATGTAGGCAAGGGACGGGTTCGGCAGTCGCAGTATGGGTTTGCTAGTGAGAGCTGTCTTCAATTGGTAAAATAGTAGATCATACATCAGGCTAAACTAAATTATCAAGTCTAATTACAAGCAATCACTAATTAGAAAACTCAAATGAAAAAAAAAATTGTATGTTACAAATGTCGACTCTTACAACTGCTGCAACATTATACCGCTCCGATACGACTTCAATGATATCATAGATTGAATCTGGTTACACACCAAATCTGATATTGGACTTTTCAGCTTTTCAAGCTTTCCCAACGCTTGCAAAGAATTTTGCCTGAAATTCAGCTTAAAGAAAACGAATATCATGCCCAAAGTCAAATGTTACCCTGCTACCATTCTCATAGACAATGAAAACTTGGAGGTTGTGGACAGCTTCACTTACTTGAGATGAAAATATTACAGTTCACTGTTCATCCGAGATCAAACAATAACAGTAGAATCGATGGCTACAATGGCTACACTTTGTAAAAGGATTCGGGAAAACACAAAGCTAACAGAGAGGACCAAACTGTGAGTCTACCAAGCCTCCGTCATCAGCACGATGCTATGTGGAAGTGAGACATGGACGACCTACACGTCCCACTAGGGTAAGCTATAAGGCTTCAAATTTTAGTCACTAAATGGCAGAGCAAAGTGTCCAATAGCGAGGTGCTAGCTGCCAAAGTATGTTATCATTCTTTAGAAAAATAAAAAGGAACAAAAAATGGACATGGCGGCCATGTTGTTTTTATTATTTATTATTTTTATTTGAACGAAAAGTGATACTACTTTTTTATAGTTATAAATATATTTAAATTTAGCATAAATGGAAATTAACTACATTTGTGAGAATTAAAAAAAATATAATTTTCGATCATACTAAAAAATGAATTGGTATGGATCATGAAGTTTTAGTCAGGCATACATTGTAAACATTTACAAAAAAAGGTACTAAAATAGTAATAAAAATGCCATAATGCAAACAATTTATGTGATTAGTTTCCATAGGACAAGTTTGTGACAAAAGCAAAGAGCTAGGTTATGATCATAAAGTACCAACATAATAATTACAAATGAACAAATCCAGATAATCCAGCTTAAGAAAGGAATGTTAAATATAAACATATTGTCACTTAATATTCTTTAGTACCAGGTGAATCGATCTTCGTTCGGTAATAAAGAGCAGGCGCTTGTACGTTAACATATTGTGCTGTAAAAAAACGGTGCATAAATTTTAATAAATAAGTTTTTACCAGACCAATAACTTGCAATTGTCTTTTTCTTTTTTTCTCGTCTACAAAAATGAAAGTTATGTAAGTAAACGTTTTTTGGCGTATTCATTTCTATTATTGCACTAGTAGTATAAATTATAGTATTGTATGCAACCCTCCACCCAACTCCAATACTACTTTCATCATATCAGATGTAAAATGTCCTTCTAAGCAACATTTTAGGTGTGATTTATATAATCTGCCTGGAAATAGATAAACGTTTAAACTGCATCGATCTTTCACTCTAAACATATGATACCGACACATTGTAAAGTTTAACGTTTGGACCTTTATAACAAATGCATGAACCAAAGGGTGACGCTGTATTGTGTTTTAAAATTCTCGTAAATCATCTCTTCCAAAAAAGGTGTCTAGAAGTAAGCTTTTTCTGAATTCTTACTGTCGCCATTGCATTGGATATTTATCAATTAGTAAAATATCCTCTTTAACATAGGCCTACTGCTAAGCCTAATTTTTTAAAGCGTTAAGCCTGGTTAAATGTTGCCTATAGTGTTATTTAAAAAAAAAAAAAAATAAATAAATAAAAAAACTAGGCCTATTATAATCTCGGTAGGTGTCTATATACGATATAGCTAACATAGAAAAGCTATTCAGGACTGATCATTATAGGCGAGTCATCAGTCCAAGATATCTTGCTTATAGCTATTATATCTGCTACAGACATGACTAACATAACATAATCTAATAATATTAAACGATAAAAATTTGGGGGTATATTTGTGGGTTTGTTTGTTTGTTTGTGTGTTTGTGTCAGCGTTCTCGAAAACGGGCCCAACGATTTTTGCGAAAACTGTCCTATTGATGTATTCTGGTGAGAAAATGCGTTTTTGATCAATCTCATTTCTTTTGAACCTCTGCTTGACCCTCAATTTTTGGAAAAACCACTGACCAGTTCTAAAAATAGCTCTAAAATTGGGTTAAAGGAAAAAAAAGCATGTCATTGGATTCCCCATCTAGCGCGATCACGTTCAATACAACTCTTTTGACGTCATAGCCAACACTACTTTCATTCTTTATCGGCGTTACGGTAATTCCCGTTTTAAAGCATTAAAATTGTTACCATTTTCGCCTCGCAAGTAAATATAATTAGCATGACATTGTGTCATCAATGAAAAAAAAAAGAAAAGCATTCTTCTACACAGATATTATCATTTGTATTCATGGATACACTTGATACTTTATGTTTCTGAGATGGGTAGATCTTAAAGCTATTACCAATATATTTGTCTATCGTTATAATAGGGCGTTTGCAATCACGTGACAATAAGCACGTGATTTTTGTTTACTTTGAGTAATGGTGTACAAGTAACAATGGCCGCTGTATTAATCAAGTTTCATATAGGCTCGAGCTTTTTTAAAATGATGTATTGTGTTTTAAGTCCTGTTAAGATTTAAGCTGTATTATGTCTGTTAAAAAAATAGGCTATTTTATTATTGTCATAGACATAGATCATAGACGATGTGAGCATATTAGTGACTTGACTAGATAGCCTATTCACCAACACTATCACTTGGCATCCCTACTTGCATTAGCCTAGCCTACGAAACATTAAAAGTGTAGGCCTATAAAGTGAAATACTACTATTTACCTCCTTATTTTTGAGTAGGATAGCCAATATTCAGATGTGAATTTTGCATGATAAAGAAGTACTTCACCATTTTTGTACACCAATAGTGGCTTCTATTTACACAAATACGTCACTAAAAAACCTAAGCCACGCCCATTGGGAACGCTCTATTAGTATTTAATTTGTTTTTAAAACGAAATTTCTTTTTGAATGGTTGATTATAGTGTAAATAATTAGATGGGGTAAGATGTGTTTGATAGTTTATATGTTTGAAAGAGTCCAAGTTAATTTAGCCCTTTCCAATACATTAAACAATTTGGTTGATATTAAAGCTGTGGAATATAATATAATATAAAAATGTATATTGTTATTTGCATAGTTGATATGGTAAGTAAAGTATACAGTCTTTAAAGTTATGACATTTACAACTTAAGGAAAATGCCTGGCGGACGAAAAACAAGTATCATATTTTAAACTTGAGAGTGCAGAAGAAGACACTATTTTAAAAAAAAAAGTATTTCTTGCATGACTTCACAGATAAATGAATCATTGAATACAAATGTGTAGACAAACAGAGCAGCCAAAATCAGGTGCGTGGGAATAATTTCAGAACTTATTAACACAGAAGTAGAAGAAACATGCAATCAACAATTAAAAAATAAACACATGTGTAGATTACAGCAACTAGAAAAAGAAACAATAGATGAGACAGAAACGAAATTGGATTATCAAAGAAAGCGTAGGACAAAACAACTAGATGAATAAACTGCAAAATAACGAGAAAGACGATTGGACTAAAAAGGAAAGCGGAGGACGAAACTACTAGATGAGGAAACTGCAGATGAACGAAAAATACGATTGCATGACTAAAGAGAGCGTGGTAAAAAAAAAATAGATAAGGAAACTGCAGATGTAAGAGAAAGATGATTAGTCGATTTTGAGACGTCGCAAGACAAAGCAATTAAAAAATGAAACACTAGATAAACGAAAAGAAAGTTTGAACTCAAGCGACAGAAAGCCAGTCAAAGACAATCGATAGAGACCATTGATCAACGTGAACAACAATTGGAAGAGAAACGTCGCCGTAATGTAAGGCGACAATTATTTATGAAAAAAAATATATTGCCAACCACAAGTGCTCAACCAACTCCGACGTTACCTACACACGTTTGGGACCTTTCAATAAATTATATCATGTATTCACTGTCAAGTTGTTCATTTTACCGAAGAACGGGTGTTGAACAGAATCAACCGCGACTTCTTTGATGACTGTTGTTTACATTGTCGAGTAAACATAGAGCCATCAGTGTTTTCAAATTAGTTGGCCTGCCTCTTTTTTAAACGTTATTTGCTCGCAGAAGAATTCCACAAGAGGATAAGTAACTTAAATTCATGTTTCGCACTGGCTTCGTTTGACGTAGATGACGATCGGACAATCAATAGTCACGGAATCTACAGCTTCATTGCAGCAAGACAAGTCTAACATAAGATGAATATGGCAGTACATCGGACACAAAATATTTAGGGTGAATTTGAAAGTCCACAATATCGACAGATGTAGCCTACTTCTTAGATTCCGATGACGCCGTCACTGAGCGCCTGAAACATCCACTCAATTATGAAATCAGTCAATCTCTTATTAATTTATTGGAACAAATCATTAGATCAAGCAACCATTTTGCACAGGCTTTCATGATGATGAGAGAATTGGAAGAAGAGTTCAACCTTCGTGCTACTGGAGAAGGAAATGCACCACCGTATGTGCGGCTTTTTTTTAATGGACCTTTATCCAACAGCTCATCAACCGGCATTTATTAAATGATATCACTAAGTAATTTTTTTTTATTTTTTTTTTTGAAAGCCCTTAAAGCACATTAGGCTACAATATATTAAGCAAAATATTGAAATGGAAAAGAAGAGATGACTACAAAATACATGTGTAGGCCTACACCTGATTTAATATGCCCCCCCCCCTCGGTAAATAGTAACGCATATACATGTATCTTATTGTTTACAATTTCACTATTGTTTTAGAGATCTTTGATATTAAATAAATATAACTTATAGGCCTATTCTAACAATATTATTATGATAACGTTTGCCATTTCTATTATTAACTTCAGCCTATAAAGACCGATCTCAGATCGGTCACCCCGATATTTTTTTATTAAATGTTTAAAAACAGACGTTTATTCACTGTCATTCAAAATCTCACTTGCTAAGAACGCAATAGTCAAATGACCTTAACCTTGTAATTCATAAAATTAAATTAACTGCAGGTTTATGAAAATCATTACAAAAACTAAACTAAATGATTCTAATAGTTATGTAAACAAATAAAATGTAGTGATTAGCAAATAATTTTAAAATATTCCGCCGGCTAATGGGGTGTATACTAGAGGGGTATTAGAATTCAAATCACTTTGTGATGGAATAAATGTGTAGCAAAGTTTACTGTACAAATGACCACACATTTGATCAATTATCCGAGCAGCACTAATTGGTATTTTAGATTGCCATCTAGACATGGCCTGACTTGCGTTTCTGTCAATATCGAACGGATCTTTGTATTGTTCACCAGGAGCATTTGTCAGATTTCTAACGTAGTCGAGTATAGTTTCGTTTAAATTTAACTGTAAAAATCTATATATATCCTTGGTATATGTGATAGGGTCCGTAGCGCCATCTTCGTATCGAATACCCTTCACACGATCTGGATATAGTTGTTTCAGGCGTTCGGCTTCCGTCAGATCTTCCTCCAAGCGTTGACAGTGGATTTTAGAGATGTTCATGACGTCACTTGACATATCAAAATATTTGAAGTTCGCGGACTGCGAGTAAAGTACAGCTCGTGGATCTCTGTATAGGATATAATATATGTCAGTGACTCGATAAACATAATTACACAAACTGAAATGCAATAACCATATAATTTATATATATAAATCAACATATATCTAATAATATTAATAATATTAAACGATATAAAATTGGGGGTATGTTTGTGGCCCAACGATTTTTGCGAAAACTGTCCTATTGATGTATTCTGGTGAGAAAATGCGTTTTTGATCAATCTCATTTCTTTTGAACCTCTGCTTAACTCTCAATTTTTGGAAAAACCACTGACCATTTCTAAAAATAGCTTTTATATTGGGCTAAAAGAAAAAAAAGCATGTCATTGGATTCCACATATAGCGCGATCGCGTTCAATACAATTCTTTTGACGTCATAATCAAGACGACTTTTATTTACTCTAAGCGCTTCGGTAATTCCCGTTTTAAAGCATTTAAATCGTTACCATTTTCGCCGCGCAATGAAATAAAATCAGCATGACATTGTATCATCAATAAAAAAAAAAAGTTAAAAAAAGTTTTAACTTTGTATTTTGCGCTCCAATTAGTTTTTAATATGCTTAACTACATGCTCTTTACACCACGTGTTTACGATTTGTGGCGATGCATTCTTCTACACATATATTATTATTTGTATTCACGGATACACTTGATAGTTTATGTTTCTGAGATGGGTAAGATCTTAAAGCTATTATCAATATATTTTTTTCTATCGTTTAAAGATGTATTTAATTTATGTTCAAAACTAATTTATTTTTAAACTGGTTGATTGTAGTGTAAATAAATAGATGAAAAAATGCCAGACTAGACTCGGACAACGGATGAGCCTAGGACGCAATAATCTTCTTTATAGAAGGAGCGTCTATAATGTATAAGATAAAATGATGTAAGATTAGTTTGATAGTTTATATTATGATTGAAAGAGTCCAAATTGATTTAGGGCCTAACCCTTACCGATACATCAAACAATTAGGGTACTATTAAAGTTGTGGAATACATTAAATACGTATATCGTTAATTGCATAGTTATGATGGTAAGTAATTTATACAGTCTTTAAAGTTATAACATTTACAACTTCAGGAAAATGCTTGACAGACGAAAAAAGAATATTTATATTTTAAACTTGAAAAAGAGAAAGGCATGGACACAAGCCTATGTAGCGCCCAAGGGCAAAAGTTTCAGCGACGCACACTTGCATACTGTAATTGCTTCATTTAATACTATATTTAGGTAATATCTGCCGCCAACCCCCCCCCAGAAGTGTAGCCCCGAGCATATGCCCCCTCTGCTCCACCCCCCCCCCCATGTGAGGCCACTGCTGATGATAGTGCAGAAGCAGACACTATTTCAAAAATTATTTCTTGCATGACTTCGGATATAAATGATTCAGTGGATACAAATGTAAAACCAAACAGAGCAGCCTAGCTAAGGTGCATTAACAACAATTAAAGAATAAACAAATTAAATGTGTAGATTACAGCAACTAGAAAATGAAACTATAGATGAGACAGAAACGAGATTAGATTATCAAAGAAAGCGTAGGACAAAACAATTAGATGAAGAAACTGCAAAAGAACGAGAAAGACAATTGGAAGAAAAAATAAAGCGGAGGAAAAAAACTAGATAAGAAACTTAAATTCATGTTTCGCATTGGCTTCGTTTAACGTAGATGACGATCGGACAATCAATAGTCACGGAATCTACAGCTTCCTAGCAGCAGGACAAGTCTACAAGAAGATGAATATGCAAGTGAATCCAACACAAAATGTTAAGGATGAATAAAAGTCTACAATACGGACAGATGTACTTCTTAGATTCAGATGACGCCGTCACCGAGCAACTGAAACATCCACTCAATCATGAAATCAGTCAATCTCTAATTAATTCATTAGAACAAATTATTAGATCAAGCAACTCTCTTGCACAAACTTTTATGATGATGAGAGAAGTGTAAGAAAAGGTCAATCGTCATGCTACTGAAGAAGGACATGCACCACCGTATGTGCGGCTTATTTTCACATCGCCAGAAGGATCCGTATAAAAAAAAAATAATGCACCTTTATCCGGCGAAGTATGTACTGTCGTTACATTAAATTCAGATCAAAGCAATCCAGATAACGAAATGGTGGTTCATAAGCGTGTCAAAAAAAAATTTACTTTGAAGACTTTAGACAGCCGCGTAGAGCCTTTTACTTACCCGCTGTTTTTTTTCTAAATGGAAATTAGGCTTCTCTGTTGATATGCCTATAAAAACGCCTTATGCGAGCCGACAGCACATTACACGCTTAGAAATGGCCCAGTACCGTATTGCTTTTCCACCCCATCTTACCAAAAACCTACATTCTCAAGCTGACTGTGTGTGGTTCCTGATATGCGAGAAATTAAATTCAATGCCCTGCATTTTGGAGGCCGGCTTTTTCAGCAGTATCTCGTGGATACGCTATACGTTCGATTGGAACGCGATCGTATTCAGTAGATCAAGAACAATCAAAAGAAAATATATAGGAGTCACCCGTTTTCTTTAAGATCTGGAAGAAAAGAATAATGCTGATGTTGGTGAAAGTATTATTCTACCCTCATCGATTTCAGGCTTGAATAGAGTCTACGGTGAACACTTTGAACATGCTGTGACTATTGTTCGCTGTTATGCTCTGCAATTTTGATTAGTCATAAAGAATCTCATTGAAGATGGAGTTGTTCTACTAATAACAGCTTATTAATGTGCATTTATTAAATTATATCACCAAGTAATTGTTCTTTTGAAAGCCCTTAAAGCAGATTACAATAGATATTGTAATGAAAAAGAAAAGAGATGACTACAAGATACATTTGTAGGCCCATACCTGATTAAATATACTCCCTGTAAATAGTAGTCTATGTTATATGCATGTATCTTATTGTTTACAATTTCTCTATTGTTTTAAAGATCTTTCATGTTAAAGATATGTATCAAACATTCTAACAATATTATTAATTTCACCCTATAAAGACCGATCTCAGATCGGTCGACCCGATATTAATTATAAATATTATATGAATGACCATATAATATTATTCTATATATATGATTAACCATATATAATTCTATATATAAATGACCATATATAATTCTAAATATATAAATTACAATATATATTTCTCTACTTAATATGACCATAAACAATTCTATACATATAAATAATCATATATATATATATATATATATATATGAATATAGTTTAATCTATATAATTAACTATATATCATTCTATATAGTCATGAATAGCCCAAAAAGTGTACAAGTCGGTATATAGGATAAAAAAAATTTAGTAAGAGCATTATAACAAACAATATATATTTAAGTAAAATATTTTTTTTTTAGATTTTAAGAACAGCTTTGGGACATATCTGCTTATCTTTAACTTCTAATGGCTTTACGAAAGAATTTGTTGGTTCAATGAACTTCCGCGTTCTACTTTTTCATAGTACATTGTCTACATGTAATTTTATTTCTCACACTAGGTATGCACTAAAACTATAATAACAATTATTTTATTTTGTGAAAATTTTTATCTATAGGCAAATGTTAAAACAATTAATACAATAAGATAAGAATATAGCCTTGTTTAGTTTCAGTTTAGGTAGGCTATATCTGGGTAAATGATTTGTTTAAAATAGTTTCGTCCATGGTGGTTTTAAAAATAAGATCAGGAAAATGTTTGGTAAACTTTTTCAAGTCGGATAGAAATGTTTTTCCCAATTCTCATTATCGGTCAGAGCTCCTTTCAGGAGAGATTGGAGAAAGCCCCTGGATAAAAAAAAACTATTTTCGGCCATGCTGGTTCAGCTTATAGAAAGAATGTGAGTGAGTTGTGAAACTTTGCAGTTTTTAGAACTTTACAGTGATATATCAACTATGTGTTATATAGTACATCTTCTTATCTTGCATATGTCATGTATATTGTTTTTCCAAGAATTGGAACACGCAATGTTTATTCCTCTCTCTCTCTCTTTTCTTACTACACACAATATTAGGACGTTTAGTAGGAAAACAAAAGGTTCTAGGTAATGTTGGGATTCTGTGTTGATCTCAAATTCTCAAAGTCTGGGAACGACTCATTATTTAATAGGGGAAGTTCCTATCGTTTTTTGTTATGAGTTTTGTAATGATACCATGATTTTCACCCCTACTGGTAATGGGTCTATCCCTTGCACCCCTCGGATAGTATTTAATGATTTGTTTTGTCTGAAAGACGGAGAGTTTCAAAATATGTTCCTTTGAGAACGTTTGTGTTTGCACTATTTTATTCTAACTGTACATAATAGATATATTGTATATATTGAACATACCACCTGAAATAAACTATCAACAACAGTTACACTGAAGCTTCCTTGTCAAATTACTATCCTATTGTGTTGAATACATTACTATAAGATTTATCTACTACCATAATATACAAGAAAGGAAATGTTGGAATACAAATACTGAATTTGTGCCCAGGACTATAAGAAGAGTTCGTGTAATACTGAAACATAAATACTAATAATTAAAGTCTCCCCTAGGACTAACGAGAATTATCAGCAAGATCTACACAGCTCTGGCCACAAGGGGATTGTGGACGTAACAAAATTTGGTGGTCTCGCCCGGTATATTTGAGTTCTACTTTTCCTGACCTAGGATTGACAAGATTTGGTAGTCTCGTTCGGTAGATTTGAGTTCTACTTTTCTTGATCTAGGATTGAAAAAAATTTGTTGATCTCGTCTGGAAAATTTGAGTTATATTTTTTCCTGACCTATAAATATTTTGTGACATTAGTAGTACTGAGAGCGGCATATTTGTGTTTCGTTTTCAGGACTGTGAAACTATTCTTTTTAAAAAGAGGAGAGAACTGGTTTGCGTTTTTATTCCTTGGGAAGTGTGAAGATTCCACGAAGTGTTTAATATTATATTGTGCAAATTTCTGGACAAATCGTAAGTTGGAACTTTATATTTTATTATACAATATATACTACTCTACTATAACAAATATTTCGAACGCTATACTATGGCTTCGAATATATCAAGTGAGGAACTTAATGCCATGTCATTTGCTGAACTAAAAGAATTAGCTGAGTCCTTTGGGATTGAGGCAGGACAGGCAAGACCTAATCGTAATCGTTTGACCAAAGAAATTATGACATGTTTGAACGGGCAGAATGCCATGAACACTGGTAGTGTAGTTGAAGTGGGACAGAACGATATCAATGAAGGTTATGTAGCTCCCAGTGGGGGCGAGGTAATTGCCCACGGAGACGAGGTAAGAAATATGTCATCTAGATCATCAAACAATGATGAAGATGAAGGGTTGAGTGAAAACCTAAAATTCCAATTAGCTATGAAGAGAATGGAATTGGAAAGAATTAGGATAGAAAATGAAAGAATTAGGATAGAAACTGAAAGGGAAAATGAAAGAATTAGGATAGAAACTGAAAGGGAAAATGAAAGAATTAGGATTGAAAGCAGAGAAAGGATAGAGATGGCACGAATGAACAGACCTGACCATCGTAATGACAGCAATGGTATGGATATTAGCGCAATGAAGCAACACTTGCCTATATTCAGGGAAGAAGATGTTCAAGATTTCTTTTTGCTTTTTGAGAGGATAGCTGTAGATTATCAGTTCCCTGATGATAAGATGGCTTTATTGTTAAGGCCAACTCTCAACAAAGGAAAAGCATTGGACGTAGTGTTGAGTTTAACACCCGAGGAAATAAATGACTATGAAGTAATCAAAGATAGGGTGCTAAAAAGTTATTCCCTGACACCAGAAAAATATAGAAAGCTATTTAGAGACAGAAAGAAGGCATATGATCAAACTCATGTAGACTTTTTGAGACAAAAGGAGAAAATGTTAGAACAGTGGCTAAGGTCACAGAATGTAAGTGAGTTTGATAAACTCAAGAACCTAATATTGTTTGAGGAATTCAATGATTGTATTCGAGTGGATATTAAAACCCACATCTCAGACCGAGGGGTTGAAGATGTGCATGAAGCTGCTAGATTGGCAGATAACTATGCCATAATTCACGCCAGCATAAAGCCATATTATGCTGACAAACCCAAAGTGCACAAACCAGAGCCCAAGGAGGCTAGTAAACCAAAAGAGACAAGTGAAAACAATAATAAGAACAGTGGTGTAAATAATAATAGTAACTTAGTTCATTTCAGGAAGCAGACAGATGTAAATAAAGCAAAGGTGGTATGTTTCAATTGCAAGAAAGAGGGCCACATGAAGAATGATTGTTGGATCCTTACCAAGAAGCAAGGTGCTATTCTACACTGTGCCAGAGTGCAGAAAGATAGCAAGCAGACAGAAGAAGTGTGCAACACAGGGTCAAGAAACTCAAAAGAAATGCGGCCGGCATCGCCCATAGTTGTGGAGTCGATGGTTTTTGAGAACAGTCTATCTAAGGTAAAAGAGAATAGCTGTACTCAATCTATTATGTTTTCAGAAGGCCGTGAGGAACAGATGGTTCCTGAAGTCCCGGAAGAGGACGACCTATCCGATTTTCGACCCTTTGTCTACGAGGGGACAGTGTCGACAGAAGTCGATGTACTCAGCAAGAAGAAAATACAGATATTACGTGACACGGGTTCTGCTGTCAGCGTGATCCTGGAGGGCAGTGTGCCGTTAACAGATGCCACCAGTACCGGTGAGTCTGTTGTGCTGAGAGGTGCTAGTATGGAGGCTGTGGAAGCTCCACTGCACAGAATAAAACTCGAGTCGGATATTTTTACAGGTAACATCGTAGTGGGAGTGTGGCGCGCACTACCCGTCAAAGGCGTTTCCATGATATTAGGAAATGACATTATGGGCGGCAGAGTCACTGTCGAGCCCATGGTTAAAGTGTTGGAGACAAAGATGGCGGAGGACAAAAACCTACGTCCTGCCAATGAACGCCCAACATGTGCACTGACAAGA
Source organism: Anisus vortex (assembly GCA_949126835.1). Taxonomy (NCBI): domain Eukaryota; kingdom Metazoa; phylum Mollusca; class Gastropoda; family Planorbidae; genus Anisus; species Anisus vortex. The sequence goes on along the minus strand of OX421503.1, from coordinate 16,020,233 downwards.
GCAATGCAGAAAAAGAAGTCGGTAAAGACTCCTGCTACGCCGTGTAGTGCAACGAAAGATGTGTTTGTCTGTTCTGAAGACACACATGCGAATGAAACAGTGATAACAGAAACACCTGACATCGATTTAAGTGCTACGTTCTTTGCTGAACTAACAACTGGTGATGCAACCGAGAACGATAACATTTTGTCACCAAAGCAGAAATTGGTGAAAGAACAATTGAATGACGAAGTAATAATGCAACTCAGAATGAAAGCTGTTGATGAAAAGACTGCAGATGCAATGGCGGAATGTTTCTACATGAAAGATGAAGTGTTGATGAGAAAGTCGAAACCGCTCAACTCAGGTACAAACGAGTGGGACAGTATTCACCAGATTGTAATACCTAAGTGCTATCGTCAAGATATACTGCGTATGGCGCATGATCTTCCTTTCGCTGGTCACATGGGAGTCCGAAAAACGCACCACCGTATCCTCCCTTACTTCTACTGGCCAGGACTGAGAAGAGATGTCGAACAATACTGCAAGACTTGCCACGTATGCCAAATGGTAGGACGTCCTAACCAACGAATTCCTGTCGCTCCACTCCAGCCGATACCAGCGTTCGACGAACCATTCAGTCATATACTCATTGATTGCGTGGGCCCGTTGCCGAAAACAAAAGCCGGTTTTCAATACCTGCTCACAGTCATGTGTTCATCCACTCGCTTCCCGGAAGCCATTCCGTTGCGGAACATAACAACAGTGAAGGTGGTAGACGCCCTGACAAATTTCTTCACACGTTATGGCCTACCGAAGACAGTACAGTCCGACCAGGGGACTAACTTTACTTCGAACATTTTCAAACAAGTCATGGAACAATTAGGGATAAGCCATAGGCTATCAAGTGCCTATCATCCTGAGAGCCAGGGAGCTCTGGAAAGGTTTCATCAGACATTAAAATCGATGCTTAAAAAGTACTGTTATGAAAACGAGAAAGACTGGGATAAGGGTGTGCCTTATGTACTGTTCGCTGCAAGGGAGGCCACTCAGGAATCCCTGGGGTTTAGCCCATTCGAACTTGTGTATGGACACTCAGTCAGAGGTCCGTTGAAACTTCTACATGAAACTTGGCTAACGGACAGTGAACCGATTGGACTTTTGTCATATGTAGATAAATTTAAAAATAGGCTTTATCATGCTTTTAACCATGTGAAGATTCATTTTCCACAGATGCAGGAGCGTATGAGACAGAACTATGACCGTAAAGCTACAGCTAGAACTTTTGCACCAGGTGACAAAGTTCTTGTGTTTCTACCTTTGCAAAATCAGCCTTTAAGTGCAAAGTTTAGTGGACCCTATGAGATAGAGTCAAAGCTTGGCGAGGTCAATTATTTGATAAAGACTCCTGACCGGAGACAAAAACAGAGGGTATGCCATATTAATTTACTTAAGCCCTATGTTTCCAGGGAAAAGAGTAAACCACGGGAGGTCCCCATGATTTCGTTAGCTAGAGTCCCGACGGATTTATCTAGGATAGAATATAAGTTTGCAGAAAGTAAACTTAATAATACAGATGCCCTTAAGAGTTTAGATACAAGGCTAGAACATCTTCCGGTAGAAGATAAGGAGAAGATTATTGAGCTGGTACATGAATATAAGTCACTGTTTACAGATGTTCCCAGGAGGACACATCTAATAGAACACGATGTAGTATTAACTGAGGGTGCCAGGCCAATTAAACAGCATCCATATAGAGTTAACCCCATCAGACTTGAACATATTAGAGCAGAGGTGAAGTATATGTTAGAAAATGACATAGTGGAAGAATGTGATAGCGAATGGTCTTCACCCTGTGTGTTGGTACCAAAAGCCGACAACACATTGCGGTTTTGTACAGACTTTAGGAAATTAAATAATTTGACAAAGACTGACTCGTATCCCATTCCTCGTATTGATGACCTCATTGATAAGATAGGTGATGCGACGTATGTGACAAAAATGTATCTTCTCTCCGCGTACTTTCAGATTCCTTTGACGCCACGGGCACAGGAAGTATCCGCCTTTGTGACACCTGACGGACTTTACAGGTATAAGGTCATGCCATTCGGACTCCGTAATGCCCCTGCGACGTTTCAAAGGCTTATAAACACCCTCACTCGCGGTATCTTCCAGTGTAATGCCTACCTCGACGACATAGTGGTGTATAGTACAGATTTCAAGACACATGTCAGTCAACTACGACACTTGTTTGAACGACTGAATAACGCCAATTTGACAATAAACCTGGCTAAGAGTCAGTTTGGACATGCCACTATCGAGTATCTTGGACATGTAGTGGGTGGTGGAAAGGTTAAACCAGTAAATGCTAAAATAGAAGCTATTCAGAATGTCCCAGTGCCACAGACAATGAAACAACTCCGTAGTTACCTTGGAATGGCCGGGTATTATCGTAAGTTTTGCCAGGACTTTTCTACGGTAGCTTGCCCCTTAACTGACCTACTAAAAAAGAACAATCGCTTTGTTTGGTCTGACAAGTGCCAAAAGGCGTTTGATGAGTTGAAGTTAAGATTATCCAGGGCACCTATTTTGGTGACCCCGCGTTTTGATAGACCCTTTAAAATTGCAGTAGACGCGTGCGATACTGGGATGGGAGCGGTGCTGACTCAGCAGGATGACCACGGAGAGGAGCACCCGGTGTGCTACCACTCACAGAAATTCAATATCCATGAACGTAATTATAATACAAGTGAGAAGGAACTTTTAGGGTTGATCCTAGCGTTAAAACAGTTTGATTTCTATGTAAACAGCTCTGGGTACCCGATAGAAATACTGACCGACCACAACCCTCTGACTTTTCTCTCCAGGGTCAAGCAAAACCAGAGGCTTGTTAGATGGAGCTTATTCCTCCAAGCCTATGACTTAAACATAAAACACCTGAGGGGTAGGGACAACGTCACAGCTGATACTCTATCTCGGGTGCTACATGATTGACTGAATAACCCATACTTCTTTTTCAGATCATCTCACTTATTCATTAAGAATGTGTCATGATAACCTATCATTCGTTTGAATTTTGATTATGGAATACCTATAGAATACTTGTATCATACAGAAGTCAAGTCTTTTGAAAGTATTAATAATTTTTATAATCATGTATTATATTGATGTTCTGATATATTTTAAATTCATTTGATTATGGAAAAGAAATTCCATTTAAATGTTGATGCATGATGCAATAAATATATAATATGCACGTATTTACTTGATATGGATGGATAAAAGTAATTGTCATCACATGCAATTAAGTGGGAAAACTTTGAGCTATATTATCTTGTTTCATTTTAGTTAATGAATGGAACTAAATAATAATATGTACAATTTTTATCTTAGAAAGAGATGTAATATCAATTGGTATAAATTAATAGATAATATTGGAAATCTATTGCTAAATTGTTATGTCATGGTAATAGAATGGGAAAAACTAGTGGATATTCACTATGTTGTATATAGGTTGTTATATATTCCATATATCCGGGAATGGAGGGAAACAAAGGTACCTAAAGGTGTGCACTCATTCAACCCTGAACAATCTTTTATATTAAACTTTCAAATTTGCCAAAAACGCATAATAGTTGATTACATTTTAATATTGAGATTACTGTAGTAATCGTAACTAGAGCGTATTTTCTCCTCATATTTGAGAAAAGGGGAAGTATCATCATCTTAGGTATGAACCCTGTTAATGTCAAGTTGACACTGTAATTTAAAGGGGAAGTAACCTATAGTTTGATTCGAGTTATGTATTACTTATCTTTTGGCTGGTATATTAGAAGTAAACTGTTGAAAATTGACAGAGTTTGAGCAATGTTATATTTGTTTAAATAGATTAAGACTTTTTGCAAATTTTTGGTGGAAATCCACACAACTGTACATAGTTAAAATAAGAATGACTAGAATATTTTTGAATTATTTGTACTTGCTGAGACATTAGTTAATATTAACATTAACGGGGAAATATTTGTCCATCACGTTATAATCACAATTACCATTGGGTAGTGACACTTTTTATAATTTAGTTGTGCCAGTGAGCCATGTTTGCTTAAATTGTCTTATAATCTTCCATTGATTGATGGTTGTTAAAACGATAGTGTTAAGTACGAAAAATGTACCATGTTGAGTATTACTTGGGTAATTATGGTACATTATTTCTTTCATTGGGTGGGGGCGTGTCATGTATATTGTTTTTCCAAGAATTGGAACACGCAATGTTTATTCCTCTCTCTCTCTCTTTTCTTACTACACACAATATTAGGACGTTTAGTAGGAAAACAAAAGGTTCTAGGTAATGTTGGGATTCTGTGTTGATCTCAAATTCTCAGAGTCTGGGAACGACTCATTATTTAATAGGGGAAGTTCCTATCGTTTTTGTTATGAGTTTTGTAATGATACCATGATTTTCACCCCTACTGGTAATGGGTCTATCCCTTGCACCACTCGGATAGTATTTAATGATTTGTTTTGTCTGAAAGACGGAGAGTTTCAAAATATGTTCCTTTAAGAACGTTTGTGTTTGCACTATTTTATTCTAACTGTACATAATAGATATATTGTATATATTGAACATACCACCTGAAATAAACTATCAACAACAGTTACACTGAAGCTTCCTTGTCAAATTACTATCCTATTGTGTTGAATACATTACTATAAGATTTATCTACTACCATAATATACAAGAAAGGAAATGTTGGAATACAAATACTGAATTTGTGCCCAGGACTATAAGAAGAGTTCGTGTAATACTGAAACATAAATACTAATAATTAAAGTCTCCCCTAGGACTAACGAGAATTATCAGCAAGATCTACACAGCTCTGGCCACAAGGGGATTGTGGACGTAACACATATTACAGACGCTTCTTTTATAAAGAAGATTATCTTCATGTATACAATATAAACCATAGAGTCCCGATATATAGTTTAAGTGTAATGCATAATTATCGAATTGTAGCCATATTTCTTTTTTAATTTCTTTAGAAAAACAGACTATAATATAAAATAATGTGGTGACTTTGACTTAATAGAGACAAGAGAACATAACCGTGTGAGAATGTATTTGAAACAAATATGTGTATGCTAGTAAACATATGGCACGGTAGCCGAGCGGCAGCGCGTTCGACTGGGGAGCCAAGGGTCCTGGGTTCGAATCCTGTTGAAGACTATGATTTTTTCCCGGGTCTGGAAGGTGTTCCTAAGTCTACCCAGCAACCTTAGTAACGGCGGCTGTGCATAATGCTGGCCATTAACAAATTTCCTCAAATCCGGGGATGTATGCCACGAGCATTGAATAATTGTTATAATTTCATTTGCCTTTATGTTAGGCAATGTTAAAACTAATGTATTACTCTAATAAAGTCGATAGTCTTACCTAACTAAGAACAATAACTTGAAATTTGCGTAGTCTTTAAAAAACTTTTCCGTCCATTTCACAGGAACTCTGATAGTTTTCACCAAGGTAATTTTATGCTCTTGACACGTCATGATCATTTGGTTAAGGCAGGAAAGAGTATCATATTCAGTGGTCTAGTCAAAACATGTTGATAGAAAAATATGACAGATTTTTAACAGCAACATGAGAATGAAATCAAAGGGTACATTTATTATATAATGGTAGATGACAACATCACAGAGATTTTTGTTTAAAATGATCTTTTGGGGATTTTTTTATTTTTATTTTGCTGCAACATAGATCAATTCTAGTTTATTTTAATATGTGCACTTGACGTACATTTTAACATTGTAATCTCTTAGAATATTCATGTGATGAGCAATTAAAAACAATGAGTAAATACACAACTGTCACAAAGGCAGGTATAGACAAAACTTGACCCTAATTCCATTCCTATTTAAAACCTAGCCCTAACAGTAAAATCTATCCATAACCCTAGATTCCAGGCCTAACTAAACCTAAGATCTGAATCTTAAACTTAACAAAAAACTAACTTTATACATTCTCCTTTCTGATGTTAAAGATGCTGCAGTTGTTATTGCTTTCTTAACCTCATTGTCCGCATAAAGTTGAGCAAGTTTACTTGCATATGTTAAATGTTTGTATGTATAGAAAACTAGGCTGTTGGTCTGTTCGTGAAAAAATTAAAATACATATAATATTTATAATTTTCATTGGATTTTTATATCTAATCATATATGCTGACGAATATTGTGAATATATATATATATATTGGAGTACAATTTTCTTTATTTTTTCGTTTTTCTCATTATTTTATTTTTATTGTAATTTTCTTTCGTTTTTTTCGCTATTCCTCTATAACTAATCATCAACTAATTCGGCAATTTTTTTTATCACTATGTTTTCTTTAATCCCATGCATGATCTTGAAGATTTGTTGAGAACTGTTTTTAATTTTTTTAAATTTTCATGTGTCAATATGCTATTTTTTTTTGCTGTTTTAGTACAAAATTAATAATTTTTAAATAATAAAGCTATCAGTAAAATCGTGCCAAAAAAGATTGAGAATATAAATTCAAAGCAATAACAGAAAACAGAATGGAAGAATCTTCTTTTTTTTTTAAATTATAAGAACTATTGGAAAACTGATAGCCGGCCATTTTTATGGTTGCTATGGCAAAAAATACTGAAACAACACAATAAAAAAAAAATTATATAAATCACACAGCTGAATTTGTTAGGGTAATTTAAAATTATCAGGAAAGCATAATTAAAACAAAAATTAGACAGGAGTCCAACGTTTTTAACATAAGAAAATTGTTTGCTCTTGTAACTTAACTTTATTGATTTTTTCACAGTTTCAAGGCAATTTTATTTTTTTTAGATGAAGTAAAATTCTATAGCTTTAACACAAAATTATTGATAGTCACAAAGTTCACAAAGAACGTCTTTGCTGTTCATGTGTATGCAGTGAGGATTATAATGTAACAGTTGTCTGGGATGTACAACAGTTGCCAAGAATGTCATAATCAGACCAATGTTTCCATACGTTATAGAAATATATATTTCTAAATGGCTTAATACAGGCGATGATTGAAAACAACCACTACAACATATAGAAATATTCTAAGTACATATGACAACTTAATTTTTAAAAAAATTATAGAAACTCAGTGCAATGAATTTCTTTCTACTTTGAATCAAGTTTTATATAATTTTGCCCATTCTTTTTGTATATATCACAAACTGTATATTGTATTAGTGTGAAATTGTACAATAATAATATATGCACGTCTGGTCGCATGTAATTGAACAAAACAATATTTAATATACAATGACTTTTGTAATACTAATTAAATATTTAAACACTCTCCAGTGTGAACACTTTTTATCTTATTTTTTACTATGCTACAGACTTTCTTTTTATACAGAAGTATAGAGTGTCCTTCGCTTGCACGTGTTTGAATATTTTAAATGTTAAGTTGTTTTTCTTTTTTCTTTTTTGTATGCAAACAATTTAAAGAATTGTCCTCTTGAATATTGAATTAGAAGAGTGTGTTTATCCCAATGTCTTTATAATTGATGCTAGAAAATAAAAAGGAAGGCTAGTGTAACAGTATTGGAACACACCTCACTTTCTTCTCTCTCCAACGCGAGTTTTGTGGGAGGGGCTGGAGATGAATCTAATTTACTTGCCAGAGGAGTGCAAAATTATTGTGTTTTACTTTCGAGCCGCGTGCAAAATCTGGGAATAGTTCATCATTTAACGTACAGGGGAGGTCACCTTAAACAATAATCTTACTTTTGTCATGGATTAAGTAGTAATTACCAACTTTTTACCCCTCTCGAAATGGACGTACCTTGCCGCTCTTCTTAAACATTATATACGGCCTTGGCGCGATGCACAAGTTTAGTTTCTGGGCGATTAGTTTTCTGGACTATTAATTTAATGACGTTTGTGTTAGTACTATTTTCTTAAGGACTGTACATAGTTATATATATATACTAGTGGTTATGCCCGTCAAAATAACGGAGAAACGAATGACTACAATGCGTTTTTTAAGAGAGAAATACAAAAGACAAAATTACAATACAAACTGGAGTGAGAACGTTTCTTTTCGGTATTTAGTTTTTGTTCTTTTAAAAATTTTTTCTGGTCGCCCTGACCCTGGCATATGCATATGAATTGTTGCTGTCAAGCTTCTGGCCTCAAAGTATGGCGTAGTGTGTAAACCGCCGAAACATTCACATTAAGAATACACAGGCGAGGGAACGCATGGGGGACAGTCATTGCAGCGGGTCCGAGATCCATTACATTGCCGAGAGGCCACGTACCGGTGGGGAGGAAGCGATTGACGCTGCAATCTCTTCTCGAGAACCACCCGGTGCCAGGTTGCATGTACCTATAGTATAGGATTTGTGATACCCGGTGACAGTGCTGGTATTATGGCGATCCACCACGATAATAATCCTTAGGGGAACCGCAGTCAACGGCGTGTCGCTGGGTGGCTCGAGCCCGGACAGAGATTGCTCAATCATAATCGTTACGCAAGAGCTGAACCACTCGTCCTGGATTTTTTAAGATACTTTTTAATTCAATATTAAAATTCAGCGAACAGTTGTGTTAACTTGACTTGTTATTAATAATATTAAATTAACAATATGTTACGACCACAAACCCCTTGTGGTCAGAGCCTTGCAAATGCTGTTGATAATGCTCGTTTGTCCTAGGGTAGACTTTGGTTAATATTATTTGTATTTTAGTATTCCACGAACTCCTTAATAGTCCTGGGAACAAATTCAGGATTTGCGTTCTAACAGTTCCTTTCTTTGACGTTGTATTTGTAAATAAATATATATTCTTGTAGTGTAAACAATACAATACAATAGTAACTTGACAAGGAAGCTCCAGTGTAAAAGATTATATCAAGAAAATACTTTAATTCCGGTGGTATGTGCAAATATGTACAATATGAAGATTATATACAGTTAGAATAAAATAGTGCAAACACAAGCGTCCATAACAGACTCAGAAGAAACCATCTGTAGTGTGTTGCGCCAGCAGGCAGCAGTGTTTTGTTTCAGTCTCTTTTTTTTTTACTTTTCTGTGACTTTTCTGTGATTAAATCCTTTTTTATAAACGTAAATTTTGTACTCGTGCATTACTTGTGAATTTATCTTTGACAATGTGTGTAATATTCTATTGATGGCCCTGGACCTGGTTAATTATCAACTGAGTATCAAACGATTTTGATGTTTCCATACACTCAAACTTGTGGTTTATACGTGAACTTTTCTCACAGTTCTGTACTGTGTTCCATCTTGCTACGCTTGATAACTCTGCCGTCACCACTATTTGTAAACAAAGTGTACTGTTTTCCATCTTGCTACGCTCGATAACTCTACTGTCACCACTATTTGTAAACAAAGTGTTGACGACTGCCACACTAGTTATTTTCTTATCAGCCTTATTATATTGTCAACTATCAGGCACCATCTATCTGCTTATAATATTCTGCTTCAAGTGTTAATACATACTACAAACAGTATTTATCCTTCAACTCGCCGGCTTGGTGTAGGGGTTCACATACCGAAAAGAAGAGAAACAAGAGCTGGTCGATTGCATCGTATTTGGCATTGCAAACCGCTGTCGTGCTCCGAGGATGTCATTTCCCTCTCACAAACATTACCCAAGCAGATGGAAGATGACATCAATACAATATCTACTGTTGGTAATGTCACGATAGGTCTTCTAAGTGCGCATTCTTCAGTAAAGAAAGCTATCCTCATCAATGACATTATCATTGAAAAATCAATCGATTTTATGATCATCACGGAAACTTGGCTGCATGAGAGGGGTGATGAACCAGCAATTATAGAGATGACGCCTACTGGCTATGTCTTTCTTCAAAAGCCCCGCTCTACTGGTCAACGTGTTGGGGGCTTAGCTGTTATCTATCGAACTGCTTTGACTGTGAGGCTTTGTAACGTTATGAACTACTCCTCAATTGAATGCATGAACTTCGTGATCTCCCAGGGCAAACAAACTGTTCTAATCATTGTTATATATAGACTTCCGCCTTCTGCCGCTAATCAGATAAAGGAAAGCAGTTTTCATGACGATTTTGGGAACCTTGTATCATCTATCAAAAACAAGAGCTTACTGATCTTAGGTGACTTTAATTTCCACTGGAATGATCCAGAAAACACCCCAACTCATCAGCTTAAGCAATTATTTGACTCTGCTGACCTAGCTCAGCATGTTTCCAAACCAACGCACAGAGCTGGACACATCCTAGATTGGGTGGTCTCTAGATCTGACATACCAGTGTTTGTCCACACTGTGGGTGTTGAGGACCTTCTTCTGTCTGATCACTTCCTTGTGCGGTTAAAGACAAATATGAAAAGGCCAGTTGCTGGGAGAAAAATGATAAGGAGGTGGAATCTTAAGAATATCGATATGTATTCTTTTCGCGAAAGTCTTACTAAATCAGACTTGGTTAAATCACAATCAAGTGATCCTGAAAACCTGGTCCTCCTGTACAACCAGACTCTCTCGACTAGATGACTACGCCCCAGTGACTGATAAACTTGTTAGTGACAGACTGGACTCCTATTGGTACTCCCCTTTAGTTCGCAAAGCGAAGTCAATCCGTCGTTTAGCTGAAAAGTGTTAAAGAAAAACTCGACTTGAATGTGACAAACACATTTTTCGGAGATAAAGAAACAGGTTCGCACATAGGCATGAAAAGTCGGTGCATATTCAGTCTCTTCTAAAGTCTGCAGGAACGGACTCCACTGTCAATGATCTTCTTGGAAAGAGATCTGAAACCTCCGTTTTGCCTGACATGAGCAGTGAGAAAGCAGCAAAAACACTTAGCCATTTCTTCACTGACAAATTGAGAAAATTAGGAAAAGCTTTGGAGAGCGTGATTATTTGCCCTTAGTGGATGATGTCTTCGCAGGTAACCCCATTAGAGGAACTCGTCCCTGTTTGTGAGGAAGGACTTAAATGCATTAATTCTATCATATAAACCTATATATTCCACTGTTGACCCATCCCTACCAAAATTGTGTTGGCATGCATGGACATTCTACTTCTTGTGTTGGTACGTATTATAAACACTTGCCTACTGTCAGCCAAAATTCCACGCCCATTCAAGACGGCGATCATTAAGCCACTCCTGAAGAAAAATGATTTAGATATGAATGACTGCAATAACTATCGCCCGGTCTCAAATATCTCCTTTATTTCTAAAATACTTGAGAGAGTTGTGTCGCAACAACTTGTGCAGCATCTCAATGCTAATAATCTACTTGACACGTTCCAAATCTGCCTATCGACATGGACACAGTTGCAAAACAGCACTTCTGTGAGTCCAAAATTATGTACTTTGTAGTGCTGATTGTGGCAAACTATCACTATTAGTGTTGCTTGACTTAAGTGCAGCTTTCGACGTAATTGACCATGAGCTTCTTCTAGCCAGGCTTAAAAAGGAGATGGGCCTTACGGGTAATGCATTGCGATGGTTCACGTCTTATTTGGATGATAGGACCCAATATGTTGTGGTAAAACAAGCTTCTTCGCAGAGCACACCACTGAGGTGCGGAGTACCACAAGGCTCTGTATTGGGACCTAAACTGTTCTCTATTTATACTAGTAAACTTGGCCAAATTAATCATTAATATCCATGGCGTAAATCGTAAGCTATTTGCAGACGACACGGAATTATACATTAGTTTCAATCCTGATCCTGCTTCCTGTGCTGCGGCTGTAAAATCTCTTGAAGACTGCTGCCTGCCAGTGAAATCGTGGATGGCGAAAAATAGGCTAAAGCTAAACGATGATAAAACAGTGGCAATATTGTGTGGGTCTCATGCTAAACTTAAGACCTCTAAGCTAGAAGCAGTAAAAGTTGGCACTGCTGAAATTACCATATCTGTCTATGTAAAAGATCTTGGCCTGTTTATTGACAGTAAACTTTCAAAGATTTCGCATGTCAGCTCTGTCGTCCGGGCGTGCTCTATGCAATTACGAGCCTTAGGTCAATTGCGACCTCATCTAAACAAGAAAACAGCAAATGCCGTTGCCGTCACTCGTATTCTCTCAAGACTCAATTATTGCAACAGCTGCTTGTGGGGAATTCCAAAAAAGCAGATTGAGAGACTCCAAAAGGTGCAAAACAATGCTGTATTCATAGGATCTCTGGTCAAGAGGTCCGCTCACATCACCCCTATACTTCGGGATCTCCTCTGGCTCCCCGTGCAGAAGCGAATTGAAAATAAGCTTCTCTCCCTGACATTCATCTGCTTGGATGGCACTGCACCTTGCTATCTTTAGAACCTTCTGACAAAATATACCCCAGCAAGAGATCTGCGTTCAAGTGCACAGTCGTTAGTCAAGGCTCCAAGTCTTTGAGTCAGTGGCGCCAGTATTATGGAACAATTTACCTATTTCACTGTAGCAAACTGAAGCAAAGTCTTATCTGTTTAAGTAATCATTGTTTAATTTGTGCTCTTGTGTTTTATGTCATGACAGTGCACTGAGCATGATATTATAGCATGGATAAATGCGCTTTATAAGTGCTCATATAAGTGCTCATTATTATTCTCGAAACTGACTGCCTTGATAACTAAACAAATCATTGAATAGTCGCAGAGTAGTGCGGGGATTAGACCTATTACTAGGAGGGGTGAAAATAATGGTATCATTTACAAAACTCATAATAAAAACGATAGTTCTAATATAACTCCCCTGTACGAGAAATAATAAACCATTCTTAGCCTTCCGAGAATTTGAGGTCAGCACAAGAGTGGATTCCCAGAAGTCTAAGCTTTAGTACCGCCCACAAACTCGCGTTGAGCTGGGCGATGTTAATACATGACAATTAATATACTATCTAAAAGAAAAAAATAACAAATACAAAACAATAAGAAGGTAAATTATAGAGAAAAAAAAAGAATATTCCAATGCAAAAAAAGCTATAGTGACAACAATTTTTTTCGGTATTTAATTGTTGTTCTTGCTTATTGTATCAATAAAACAGTATTGAGAACGTTTCATTCTGTATTTAGGCCTATTAATAATGTTTATTTCGGTATTTAGTTTTTTTTTTATTGTGTCCGGTCGCCCTGGCACATACATACAAATTGTTGCTGTCTGGCTTCTGCTATTTAAAAGTAATCATTTATAACTTGTCACTTGTCTTTTATAATAAGTATAATTTAATTTATAGAGTGTAGAAAGTCGTCTGTCAAAGGATGCTCTCAATAGCGGCGTACATTCATTTAATAATTGAAACATGTGGTTACTTTTACTTAAAATATAATGTAAACATTTATAATTAAAAGAAGAAATGATTTATTAGACATTACGTCATACGTTTTTTTTTTTCTAAGGTAGCCTACACCAGGTGTCGGCAACCTAAGGCACGCGTGCCAGACTTGGTACGCAGAACGATTTTCATTAGCACGCGAGAGACCTCCTGGAAAGAGATTTTTAAAATGCAATTCACATAAAACATACTTCTGCATAATTAATGGGTGCTGCTTGGTTAACTACAACGGAATCACACTAGACGTCGACTGCTTAAGTTCAAAAATGCATATATGCAAAGCTTTCATCATTGGACTTGTGATCTGTGATTAAATCTATTGTTAAGATAGTCAAGTTTATAGTTGCTCGAGTCTCTTCTAAAAGAAAGTGATATCTTGACTGGAAGCAATTAAGGTGTATCTTGATTAAAAACAAAAACAATTCCGGTATTAAATGCGGAGAACTGACTTGTTTCGGAATGGCTGAGTGATACATGGTTGTGCACAGGGCTAACAACCCTGTCACATAAAAAACACATTTTGTTACAAAAAAGCCGACAAGAAGAAAAACCAAAGACATTTCGGTCCTGGGAGAGGATAGATTCCCAGCTGAGGAATATATGACGCTGAGTGGTGAAAACCAGAATCTGGAAGCTAATAGGCCGACCTCCATCATCTCCACCAGGACCACTGCCACAATCGGAACTTGGAACGTGAGAACAATGTACGAGACAGGCAAGTAGCGGCTGAGATGAGAAATTATAACATCGCCATAATTGGGATCAGTGAAGCAAGACAGAGGAGGCTGATCTCAGGAGAGTTGATACTTTTCTCAGGCCACGAGGATGACGATGCACCACACATCCAGGGGGTGGTCTTGATGCTATCAAAGACAGCTCAAAGAGCGCTCATCGGATGGAAGGCGCATGGGCCCAGAATCCTGACAGCATCCTTCCGAACGAAGAAGCGAGGTATCAGTCGTCTAGTGCTATGCACCAACCAATGAAAGTGAAGAGGAGGACAAGGATGCATTTTATGACAGAATTCTAGCTGTGGTCCAGGGTCGTTCCAGGAAGATCATGATCATCCTCGTGGGGGACTTCAATGCCAAGATAGGTGGCGACAATACAGGTTATGAAGGGAAAGCAAGGAATGGGTGAAATGAACGACAACGGTGAAAGATTCGCCGACCTATGCGCCACAACCAATCTAGCCATAGGCGGAGTTTCTTCCAGCACAAAAGTATACACAAGGCTACGTGGGTCTCCCCTGACCTCCGAACGACAAACCGAATAGACCATGTGTGTATTGGGAAGAAATTCAGGCGATCTATCCAAGATGTGCGTGTCAAGAGAGGAGCTGACGTTGCCTCAGACCACCATCTCCTAGTGGCCCAGTTAAAATTAAAATTGAAAAGACACAACATAGAGCAGACATCACATAGATTGAACTACAACACCTCCCTCTTGAACGACAAACAGAAACAGGATGAGTTCAAAATCACTCTTTCTAGCAAGTTCCAAATCTTACGTGAAATGCTAGACGAAGAGTCCATTGATGGAAAGTGGAAAGTAGTAAAGAAAGCAGTACAGTCAACATGTCAAGAAGTTTTGGGGAGCAGGAAACATGGGCACAAAGAATGGATAGCAGCGGAGACACTGAAGACAATAGAAGAGAGCAAAAGAAAGAAGGCAGAATTGAACACTAGCCGTACACGTGCACAAAAAACCAAGTCCCAAAGAGAGTATGCAGAAGTCAATAGGACTGTAAAGAAAAACATCAAGACAGACACAAGGAAATTTGCAGACATGCTTGCCAAAGAGGCAGAAGATGCAGCATACCAGGGGAATATGCGGGAATCTTTTGTTACCATCAAGAAGCTATCTGGGAAATTTGCAAAGCCAGAGAGACCAGTGAAGGACAAATATTGTAAAATATACCAAACGAAGAGCAACAGAGAGGTAGATGGAAAGAACACTTTGAAGAGCTCCTTAACAGGCCAGAACCAAGGAACCCACCAGATATACAGCCAGCTGACAGCGACATGTTAATAGACTGCAACACACCCACCAAAGAAGATATACCCACGGCCATCAAACAACTTAGAAATGGCAAAGCTTCTGGACCTGATGGCATACCAGCAGAGGCACTCAAGACTGTCGTAGAAACCAGTGTGGAGATGTTATACCCCCTGTTCACAATGATCTGGGAGGAGGACCATGTCCCTTCTGAGTGGAAGGAGGGATACCTCATCAAAATCCCAAAGAAGGGCGACCTAAGTTCTTGCTCTAACTACAGAGGGATCACCTTACTGACTATACCAAGCAAAGTCTTCAACCGCGTGCTGCTCAACAGAATTAAAAATGCTGTTGACCCCCTGCTGCGAGACCAGCAAGCCGGCTTCCACACCAGCAGATCCTGTACTGACCAGATTGCAACACTGCGCATCATCCTAGAGCAGTCACTGGAGTGGAATTCACCTCTCTATGTCAACTTTGTTAATTACGAGAAAGCCTTCGACAGTGTGGATAGGCAAACCCTCTGGAGACTGTTGAGGCATTATGGAGTGCCGCAGAAGATTGTGGACATTATCAGGAACTCTTATGATGGATTGACCTGCCGAGTTGTCCATGGCCAACAGCTGACAGATGCTTTTTAAATGAAGACCGGTGTGAGACAAGGATGCTTTCTTTCGCCTTTCCTGTTTCCTGGGTGATGAAACATCCACACACCAGAGGCGGAATGGTATCCAATGGACCTTGTGGGACAAACTCGATGATCTTGACTTTGCTGATGATCTTGTCCTTCTCTCTCATACCCAACAGCAGATGCAGGAGAAAACTACCAGTGTTGCAGCCACTTCTGCACGTATCGGTCTTAATATACACAAAGGGAAGAGTAAGGTCCTCAAGGTCAATGCCACAAGTACTGCACCCATTATGCTGGAAGAGGAAGCACTAGAAGAAGTTGAGAGTTTTGTCTATCTTGGCAGCATTGTTGACAAGCAAGGTGGGACAGATGCTGATATAAAAACAAGGGTGGGAAAGGCACGAACTGCCTTCCAATAGATCAGGATTGTCTGGGTCTCCAGACACCTGAGAAACAACCTAAAGATCAGGATCTTCAACACCATGGTGAAACCGGTGCTGCTGTATGGAGCCGAATCCTGGAGAACCACGGCCACGAAATTAAAAAAACTCCAGTCTTTTATAAATAACTGTTTAAGAAGGATTCTTGGTATTCGTTGGCCAGACAGGATAAGCAAGGGACGAGAAGGCAGAAGAAGAAGAAGATAGCGATACATCTCAGTGAGTTAAACTTGCATTTACAAGGATGGGGTCGAAAAGCACTTGGAGTGTTGGATCACTGGTATGGATGTGCATTAAAATTTGACATATCTTGTCGTGAAATCAATTTGGAAACATTTAACTATTTCCTTAATTTAAGCCAAATTAAGACAAATTAGCTTTTTCAGAAATACATTGAAGCCATTAATGCGGAGTTTTCTGAACAAAGGCAAAATTTTGAAATTCACGGAATCGTAGGGCCGACTCGTCCATATAGGCAACCTAGGCGGACGCTTAGGGCGCAGAATTTATTTATTTTTTTTTTTTTTTTTGGGGGGGCGCATAATTAAGGATTATTTTTATTTTGGGGATTTAAAATTGTAAACTAAATGAAAGTTTAGTACATCTGCGCGCTACTAACATAGGCAGAAGAATAACTAGGTAATGAAATGTGAAGGGTATTTTATTTAAGTTGTCTTAGAAAATAGGAAAGTATGCCCTAACACTACTCATTTTCTCCCAGCCAAAAGCACTTTAATGAGAGCGCAGATTTGGTACGTGATTTGTGTTTACTTTCTGTAATGGTGTACAAGTGTTAAAGGCAGCTGTATTAATAAAGTTTCATACAGGCTGGAGCTTTTTTTAAATGATGTGTTGTGTTTTAAGTCTTATTAAGATTTAAGCTGTATTATGTATGTTAAATAAAATAGGCTATTTTATTATTATCATAGACATAGATCATAGACGATGTGAGCCTATTAGTGACTTGACTAGAGAGCATATTCACCAACACTATCACTTTACATCGTAGCCTAGCCTACGAAACATTAAAAGTGTAGGCCTATAAAGTGAAATTGAAAGTGTAAATAGGTCTAGCCGGCCCTAGTCTAATCACATTAATCAATTAATCTACAGTACTATTATTTACCTACTTATTTTTTAGTAGGATAGCCAATATTCAGATGTGAATTTTGCATGATAAAGAACAACTTCACTTTCACCACGTTATATTTGTACATCAAGTGGGTTCTTATATTTACACAAATACGTCACTAAAAAACTAAGCACCGCCCACTGAGAACGCTCTATATAAAGGATTTAATTAAAAGGAAACAACCCGATTTCTTTAATATTTTTTTTTTTTTGTTTTTTGTTGTTGCTTCCTTTTAAATAAGAAGGCGTACAATTTAGATCTATAACTTTAAAATGATCAAACTAATAAGATATTTGAAATTTATATAAATAGCATATGACTAAAGAATTTATATATACATTCTAAACATTACGCTAACTACCCAGTGCGTATTAATACTACTTATCTCTTCCGCTTAGCTACAGACACACAAATTTTAACCTAAAATTAAATAATATAAATTACATTAGTGGAAATCTCAGATAGGCTGAGATCAAACTATAGTGAATTTATAGCTATTACTAGAATTATAATTACATTAAATCTTGACAAGGACATTTAAATGGGGATTCATTAACCATTAATGTGTTAGTTGAACAATGAAATTGTGTATTAGTAATGAGTGGATTTTAAAAGATAATAACAAACAGGTTGATTTGTTATTAAATATAAAATGCTTTTTTGATTATCTTTAACGCTCCTTTTCTTTTGGTATTGGTCTTGCTAGAGCACTAAATACATTGTCTTATAAAAATAATATACTTGAGTAGTTTGACTTTCACTTTCAGGCTGTTGGCACGCTGAATGATTTAGCAATCCTATTTTGGCACGCTATAAGCAAAACGTTGCCGACCCTAGGCCTACACCATTTAAACTCTCGAAGCCAAATTGCGGTGCGTAACTTTTGAAAAAAAGGCCTCGCCACATTAAAAAAAACAACAGCAGAATTAGGACAATCCGATAACACCCTCGCGTTCAACATAGTGAATCTCGCGTTCAACATAGTAAATGAACGGAAATGGCCATTTGATTTGTACGCTTATATTTATTTGCATAGTTTGATATAACATTTTGAATTTTTTTAATCAACACATTCATGAATATACGTCGTAAAATAAAAATATCTTTTGGAGGACGTTTCCATTTAATATATACTATTTAAACATATATTAAATAAATGAATAAATATATAGATCTATATAAACAAACATATAAACAAACTCACGGTAATTATATATATATATATATATTTACAAGAATCGGCTTTATTTATGGATTAAAAATTATACTGAATGAACTTTATACACCCTCGTTACTGTTTTCAATTTACCGTATCGTTATTTACAATATATGTCTTAATATATATTTGTGATACCAAGTTGGTATACTAATATCTGCCAGTGCTGGTTTAGTGACGGAACTGTCAGACCACAAATTTGCACCCAAGGACAAAAAAAGAGAGAGTGTAGCGGTGAAGATAAAATAAAATAAAATATAACGCCAACCCTAGGACGAACGAGAATATAGAACATCATGTACACTACACGGACCACTATTAGATAGTGGTCGTAACACTAGAAACTGAAAACAAAGAGCAAATATAAAATCTTACCTGCTCATTGAAACAATAGTAGAATTTTATAAGGGACTTGCTCCAGCTGAATAAAGGATCCTTATAGACAAAGATGTTATCCATGAGTAAATTACAGGTAAAGAATGAATCTATAATGTCTAGAGATTTGTTTGGCCAGGTGTTGCTGAAAAAAATATTACAAATACAAAATTTGTCAGTTTATTTTACAAGGGAATTGTTATTGTAAACAATTACTGCAGTTAAAATGTCACTCAACTCTGGGCGTCAAATTTGGTTAGCCTGTGTTATGTATTAGGGTTGTAACAACTGCACTGTGTCATTGTAAATACATTTTCATATTCTATCAAACTTGTATGATTACTTTTAAAAACTAGTAAAACTGTTGACGGTTATGACGTTCTAAACCTCAGCACTATTAGGACATTTTTTTTTAATAGTACTGTATCCAAGTGTGTTTCAGATAGGATGCTGATATTGTGTAATGGAAATGTATCCAAATGTGTTATAGATCGGATGCTAACATTATGTAATGGAAATATATTCAAGTGTAGTTACATATAGAATGCTAACATTGTGTAATAGAAATGTATCCAAGTGTGTTACTGATAGGATGCTAACATTGTGTAATACAAATGTATCCAAGTGTGTTACAGATAATATGCTAACATTGTGTAATAGAAATGTATCCAAGTGTGTTACTGATAGGATGCTAACATTGTGTAATACAAATGTATCCAAGTGTGTTACAGATAATATGCTAACATTGTGTAATAAAAATGTATTACTGTGTGTTACAGGCAGGATGTTGACATTGTGTAAAGGAAATGTATCCAAGTGTGTTACAGATAGTATGCTGACATTGTGTAATGGGAATGTATCCAAGTGTGTTACAGATATGATGCTGACATTGAGTAATGGAAACGTTTCAACAGCTTCTTATTATGTTATTTTCAAAGTAAAGTTGTCTTACCAGTTTACAAAAAAAAAAAAAAACGTATCGGACCGATGACTTTGATATCTTAATATGCAAATTTGGTTAGGAAGGAACGTGACTCTTATTGATTAATGAAAATGTAATCCCCATTCTAAGTTTTGGCAATTATCTTTATGAATTAAATATTGTTCTATAAATAGATACATACATAAAGTATTTGTCTTTTATTTTTTTCGTGAATGGGGAAGAATGCTGTAAGGTATTCAGAGGCTCAAACACATAAAACACTTCTTGATGGTAATTGATGACTGCAGACGTAAATGTTGTACCGCTTCTTCCAAAACTCAGTAATAGGACCTGTTGTCTTGTAGAGGAACCATCTAGCACTGACAATGCCTTAGTTCTATCGCAGCTACAAGAGCTAAAGGGAGATGTCTTTACAATCACTGTTAAACAAAATGATCACAATACATTTTACACTAAAAATAACAACAACAAAAAAAAAACATATAAGCTTACTATGTAAT
The DNA here is from genome assembly GCA_949126835.1 of Anisus vortex. Classification (NCBI taxonomy): domain Eukaryota; kingdom Metazoa; phylum Mollusca; class Gastropoda; family Planorbidae; genus Anisus; species Anisus vortex. The sequence continues at coordinate 15,999,712 of OX421503.1, read as the reverse complement.
AACACAGATACTTTCAAAATGAAGATACCATAGGGCTTTTAAAAACAAAAAGGGGTTATAATTTTTTTGCTATACCAACTGACAAACATATTATTTTCTATGTATTTCTATTTTGTATACGAAATATTTTGAAAACTGAATAAGTTTAAAACTTATAAAATGCTGCAAAATATACTTTTCTAGTTTGTGACTTCATTACTTCTAATCAATAACTGGATATTTTGAAAAAAACATATAGTAGATCATTACTGTACAAAGGTATCATTTTTGTCTTCATATCAAGGCTTGCAGAACCGGATACCCGAGAACTGAATTATAACATGTTTAAATATCGATTATAAAAGTATAATTTTAATCTTTAAAAAAAAAAAAGAAAATAAAAAAAAGTATGCTATACTTTTTATCATTGTTTTAAACAAAATTGTTTCTTATGACAACAAAAATACATTAACGATAACAACTTCAACAAGACTGAATATATATATATATATATATATATATATATGTATATATATATATATAGTGCTTTTTTGAAACGGTACGCACCGGTACCGCGTACCGGCACCTTTTTCAATATAAGTAAAAAAATTATGACTTTTCTTGTATTGTAACGTTTATTATTAATTTATTATATTATTAATTTGTTAAAATGGAAATATTTTAAAATTGCGCGCAACAAAAATAAAAATATAAAATGCGAAACTGCTTTAAAAGTTAGGCAATCCATCACTGAGTACCAGCACCTATTTTTTTACAAAAAAAAGCAATGTATATAGATATATATAGCCTATATATATATATAGCCTATATATATATCCTTATATATAATACAATCAACTGATCTTTTCCAAAGTGTTATAACTGTTATTCAATTATATAAGTTTAAAAAAGGTGACATGAAAGAAAACTTCCAAAACAATGTTTTAAGTAAAAGCTATTTATTAAACTGATAGATTAGTAAGGTAATAATGTAATGTTGTCATGCAACCAATTATGTATACTAACTTGTTCGTAAATCTTGTATCCACCTACATACATAAAATATACTGAAGAAGATGATAATTGACAAGATGAACTTTTTTTTTTTCGTAACTCTTTTTAAACGCATGTTCACTTCTGGCGATTTCTGCAGATAAAGTTAAAGTGAATACATTACAAGACAACGAGCTACACATACGTTATCTGATAGATCTTGATCGAATAAATGTTCTTTTAAAATTGCATATTTTAATGGCATACGGCACCATAGCCAGAATTGGCACCCAAAGGAATTTGCTAGTGCATATGGTGCACCCTCCACTGCAGCCCACCAGCCCGCTCCTCACCCCATTCCAATAAAAAGAAGACTACATACGTTGGTAAATAAATTTGCATTGATTTACAAAATGAAGAAAATAAAAAACATTTATTTTTAATAAATGAGATTCTGTTTTACAAATGTTACATTTTAAGTATGAAAAAAAAAAAAGAAATGAATGTTTGAAAGGAAGAGGAAAATGAATGAAGTAGGAAATGAACGAACAAGGAAACATGAATGGTGTTGGAAGAGAAATGTGCGATGTGTTTATGAGAGTAAACAACAGCATGATGGGAGAAAGAGTGAAAGTATGTGAGATTAATTCATTAGGGAGATGTTGAGGAAACGTAAAAAGATAAATATAATTAATTCACTATTACCTCTAGAAAGAGAAGGTTGGTCTTGTAGTCTGTATTTAATTCACTGTTACCTCTGGAAATATAAAGTTAATCTTGTAGTCTATATTTAGTTCACTTTTAAGTCTGGAAAGATAAGTTTGGTCTTGTAGTCTGTATTTAATTCACTGTTACCTCTGGAAATATAAGTTTGGTCTTGTAGTCTGTATTTAAATCACTGTTACCTCTGGAAATATAAAGTTGATCTTGTAGTCTATATTTAGTTCACTGTTACCTCTGGAAAGATAAGTTTGGTCTTGCAGTCTGTATTTATTTCACTGTTACCTCTGGAAAGATAAGTTTGGTCTTGTAGTCTGTATTTAATTCACTGTTACCTCTGGAAATATAAAGTTGATCTTGTAGTGTATATTTAGTTCACTGTTACCTCTAGAAAGATAAGGTTTGGTCTTGTAGTCTTTATTTAGTTTACTATTACCTCTGGAAAGATAAGTTTGGTCTTGTAGTTTATATTTAGTTCACTGTTACCTCTGGAAAGATAAGTTTGGTCTTCTAGTCTTTATTTAGTTCACTGTTACCTCTGGAAAGATAAGTTTGGTCTTCTAGTCTTTATTTAGTTCACTGTTACCTCTGGAAAGAGAAGGTTGGTCTTGTAGTCTATAATCCTCGTTGAGCAGATGTTAATATTTAGTCACTTGGATTGCGTGTACTTAGTGATTTTCAGAAAGGATTATTTTAAAATGTTAAAAACTATGAATCTAACTATTGTTTTATATTGAAAATGACCCAAAACCTCAATATTTAAAGTTCTATTCGTCATACACCAGGAAAGTTGGTGTGCACAAAATATCATCATTGGACGCACTATATGATAGAAACGTGTTAATATAGTCAACTTTATAAGTAAAATGTTTTTAACTTTTCATTGATTTCTGATGGGTACCTGACATAAGTTGGGCAAAGTAAAGGCAGATGGAATTACACTGGCTACACAACCTATAGTATGTCGTATTGTATATCATTGTATAATTTCAACATGTTTGAATAAGATACTGAGGACTGTCAGTTGAAGTTGTGATGTTTTTCAAAGACCTATTTAAATACGTTTTTTTGTGTATTTACAATGACAGGGTCAAAAAGTTCTGGCCTGTTTCACACTGTTTGGCTACTGGAAAAGAATATCATTGAAATTGGACATAATTTGCCGTGATATCAACTAAAAAACTTTCTTTTTTTATACATTGTTTATTAGATACCAACAGTGAGTTGAAAAAAAACTGGAATGAATATGTTTAGAAATGTCTTCTATTCTCAAATACTGACGATCATTTCATTATACATTCGTGTGTTTGAGAACAGATGTATTTGCTCTAAGTGTGGCTTGTTGTTCAACGTACAATTGTGAACAGATTTTCTCATACATAAAAGTTGTATTAAACCTACAAAGAAATCTTATAACACTTGAACACCTAGAAACCTAATTGAACATTAAATTGTTAAAAAATTAGGGCATACCTGATATAAACCTTTTTAGTTTGACCCCGGAAAAGAGGCGTGGTCTTGAGACTCACTGATATATATTTCTTTTGGGGGCACACAGATATTTGTTTCTTCTTTCCATATAGTATTTTACTAAAGGTGTTGAGGGTTTTTAATTTTATTATAGTTGTTTTTGAAATTTAAACCATAAAAACATATGGAGACCTTAAACTAAGAACCTAGGAAGGGAAATGTTAAAAAATAACGTTTAGAGCTTCTTTTCTTTTTTAATAAAAATTTTTTTTAGACCTGGACTCTATGCTTTGGACCTTAATATTATGGTCGATTCTACCGTGATCACTGTGTCATTACTTTTTGTTCGAGTTTCTTCAATGTAAAAAAAAAATTACGTTTAGAACTAGTTTTGTATCGAAAAAATAATAATTAGGCCTATAATGCTTTTATTACTGTCGGTTATTCAAGCTATTGCTTAACTTAGCTCTAGACCTAGATCGCTCGTTTTGATTAATGAAAAGGCAAATATAATTCTAGATATATTTTATGTTGAATGTTTGATAGAGACAGAGGCAAGAGCCGATGCATCTTCACTAATATAAAAACCATAGCCATAGCCATAGCAAATATTATGTTAAATTTTAAAAATATATATATTGTTCGTAGGAAGAGGCTAATATAATAATATAGTCTATAGAGGCCTATGTCGTATAGTCGGTCCTATGACCGTATGTCGGCGTAGGCCTATGGCCTATGTTTTCCATATTGAATATGATAGGCCTATAGATATATAGGCTTATTCATATTGTCATTTCATTATTCCTATGCATGAAATATTATTCAATAACAGGCCTATAACTAAAAATTCATGAAGAAAACACGCACCTGTTTGCAAATATCAAATATATAGCATAGCCTACCTTCACATTCGCTTAATTATTTCATGCAATCGCAATCGGTTAATCAACACTTTTCTATAGTAAATAGTAAATAGTTTCAATTGTTTAATAGTTTAAACTGTTTAAGCTTATAACCTTTAGGCTACTATAATAGGCTAATAGTAATAGGCTAATAGTAATAGGCCTAGGCCTATAGGCAGGCTAATAATTAGGCCTATTATAGTAAACTATATATGATAGGCCGATTCGATATGCTATATTATTTAAAACATAGCTATTATAAGCCTATCCTATCAGCCTATAAGCCATAAGCCTATATTTATAATTTATATAGGCCTTTCGGCTACTTTAGCTTAGCCTATTAGGGCATATAATATATAGCCTATAGCTAGGTCTAGGCCTACTAATAAATATGTTTTAATCTCGCTTAACTACTTCTACATACAATATTTTAACGATAAAACCCCAGAACAAGTCAAACAATAGCATAGGCCTATGGGACATAGACCTAGGCCTTTTCAGAATCAAACTGTGATGAGCTTAAGTTACTTAACTTTGGCTTTTCAAGGTTCTTTTGTGACATCGAAATCGAACGATAAAAAAAATAAAAAAAAATAAAAGTTACGATTTCTATTGCTACAAATAATAACTTAATACAATATAGCTTACGCGATGATACTTCAACACAACAAAGCTTTATAAATATATAACTATTTTAAATTTTATTTGTATGCTTAAAGACGATTTACTGATCGCTCGACGCCAATCTGTATTAACATGGTGACATGGTAACCATAGACGCATTAGGCCTAGAATGTATAATACATGTTTTTTGGGGTTAAAAACTGGTTCAAATGGTAAAAGAAAAGTACAGTTCGCTCCCTAGCTTCTGGGTATAAAGTTTTTATGAATTAGTTTTTTTGTAAAATGAAAAGCTAATATAATTACGCCTAAAAACCACTAAAAACCCCCAGTAAAATAACAAAGGCGAAGAAGGTTTTATTGACAACTTCTGTACCCTAGCCACTGCGCATGCGTAGACATTGACCTCTTTTTTGGAATAATTTATAAAATGAAAAGGTCTATTGAACAATAAACGTTGAGAATGCAAGGACAAATCTTGTTGCTGGTTTTCCTGGTCTTGTTATTATAACCCCTTCTATGCCCGGATGATGCTAAGTTGCTTGTTTTCCTGGTTTTGTTAAGTCAATCCCTTCTATGCCCGGATGCTATTTAGAAAGAAGAGTAGTTATATGCATTTATTCTCGCATATGGAATAAGAAAAGTGTTTTTGTCTTTATGTTTATTTCAGCATTGTAACAGATTGTTATTTTGATGTATTTATAACTTATGAAGCATACTGTTTGTTATATTGTTTTCATTACTTCATCAATATGTTGAGTCCATGACAATTAATCATTTATTATAACTTCTAAGTACTTTGCATTTTTAGTTTGGGTTAGGTCGTTGCCATGAATGAAGTAGATTGTAAATATTTGTTTCTTTTATTTTATTTTCTTAATAATGGGCAGACATGGTGGCAAATGGAAGAGAAAAAAGAAGGAATGCTTTTAAAAATGTCCTCTAACAATACCTATAGTACCACTTTAGTTTGTTAGTCAACACTTCATTGAAAAAAAATACTTTCCTAGAAAACCTCAATAAGCCTTTGTTTATTTGATATTTTAAAATATTGATAAGCTCTACCATTCCCTCAGCGAAAACCTAATTGTCATTCCAATCTAAATAATTTTCTTGTATTACTTTATAGTCTAGTATCAAATCAAATACATTCACATAATCTTTATGTATAGCTGATAACTTATACAACTACACTGTTTAAATAATATAAATTATTTCTCTGGTATATTGTAGTAAAAGGCAACTATTCTATAATTCTATTATGTGTGTATACATTTTCTCTTAATAAATTACCTTTAAAGAAAACAGGAAAAAAACTCAACTAAATGCGAGACTAGTCTTAACCTCGAACAGATGCGAGTTACGGAGTATTTGTAACTTAGTTTAACATAATATAAGGTGACATAAAAAGTATTTTATAATGATAATATACCTACAGATTACTCAAATGTGTTTTTCTGAAGATATTTTATCGAAAGTGTAATGCAAAACAAATAACAGTACTTACTTTACAGACGCTAACTGTATGTAGGGCCTTCGACTTCATGTTCACTTGAGTGTATATATTTGCAATTCTAAGGTAAATTATTGAAATCTCCAGAGTTTGAGCAATGTTATATTAGTTTAAGTAAGTTAAATTTGTTGTAATTATTTTTGGTAGAAATCCATACAACTGTACATAATTAAAGTAGAAATTGTTGTACTTGTTGAAACATTAGTTAATTTTGAATGTTAACTGGAAAATATATGTCCATCTTGTTATAGAACCACAATTACCCTTAAGTAATGATACTTTTATAATCTAATCATGCCACTTAGACATGTTTTACTCTATTCTTACACCTTAACTTGTCCTTGATTGATGTGTTAAATGTTAAAGGGCAAACATAGGTGTCAACAAAATATGTGTTAGCGTAAGCACGAAAAATGTACCATGTTGGGTATCACCATAATATTTATGGTACATTATTTCTTTCGTTGGGTGAGGGCGTGTCATGTATTAACATCTCCCTCTCAACGTGAGTTTTGTGGGCGGTACTAAAGCCTGGACTGTTCTAAGAATCCACTCTCCTGCCGACCTCAAATTCTCGGAATGGCTAGGAATAGTCTATTATTTCTCGTACAGGGGCGTTTATGTTAAAACTATCATTTTTATTATGAGTTTTGTAATGGTACCATTATTTTCACCCCTCCTAGTATTAGGTGTGTTCCCCGCTCTCCTCCATAGTATTTAAGGCTAGGCAGCTAGTAGTTTGTATAGACTCTTTTGCAGAGTTTTGTACAGAGCTAACGCTTGTGTTGGCACTATATTCTTCTAACTGTATATATTATTCATATTGTTTATAATATATTTGCACATATCATCTGAATTAAATTATCAACAACATTTACACTGAAGCTTCCTCGTCAATTTATTATTGTTGTTTCATTGTTTACAATACGATATATTTATTTACAACTACAACGTCAAGGAAAGGAACTGTTAGAACGCAAATCCTGAAATTGTGCCCAGGAAAAAAAGGAGAGTTCGTGTAATACTGAAATATATATAAGTAATAATAACCAAAGTCTACCCTAGGACGAACGAGAAGTATCAACAAAATTTACACGGCTCTGACCACAAGGGGATTGTGGTCGTAACATTATGTTTCGTGTTTGTTGATTTTAGTGTTTGTTGATTTTAGTGTTTGCTGAGTTTAGTTTGGCTCCTATATTAACTTTAAATCTGTTGTTTCTTAAAATTTCAGAACTTTTTGTTCACAATTTCAGCTCAAGTTGTAGGGTTACTTAGTCCGTTCGAAATTAGGTCTACGTATGCATCACGTAATGAATTCCAATGTTCAAGTCTTTGTTGATTGTAAAACTTTTTCTTCATTTACTTGTATTATATTTTTTTATTATTACATGTTTGAAATAAAACTATATTATTTTGTGTTTTTTGTTTTCACTCTTTGAACTATCTTTTGTGTAGAATAAAAACTCATATAATCATTTTCATTATATAATGTCGAATGTGAATTTATGTATTGTATATTTTATAACTATGATGTGACTATTTATAATGTGAGGCCGGCATATTCTGCGGTCAGTACAGTGGACTGCATGTCAATGTGACTGTTGTGTTAACTAACTTCAGTTTACAACAATATTATGTTGTTTATGATGCTAGATAGAACGATGTATACCATATACAATGATATAAAATAAAGTATAAACTATTTTAATTGACAAGCGTAGAACTTTTATTTGTCCAACTATAAGTATTAATAAGAAATTTAAGTTTGTTTTCCGATTGTTTATCGGAAATAGTGCACTAGCTGATAATTGCACACAAAACTTTAAGGGGCATGGTGGCCCGACAGCTGACTAAACGAAGATCTTGGGTTCAAATCTTGGTAAAGGCTGGGTTTGTTCCCAGGTCTTTAAGTGTCAGAGAGTTTACACAGCTTCGATAGGAACATGAAAGTTAGGAAAAAAGTTAAAGACCACTGGTGGCCACACAATCTCGTAGAATGCCACATACTCATGAGCAGGTTTCTTTACATACCATATTGATCAAATCGGTCTGACGGAATTAATTTTACAACTTACTTTGATTACTTTAACATTACTTTAAAAGTTATAGCTCAAATCAACTTAGTTTGATTACTTTAACCTTGCTTTAAAAGATATGGCTCAAATCAACTTACTTTGATTACTTTAACATTACTTTAAAAGTTATGGCTTAAATCAACTTACTTTGATTACTTTAACATTACTTTAAAAGTTGTGGCTCAAATCAACTTGCTTTGATTACTTTAACATTACTTTAAAAGTTATGGCTCAAATCAAGAATAACATCAAATAGTACTATTAAATAGTCCCTAATATTTTTTATTCCTTCTCTATTTCTGACTTTTGTATTTTGAAATCGAAACGAATCTTTTAGCCTGAGGATATTAAAATTACTTATTTATTTGTCTGTGTTTGTGTGTGTGATAAAATCGGAATAGAATTGGTTGGCCTTTGATGTTTTCGATCCTGTATAATCTATGATTAAATTGAGACACTTTTGACTGACGAGCGAATCTGTCAAACAAACGAAAGATTGATTCCCATTTTTTCTTCATTTATTAAAATTATTGTAAAACGTTGACGCCAAAATTATCTTGACCTCCCACCACCAACAATTGTCAAACTTTTTAACCCGCGACTATCCCAATGTTTCGACATAGTAAATGGACGACCCCGTATTGGCGTATGTCATGTTACAATTATTCTTTGGTAAAATATTATAGTCTGACGTAATAATGAACTTGATAATTGAAAATGTACGTTTTAAACTTTCAGATCGTTGTTATATTATGTTTAGAAATTTGGATTTGACATGATAAAAAATACATTTAATTCTAAAGCTTAAGGCTGAACATAACTACTTTTTAAAAGTATATTTTCAACTATACAGGAAATATTTTTTGGCTTCTACAGTACGATTGACATTTTTTGGTTTATACACGTTCCCATAGCCACGTAAGAATAAATCCATAAAAGTTGACGTCTACAATAGCTTTTTTACAACATATGTTGATAATCCTTCAACTATACAACTAATGAAGCCCCCCCCCCACACACACAAACACAGCAGTATATGTCTAACCAAAAAGCAATATTTCATAAAGTTAAAATTTGTTAGAATTGCAAATATATACACTCAAGTGAACATGAAGTCGAAGGCCCTACATACAGTTAGCGTCTGTAAAGTAAGTACTGTTATTTGTTTTGCATTACACTTTCGATAAAATATCTTCAGAAAAACACATTTGAGTAATCTGTAGGTATATTATCATTATAAAATACTTTTTATGTCACCTTATATTATGTTAAACTAAGTTACAAATACTCCGTAACTCGCATCTGTTCGAGGTTAAGACTAGTCTCGCATTTAGTTGAGTTTTTTTCCTGTTTTCTTTAAAGGTAATTTATTAAGAGAAAATGTATACACACATAATAGAATTATAGAATAGTTGCCTTTTACTACAATATACCAGAGAAATAATTTATATTATTTAAACAGTGTAGTTGTATAAGTTATCAGCTATACATAAAGATTATGTGAATGTATTTGATTTGATACTAGACTATAAAGTAATACAAGAAAATTATTTAGATTGGAATGACAATTAGGTTTTCGCTGAGGGAATGGTAGAGCTTATCAATATTTTAAAATATCAAATAAACAAAGGCTTATTGAGGTTTTCTAGGAAAGTATTTTTTTTCAATGAAGTGTTGACTAACAAACTAAAGTGGTACTATAGGTATTGTTAGAGGACATTTTTAAAAGCATTCCTTCTTTTTTCTCTTCCATTTGCCACCATGTCTGCCCATTATTAAGAAAATAAAATAAAAGAAACAAATATTTACAATCTACTTCATTCATGGCAACGACCTAACCCAAACTAAAAATGCAAAGTACTTAGAAGTTATAATAAATGATTAATTGTCATGGACTCAACATATTGATGAAGTAATGAAAACAATATAACAAACAGTATGCTTCATAAGTTATAAATACATCAAAATAACAATCTGTTACAATGCTGAAATAAACATAAAGACAAAAACACTTTTCTTATTCCATATGCGAGAATAAATGCATATAACTACTCTTCTTTCTAAATAGCATCCGGGCATAGAAGGGATTGACTTAACAAAACCAGGAAAACAAGCAACTTAGCATCATCCGGGCATAGAAGGGGTTATAATAACAAGACCAGGAAAACCAGCAACAAGATTTGTCCTTGCATTCTCAACGTTTATTGTTCAATAGACCTTTTCATTTTATAAATTATTCCAAAAAAGAGGTCAATGTCTACGCATGCGCAGTGGCTAGGGTACAGAAGTTGTCAATAAAACCTTCTTCGCCTTTGTTATTTTACTGGGGGTTTTTAGTGGTTTTTAGGCGTAATTATATTAGCTTTTCATTTTACAAAAAAACTAATTCATAAAAACTTTATACCCAGAAGCTAGGGAGCGAACTGTACTTTTCTTTTACCATTTGAACCAGTTTTTAACCCCAAAAAACATGTATTATACATTCTAGGCCTAATGCGTCTATGGTTACCATGTCACCATGTTAATACAGATTGGCGTCGAGCGATCAGTAAATCGTCTTTAAGCATACAAATAAAATTTAAAATAGTTATATATTTATAAAGCTTTGTTGTGTTGAAGTATCATCGCGTAAGCTATATTGTATTAAGTTATTATTTGTAGCAATAGAAATCGTAACTTTTATTTTTTTTTATTTTTTTTATCGTTCGATTTCGATGTCACAAAAGAACCTTGAAAAGCCAAAGTTAAGTAACTTAAGCTCATCACAGTTTGATTCTGAAAAGGCCTAGGTCTATGTCCCATAGGCCTATGCTATTGTTTGACTTGTTCTGGGGTTTTATCGTTAAAATATTGTATGTAGAAGTAGTTAAGCGAGATTAAAACATATTTATTAGTAGGCCTAGACCTAGCTATAGGCTATATATTATATGCCCTAATAGGCTAAGCTAAAGTAGCCGAAAGGCCTATATAAATTATAAATATAGGCTTATGGCTTATAGGCTGATAGGATAGGCTTATAATAGCTATGTTTTAAATAATATAGCATATCGAATCGGCCTATCATATATAGTTTACTATAATAGGCCTAATTATTAGCCTGCCTATAGGCCTAGGCCTATTACTATTAGCCTATTACTATTAGCCTATTATAGTAGCCTAAAGGTTATAAGCTTAAACAGTTTAAACTATTAAACAATTGAAACTATTTACTATTTACTATAGAAAAGTGTTGATTAACCGATTGCGATTGCATGAAATAATTAAGCGAATGTGAAGGTAGGCTATGCTATATATTTGATATTTGCAAACAGGTGCGTGTTTTCTTCATGAATTTTTAGTTATAGGCCTGTTATTGAATAATATTTCATGCATAGGAATAATGAAATGACAATATGAATAAGCCTATATATCTATAGGCCTATCATATTCAATATGGAAAACATAGGCCATAGGCCTACGCCGACATACGGTCATAGGACCGACTATACGACATAGGCCTCTATAGACTATATTATTATATTAGCCTCTTCCTACGAACAATATATATATTTTTAAAATTTAACATAATATTTGCTATGGCTATGGCTATGGTTTTTATATTAGTGAAGATGCATCGGCTCTTGCCTCTGTCTCTATCAAACATTCAACATAAAATATATCTAGAATTATATTTGCCTTTTCATTAATCAAAACGAGCGATCTAGGTCTAGAGCTAAGTTAAGCAATAGCTTGAATAACCGACAGTAATAAAAGCATTATAGGCCTAATTATTATTTTTTCGATACAAAACTAGTTCTAAACGTAATTTTTTTTTTACATTGAAGAAACTCGAACAAAAAGTAATGACACAGTGATCACGGTAGAATCGACCATAATATTAAGGTCCAAAGCATAGAGTCCAGGTCTAAAAAAAATTTTTATTAAAAAAGAAAAGAAGCTCTAAACGTTATTTTTTAACATTTCCCTTCCTAGGTTCTTAGTTTAAGGTCTCCATATGTTTTTATGGTTTAAATTTCAAAAACAACTATAATAAAATTAAAAACCCTCAACACCTTTAGTAAAATACTATATGGAAAGAAGAAACAAATATCTGTGTGCCCCCAAAAGAAATATATATCAGTGAGTCTCAAGACCACGCCTCTTTTCCGGGGTCAAACTAAAAAGGTTTATATCAGGTATGCCCTAATTTTTTAACAATTTAATGTTCAATTAGGTTTCTAGGTGTTCAAGTGTTATAAGATTTCTTTGTAGGTTTAATACAACTTTTATGTATGAGAAAATCTGTTCACAATTGTACGTTGAACAACAAGCCACACTTAGAGCAAATACATCTGTTCTCAAACACACGAATGTATAATGAAATGATCGTCAGTATTTGAGAATAGAAGACATTTCTAAACATATTCATTCCAGTTTTTTTTCAACTCACTGTTGGTATCTAATAAACAATGTATAAAAAAAGAAAGTTTTTTAGTTGATATCACGGCAAATTATGTCCAATTTCAATGATATTCTTTTCCAGTAGCCAAACAGTGTGAAACAGGCCAGAACTTTTTGACCCTGTCATTGTAAATACACAAAAAAACGTATTTAAATAGGTCTTTGAAAAACATCACAACTTCAACTGACAGTCCTCAGTATCTTATTCAAACATGTTGAAATTATACAATGATATACAATACGACATACTATAGGTTGTGTAGCCAGTGTAATTCCATCTGCCTTTACTTTGCCCAACTTATGTCAGGTACCCATCAGAAATCAATGAAAAGTTAAAAACATTTTACTTATAAAGTTGACTATATTAACACGTTTCTATCATATAGTGCGTCCAATGATGATATTTTGTGCACACCAACTTTCCTGGTGTATGACGAATAGAACTTTAAATATTGAGGTTTTGAGTCATTTTCAATATAAAACAATAGTTAGATTCATAGTTTTTAACATTTTAAAATAATCCTTTCTGAAAATCACTAAGTACACGCAATCCAAGTGACTAAATATTAACATCTGCTCAACGAGGATTATAGACTACAAGACCAACCTTCTCTTTCCAGAGGTAACAGTGAACTAAATAAAGACTAGAAGACCAAACTTATCTTTCCAGAGGTAACAGTGAACTAAATAAAGACTAGAAGACCAAACTTATCTTTCCAGAGGTAACAGTGAACTAAATATAAACTACAAGACCAAACTTATCTTTCCAGAGGTAATAGTAAACTAAATAAAGACTACAAGACCAAACCTTATCTTTCTAGAGGTAACAGTGAACTAAATATACACTACAAGATCAACTTTATATTTCCAGAGGTAACAGTGAATTAAATACAGACTACAAGACCAAACTTATCTTTCCAGAGGTAACAGTGAAATAAATACAGACTGCAAGACCAAACTTATCTTTCCAGAGGTAACAGTGAACTAAATATAGACTACAAGATCAACTTTATATTTCCAGAGGTAACAGTGATTTAAATACAGACTACAAGACCAAACTTATATTTCCAGAGGTAACAGTGAATTAAATACAGACTACAAGACCAAACTTATCTTTCCAGACTTAAAAGTGAACTAAATATAGACTACAAGATTAACTTTATATTTCCAGAGGTAACAGTGAATTAAATACAGACTACAAGACCAACCTTCTCTTTCTAGAGGTAATAGTGAATTAATTATATTTATCTTTTTACGTTTCCTCAACATCTCCCTAATGAATTAATCTCACATACTTTCACTCTTTCTCCCATCATGCTGTTGTTTACTCTCATAAACACATCGCACATTTCTCTTCCAACACCATTCATGTTTCCTTGTTCGTTCATTTCCTACTTCATTCATTTTCCTCTTCCTTTCAAACATTCATTTCTTTTTTTTTTTTCATACTTAAAATGTAACATTTGTAAAACAGAATCTCATTTATTAAAAATAAATGTTTTTTATTTTCTTCATTTTGTAAATCAATGCAAATTTATTTACCAACGTATGTAGTCTTCTTTTTATTGGAATGGGGTGAGGAGCGGGCTGGTGGGCTGCAGTGGAGGGTGCACCATATGCACTAGCAAATTCCTTTGGGTGCCAATTCTGGCTATGGTGCCGTATGCCATTAAAATATGCAATTTTAAAAGAACATTTATTCGATCAAGATCTATCAGATAACGTATGTGTAGCTCGTTGTCTTGTAATGTATTCACTTTAACTTTATCTGCAGAAATCGCCAGAAGTGAACATGCGTTTAAAAAGAGTTACGAAAAAAAAAAAGTTCATCTTGTCAATTATCATCTTCTTCAGTATATTTTATGTATGTAGGTGGATACAAGATTTACGAACAAGTTAGTATACATAATTGGTTGCATGACAACATTACATTATTACCTTACTAATCTATCAGTTTAATAAATAGCTTTTACTTAAAACATTGTTTTGGAAGTTTTCTTTCATGTCACCTTTTTTAAACTTATATAATTGAATAACAGTTATAACACTTTGGAAAAGATCAGTTGATTGTATTATATATAAGGATATATATATAGGCTATATATATATATAGGCTATATATATCTATATACATTGCTTTTTTTTGTAAAAAAATAGGTGCTGGTACTCAGTGATGGATTGCCTAACTTTTAAAGCAGTTTCGCATTTTATATTTTTATTTTTGTTGCGCGCAATTTTAAAATATTTCCATTTTAACAAATTAATAATATAATAAATTAATAATAAACGTTACAATACAAGAAAAGTCATAATTTTTTTACTTATATTGAAAAAGGTGCCGGTACGCGGTACCGGTGCGTACCGTTTCAAAAAAGCACTATATATATATATATACATATATATATATATATATATATATATATATTCAGTCTTGTTGAAGTTGTTATCGTTAATGTATTTTTGTTGTCATAAGAAACAATTTTGTTTAAAACAATGATAAAAAGTATAGCATACTTTTTTTTATTTTCTTTTTTTTTTTTAAAGATTAAAATTATACTTTTATAATCGATATTTAAACATGTTATAATTCAGTTCTCGGGTATCCGGTTCTGCAAGCCTTGATATGAAGACAAAAATGATACCTTTGTACAGTAATGATCTACTATATGTTTTTTTCAAAATATCCAGTTATTGATTAGAAGTAATGAAGTCACAAACTAGAAAAGTATATTTTGCAGCATTTTATAAGTTTTAAACTTATTCAGTTTTCAAAATATTTCGTATACAAAATAGAAATACATAGAAAATAATATGTTTGTCAGTTGGTATAGCAAAAAAATTATAACCCCTTTTTGTTTTTAAAAGCCCTATGGTATCTTCATTTTGAAAGTATCTGTGTTATTACATAGTAAGCTTATATGTTTTTTTTTTGTTGTTGTTATTTTTAGTGTAAAATGTATTGTGATCATTTTGTTTAACAGTGATTGTAAAGACATCTCCCTTTAGCTCTTGTAGCTGCGATAGAACTAAGGCATTGTCAGTGCTAGATGGTTCCTCTACAAGACAACAGGTCCTATTACTGAGTTTTGGAAGAAGCGGTACAACATTTACGTCTGCAGTCATCAATTACCATCAAGAAGTGTTTTATGTGTTTGAGCCTCTGAATACCTTACAGCATTCTTCCCCATTCACGAAAAAAATAAAAGACAAATACTTTATGTATGTATCTATTTATAGAACAATATTTAATTCATAAAGATAATTGCCAAAACTTAGAATGGGGATTACATTTTCATTAATCAATAAGAGTCACGTTCCTTCCTAACCAAATTTGCATATTAAGATATCAAAGTCATCGGTCCGATACGTTTTTTTTTTTTTTGTAAACTGGTAAGACAACTTTACTTTGAAAATAACATAATAAGAAGCTGTTGAAACGTTTCCATTACTCAATGTCAGCATCATATCTGTAACACACTTGGATACATTCCCATTACACAATGTCAGCATACTATCTGTAACACACTTGGATACATTTCCTTTACACAATGTCAACATCCTGCCTGTAACACACAGTAATACATTTTTATTACACAATGTTAGCATATTATCTGTAACACACTTGGATACATTTGTATTACACAATGTTAGCATCCTATCAGTAACACACTTGGATACATTTCTATTACACAATGTTAGCATATTATCTGTAACACACTTGGATACATTTGTATTACACAATGTTAGCATCCTATCAGTAACACACTTGGATACATTTCTATTACACAATGTTAGCATTCTATATGTAACTACACTTGAATATATTTCCATTACATAATGTTAGCATCCGATCTATAACACATTTGGATACATTTCCATTACACAATATCAGCATCCTATCTGAAACACACTTGGATACAGTACTATTAAAAAAAATGTCCTAATAGTGCTGAGGTTTAGAACGTCATAACCGTCAACAGTTTTACTAGTTTTTAAAAGTAATCATACAAGTTTGATAGAATATGAAAATGTATTTACAATGACACAGTGCAGTTGTTACAACCCTAATACATAACACAGGCTAACCAAATTTGACGCCCAGAGTTGAGTGACATTTTAACTGCAGTAATTGTTTACAATAACAATTCCCTTGTAAAATAAACTGACAAATTTTGTATTTGTAATATTTTTTTCAGCAACACCTGGCCAAACAAATCTCTAGACATTATAGATTCATTCTTTACCTGTAATTTACTCATGGATAACATCTTTGTCTATAAGGATCCTTTATTCAGCTGGAGCAAGTCCCTTATAAAATTCTACTATTGTTTCAATGAGCAGGTAAGATTTTATATTTGCTCTTTGTTTTCAGTTTCTAGTGTTACGACCACTATCTAATAGTGGTCCGTGTAGTGTACATGATGTTCTATATTCTCGTTCGTCCTAGGGTTGGCGTTATATTTTATTTTATTTTATCTTCACCGCTACACTCTCTCTTTTTTTGTCCTTGGGTGCAAATTTGTGGTCTGACAGTTCCGTCACTAAACCAGCACTGGCAGATATTAGTATACCAACTTGGTATCACAAATATATATTAAGACATATATTGTAAATAACGATACGGTAAATTGAAAACAGTAACGAGGGTGTATAAAGTTCATTCAGTATAATTTTTAATCCATAAATAAAGCCGATTCTTGTAAATATATATATATATATATAATTACCGTGAGTTTGTTTATATGTTTGTTTATATAGATCTATATATTTATTCATTTATTTAATATATGTTTAAATAGTATATATTAAATGGAAACGTCCTCCAAAAGATATTTTTATTTTACGACGTATATTCATGAATGTGTTGATTAAAAAAATTCAAAATGTTATATCAAACTATGCAAATAAATATAAGCGTACAAATCAAATGGCCATTTCCGTTCATTTACTATGTTGAACGCGAGATTCACTATGTTGAACGCGAGGGTGTTATCGGATTGTCCTAATTCTGCTGTTGTTTTTTTTAATGTGGCGAGGCCTTTTTTTCAAAAGTTACGCACCGCAATTTGGCTTCGAGAGTTTAAATGGTGTAGGCCTAGGGTCGGCAACGTTTTGCTTATAGCGTGCCAAAATAGGATTGCTAAATCATTCAGCGTGCCAACAGCCTGAAAGTGAAAGTCAAACTACTCAAGTATATTATTTTTATAAGACAATGTATTTAGTGCTCTAGCAAGACCAATACCAAAAGAAAAGGAGCGTTAAAGATAATCAAAAAAGCATTTTATATTTAATAACAAATCAACCTGTTTGTTATTATCTTTTAAAATCCACTCATTACTAATACACAATTTCATTGTTCAACTAACACATTAATGGTTAATGAATCCCCATTTAAATGTCCTTGTCAAGATTTAATGTAATTATAATTCTAGTAATAGCTATAAATTCACTATAGTTTGATCTCAGCCTATCTGAGATTTCCACTAATGTAATTTATATTATTTAATTTTAGGTTAAAATTTGTGTGTCTGTAGCTAAGCGGAAGAGATAAGTAGTATTAATACGCACTGGGTAGTTAGCGTAATGTTTAGAATGTATATATAAATTCTTTAGTCATATGCTATTTATATAAATTTCAAATATCTTATTAGTTTGATCATTTTAAAGTTATAGATCTAAATTGTACGCCTTCTTATTTAAAAGGAAGCAACAACAAAAAACAAAAAAAAAAAAAATATTAAAGAAATCGGGTTGTTTCCTTTTAATTAAATCCTTTATATAGAGCGTTCTCAGTGGGCGGTGCTTAGTTTTTTAGTGACGTATTTGTGTAAATATAAGAACCCACTTGATGTACAAATATAACGTGGTGAAAGTGAAGTTGTTCTTTATCATGCAAAATTCACATCTGAATATTGGCTATCCTACTAAAAAATAAGTAGGTAAATAATAGTACTGTAGATTAATTGATTAATGTGATTAGACTAGGGCCGGCTAGACCTATTTACACTTTCAATTTCACTTTATAGGCCTACACTTTTAATGTTTCGTAGGCTAGGCTACGATGTAAAGTGATAGTGTTGGTGAATATGCTCTCTAGTCAAGTCACTAATAGGCTCACATCGTCTATGATCTATGTCTATGATAATAATAAAATAGCCTATTTTATTTAACATACATAATACAGCTTAAATCTTAATAAGACTTAAAACACAACACATCATTTAAAAAAAGCTCCAGCCTGTATGAAACTTTATTAATACAGCTGCCTTTAACACTTGTACACCATTACAGAAAGTAAACACAAATCACGTACCAAATCTGCGCTCTCATTAAAGTGCTTTTGGCTGGGAGAAAATGAGTAGTGTTAGGGCATACTTTCCTATTTTCTAAGACAACTTAAATAAAATACCCTTCACATTTCATTACCTAGTTATTCTTCTGCCTATGTTAGTAGCGCGCAGATGTACTAAACTTTCATTTAGTTTACAATTTTAAATCCCCAAAATAAAAATAATCCTTAATTATGCGCCCCCCCCAAAAAAAAAATAAAAATAAATAAATTCTGCGCCCTAAGCGTCCGCCTAGGTTGCCTATATGGACGAGTCGGCCCTACGATTCCGTGAATTTCAAAATTTTGCCTTTGTTCAGAAAACTCCGCATTAATGGCTTCAATGTATTTCTGAAAAAGCTAATTTGTCTTAATTTGGCTTAAATTAAGGAAATAGTTAAATGTTTCCAAATTGATTTCACGACAAGATATGTCAAATTTTAATGCACATCCATACCAGTGATCCAACACTCCAAGTGCTTTTCGACCCCATCCTTGTAAATGCAAGTTTAACTCACTGAGATGTATCGCTATCTTCTTCTTCTTCTGCCTTCTCGTCCCTTGCTTATCCTGTCTGGCCAACGAATACCAAGAATCCTTCTTAAACAGTTATTTATAAAAGACTGGAGTTTTTTTAATTTCGTGGCCGTGGTTCTCCAGGATTCGGCTCCATACAGCAGCACCGGTTTCACCATGGTGTTGAAGATCCTGATCTTTAGGTTGTTTCTCAGGTGTCTGGAGACCCAGACAATCCTGATCTATTGGAAGGCAGTTCGTGCCTTTCCCACCCTTGTTTTTATATCAGCATCTGTCCCACCTTGCTTGTCAACAATGCTGCCAAGATAGACAAAACTCTCAACTTCTTCTAGTGCTTCCTCTTCCAGCATAATGGGTGCAGTACTTGTGGCATTGACCTTGAGGACCTTACTCTTCCCTTTGTGTATATTAAGACCGATACGTGCAGAAGTGGCTGCAACACTGGTAGTTTTCTCCTGCATCTGCTGTTGGGTATGAGAGAGAAGGACAAGATCATCAGCAAAGTCAAGATCATCGAGTTTGTCCCACAAGGTCCATTGGATACCATTCCGCCTCTGGTGTGTGGATGTTTCATCACCCAGGAAACAGGAAAGGCGAAAGAAAGCATCCTTGTCTCACACCGGTCTTCATTTAAAAAGCATCTGTCAGCTGTTGGCCATGGACAACTCGGCAGGTCAATCCATCATAAGAGTTCCTGATAATGTCCACAATCTTCTGCGGCACTCCATAATGCCTCAACAGTCTCCAGAGGGTTTGCCTATCCACACTGTCGAAGGCTTTCTCGTAATTAACAAAGTTGACATAGAGAGGTGAATTCCACTCCAGTGACTGCTCTAGGATGATGCGCAGTGTTGCAATCTGGTCAGTACAGGATCTGCTGGTGTGGAAGCCGGCTTGCTGGTCTCGCAGCAGGGGGTCAACAGCATTTTTAATTCTGTTGAGCAGCACGCGGTTGAAGACTTTGCTTGGTATAGTCAGTAAGGTGATCCCTCTGTAGTTAGAGCAAGAACTTAGGTCGCCCTTCTTTGGGATTTTGATGAGGTATCCCTCCTTCCACTCAGAAGGGACATGGTCCTCCTCCCAGATCATTGTGAACAGGGGGTATAACATCTCCACACTGGTTTCTACGACAGTCTTGAGTGCCTCTGCTGGTATGCCATCAGGTCCAGAAGCTTTGCCATTTCTAAGTTGTTTGATGGCCGTGGGTATATCTTCTTTGGTGGGTGTGTTGCAGTCTATTAACATGTCGCTGTCAGCTGGCTGTATATCTGGTGGGTTCCTTGGTTCTGGCCTGTTAAGGAGCTCTTCAAAGTGTTCTTTCCATCTACCTCTCTGTTGCTCTTCGTTTGGTATATTTTACAATATTTGTCCTTCACTGGTCTCTCTGGCTTTGCAAATTTCCCAGATAGCTTCTTGATGGTAACAAAAGATTCCCGCATATTCCCCTGGTATGCTGCATCTTCTGCCTCTTTGGCAAGCATGTCTGCAAATTTCCTTGTGTCTGTCTTGATGTTTTTCTTTACAGTCCTATTGACTTCTGCATACTCTCTTTGGGACTTGGTTTTTTGTGCACGTGTACGGCTAGTGTTCAATTCTGCCTTCTTTCTTTTGCTCTCTTCTATTGTCTTCAGTGTCTCCGCTGCTATCCATTCTTTGTGCCCATGTTTCCTGCTCCCCAAAACTTCTTGACATGTTGACTGTACTGCTTTCTTTACTACTTTCCACTTTCCATCAATGGACTCTTCGTCTAGCATTTCACGTAAGATTTGGAACTTGCTAGAAAGAGTGATTTTGAACTCATCCTGTTTCTGTTTGTCGTTCAAGAGGGAGGTGTTGTAGTTCAATCTATGTGATGTCTGCTCTATGTTGTGTCTTTTCAATTTTAATTTTAACTGGGCCACTAGGAGATGGTGGTCTGAGGCAACGTCAGCTCCTCTCTTGACACGCACATCTTGGATAGATCGCCTGAATTTCTTCCCAATACACACATGGTCTATTCGGTTTGTCGTTCGGAGGTCAGGGGAGACCCACGTAGCCTTGTGTATACTTTTGTGCTGGAAGAAACTCCGCCTATGGCTAGATTGGTTGTGGCGCATAGGTCGGCGAATCTTTCACCGTTGTCGTTCATTTCACCCATTCCTTGCTTTCCCTTCATAACCTGTATTGTCGCCACCTATCTTGGCATTGAAGTCCCCCACGAGGATGATCATGATCTTCCTGGAACGACCCTGGACCACAGCTAGAATTCTGTCATAAAATGCATCCTTGTCCTCCTCTTCACTTTCATTGGTTGGTGCATAGCACTAGACGACTGATACCTCGCTTCTTCGTTCGGAAGGATGCTGTCAGGATTCTGGGCCCATGCGCCTTCCATCCGATGAGCGCTCTTTGAGCTGTCTTTGATAGCATCAAGACCACCCCCTGGATGTGTGGTGCATCGTCATCCTCGTGGCCTGAGAAAAGTATCAACTCTCCTGAGATCAGCCTCCTCTGTCTTGCTTCACTGATCCCAATTATGGCGATGTTATAATTTCTCATCTCAGCCGCTACTTGCCTGTCTCGTACATTGTTCTCACGTTCCAAGTTCCGATTGTGGCAGTGGTCCTGGTGGAGATGATGGAGGTCGGCCTATTAGCTTCCAGATTCTGGTTTTCACCACTCAGCGTCATATATTCCTCAGCTGGGAATCTATCCTCTCCCAGGACCGAAATGTCTTTGGTTTTTCTTCTTGTCGGCTTTTTTGTAACAAAATGTGTTTTTTTATGTGACAGGGTTGTTAGCCCTGTGCACAACCATGTATCACTCAGCCATTCCGAAACAAGTCAGTTCTCCGCATTTAATACCGGAATTGTTTTTGTTTTTAATCAAGATACACCTTAATTGCTTCCAGTCAAGATATCACTTTCTTTTAGAAGAGACTCGAGCAACTATAAACTTGACTATCTTAACAATAGATTTAATCACAGATCACAAGTCCAATGATGAAAGCTTTGCATATATGCATTTTTGAACTTAAGCAGTCGACGTCTAGTGTGATTCCGTTGTAGTTAACCAAGCAGCACCCATTAATTATGCAGAAGTATGTTTTATGTGAATTGCATTTTAAAAATCTCTTTCCAGGAGGTCTCTCGCGTGCTAATGAAAATCGTTCTGCGTAACAAGTCTGGCACGCGTGCCTTAGGTTGCCGACACCTGGTGTAGGCTACCTTAGAAAAAAAAAACGTATGACGTAATGTCTAATAAATCATTTCTTCTTTTAATTATACATGTTTACATTATATTTTAAGTAAAAGTAACCACATGTTTCAATTATTAAATGAATGTACGCCGCTATTGAGAGCATCCTTTGACAGACGACTTTCTACACTCTATAAATTAAATTATACTTATTATAAAAGACAAGTGACAAGTTATAAATGATTACTTTTAAATAGCAGAAGCCAGACAGCAACAATTTGTATGTATGTGCCAGGGCGACCGGACACAATAAAAAAAAAAACTAAATACCGAAATAAACATTATTAATAGGCCTAAATACAGAATGAAACGTTCTCAATACTGTTTTATTGATACAATAAGCAAGAACAACAATTAAATACCGAAAAAAATTGTTGTCACTATAGCTTTTTTTGCATTGGAATATTCTTTTTTTTTCTCTATAATTTACCTTCTTATTGTTTTGTATTTGTTATTTTTTTCTTTTAGATAGTATATTAATTGTCATGTATTAACATCGCCCAGCTCAACGCGAGTTTGTGGGCGGTACTAAAGCTTAGACTTCTGGGAATCCACTCTTGTGCTGACCTCAAATTCTCGGAAGGCTAAGAATGGTTTATTATTTCTCGTACAGGGGAGTTATATTAGAACTATCGTTTTTATTATGAGTTTTGTAAATGATACCATTATTTTCACCCCTCCTAGTAATAGGTCTAATCCCCGCACTACTCTGCGACTATTCAATGATTTGTTTAGTTATCAAGGCAGTCAGTTTCGAGAATAATAATGAGCACTTATATGAGCACTTATAAAGCGCATTTATCCATGCTATAATATCATGCTCAGTGCACTGTCATGACATAAAACACAAGAGCACAAATTAAACAATGATTACTTAAACAGATAAGACTTTGCTTCAGTTTGCTACAGTGAAATAGGTAAATTGTTCCATAATACTGGCGCCACTGACTCAAAGACTTGGAGCCTTGACTAACGACTGTGCACTTGAACGCAGATCTCTTGCTGGGGTATATTTTGTCAGAAGGTTCTAAAGATAGCAAGGTGCAGTGCCATCCAAGCAGATGAATGTCAGGGAGAGAAGCTTATTTTCAATTCGCTTCTGCACGGGGAGCCAGAGGAGATCCCGAAGTATAGGGGTGATGTGAGCGGACCTCTTGACCAGAGATCCTATGAATACAGCATTGTTTTGCACCTTTTGGAGTCTCTCAATCTGCTTTTTTGGAATTCCCCACAAGCAGCTGTTGCAATAATTGAGTCTTGAGAGAATACGAGTGACGGCAACGGCATTTGCTGTTTTCTTGTTTAGATGAGGTCGCAATTGACCTAAGGCTCGTAATTGCATAGAGCACGCCCGGACGACAGAGCTGACATGCGAAATCTTTGAAAGTTTACTGTCAATAAACAGGCCAAGATCTTTTACATAGACAGATATGGTAATTTCAGCAGTGCCAACTTTTACTGCTTCTAGCTTAGAGGTCTTAAGTTTAGCATGAGACCCACACAATATTGCCACTGTTTTATCATCGTTTAGCTTTAGCCTATTTTTCGCCATCCACGATTTCACTGGCAGGCAGCAGTCTTCAAGAGATTTTACAGCCGCAGCACAGGAAGCAGGATCAGGATTGAAACTAATGTATAATTCCGTGTCGTCTGCAAATAGCTTACGATTTACGCCATGGATATTAATGATTAATTTGGCCAAGTTTACTAGTATAAATAGAGAACAGTTTAGGTCCCAATACAGAGCCTTGTGGTACTCCGCACCTCAGTGGTGTGCTCTGCGAAGAAGCTTGTTTTACCACAACATATTGGGTCCTATCATCCAAATAAGACGTGAACCATCGCAATGCATTACCCGTAAGGCCCATCTCCTTTTTAAGCCTGGCTAGAAGAAGCTCATGGTCAATTACGTCGAAAGCTGCACTTAAGTCAAGCAACACTAATAGTGATAGTTTGCCACAATCAGCACTACAAAGTACATAATTTTGGACTCACAGAAGTGCTGTTTTGCAACTGTGTCCATGTCGATAGGCAGATTTGGAACGTGTCAAGTAGATTATTAGCATTGAGATGCTGCACAAGTTGTTGCGACACAACTCTCTCAAGTATTTTAGAAATAAAGGAGATATTTGAGACCGGGCGATAGTTATTGCAGTCATTCATATCTAAATCATTTTTCTTCAGGAGTGGCTTAATGATCGCCGTCTTGAATGGGCGTGGAATTTTGGCTGACAGTAGGCAAGTGTTTATAATACGTACCAACACAAGAAGTAGAATGTCCATGCATGCCAACACAATTTTGGTAGGGATGGGTCAACAGTGGAATATATAGGTTTATATGATAGAATTAATGCATTTAAGTCCTTCCTCACAAACAGGGACGAGTTCCTCTAATGGGGTTACCTGCGAAGACATCATCCACTAAGGGCAAATAATCACGCTCTCCAAAGCTTTTCCTAATTTTCTCAATTTGTCAGTGAAGAAATGGCTAAGTGTTTTTGCTGCTTTCTCACTGCTCATGTCAGGCAAAACGGAGGTTTCAGATCTCTTTCCAAGAAGATCATTGACAGTGGAGTCCGTTCCTGCAGACTTTAGAAGAGACTGAATATGCACCGACTTTTCATGCCTATGTGCGAACCTGTTTCTTTATCTCCGAAAAATGTGTTTGTCACATTCAAGTCGAGTTTTTCTTTAACACTTTTCAGCTAAACGACGGATTGACTTCGCTTTGCGAACTAAAGGGGAGTACCAATAGGAGTCCAGTCTGTCACTAACAAGTTTATCAGTCACTGGGGCGTAGTCATCTAGTCGAGAGAGTCTGGTTGTACAGGAGGACCAGGTTTTCAGGATCACTTGATTGTGATTTAACCAAGTCTGATTTAGTAAGACTTTCGCGAAAAGAATACATATCGATATTCTTAAGATTCCACCTCCTTATCATTTTTCTCCCAGCAACTGGCCTTTTCATATTTGTCTTTAACCGCACAAGGAAGTGATCAGACAGAAGAAGGTCCTCAACACCCACAGTGTGGACAAACACTGGTATGTCAGATCTAGAGACCACCCAATCTAGGATGTGTCCAGCTCTGTGCGTTGGTTTGGAAACATGCTGAGCTAGGTCAGCAGAGTCAAATAATTGCTTAAGCTGATGAGTTGGGGTGTTTTCTGGATCATTCCAGTGGAAATTAAAGTCACCTAAGATCAGTAAGCTCTTGTTTTTGATAGATGATACAAGGTTCCCAAAATCGTCATGAAAACTGCTTTCCTTTATCTGATTAGCGGCAGAAGGCGGAAGTCTATATATAACAATGATTAGAACAGTTTGTTTGCCCTGGGAGATCACGAAGTTCATGCATTCAATTGAGGAGTAGTTCATAACGTTACAAAGCCTCACAGTCAAAGCAGTTCGATAGATAACAGCTAAGCCCCCAACACGTTGACCAGTAGAGCGGGGCTTTTGAAGAAAGACATAGCCAGTAGGCGTCATCTCTATAATTGCTGGTTCATCACCCCTCTCATGCAGCCAAGTTTCCGTGATGATCATAAAATCGATTGATTTTTCAATGATAATGTCATTGATGAGGATAGCTTTCTTTACTGAAGAATGCGCACTTAGAAGACCTATCGTGACATTACCAACAGTAGATATTGTATTGATGTCATCTTCCATCTGCTTGGGTAATGTTTGTGAGAGGGAAATGACATCCTCGGAGCACGACAGCGGTTTGCAATGCCAAATACGATGCAATCGACCAGCTCTTGTTTCTCTTCTTTTCGGTATGTGAACCCCTACACCAAGCCGGCGAGTTGAAGGATAAATACTGTTTGTAGTATGTATTAACACTTGAAGCAGAATATTATAAGCAGATAGATGGTGCCTGATAGTTGACAATATAATAAGGCTGATAAGAAAATAACTAGTGTGGCAGTCGTCAACACTTTGTTTACAAATAGTGGTGACAGTAGAGTTATCGAGCGTAGCAAGATGGAAAACAGTACACTTTGTTTACAAATAGTGGTGACGGCAGAGTTATCAAGCGTAGCAAGATGGAACACAGTACAGAACTGTGAGAAAAGTTCACTTATAAACCACAAGTTTGAGTGCATGGAAACATCAAAATCGTTTGATAATCAGTTGATAATTAACCAGGTCCAGGACCATCAATAGAATATTACACACAATGTCAAAGATAAATTCACAAGTAATGCACGAGTACAAAATTTACGTTTATAAACAAGGATTTAATCACATAAAAAGTCCAAAAACAGACTGAAACAAAACACTGCTGCCTGCTGGCGCAACACACTACACACTGCTGCCTGCTGGCGCAACACACTACACACTGCTGCCTGCTGGCGCAACACACTACACACTGCTGCCTGCTGGCGCAACACACTACACACTGCTGCCTGCTGGCGCAACACACTACACAATGCTGCCTGCTGGCGCAACACACTACACACTGCTGCCTGCTGGCGCAACACACTACACACTGCTGCCTGCTGGCGCAACACACTACACACTGCTGCCTGCTGGCGCAACACATAACACACTGCTGACTGCTGGCGCAACACACTACACACTGCTGCCTGCTGGTGCAACACACTACACACTGCTGCCTGCTGGCGCAACACACTACAGATGGTTTCTTCTGAGTCTGTTATGGACGCTTGTGTTTGCACTATTTTATTCTAACTGTATATAATCTTCATATTGTATATATTTGCACATATCACCGGAATTTAGGTATCTTCTTGATAGAATATTTTACACTGGAGCTTTCTTGTCAAATTACTATTGTATTGTATTGTTTATACTACCAGAATATATAATAATATTTATTTACAGCTACAACGTCAAGGAAAGGAACTGTTAGAACGCAAATCCTGAGTTTGTTCCCAGGACTATCAAGGAGTTCGTGGAATACTAAAATACAAATAATATAAACCAAAGTCTACCCTAGGACTAACGAGCATTATCAACAGCATTTGCAAGGCTCTGACCACAAGGGGATTGTGGTCGTAACATATTGTTAATTTAATATTATTAATAACAAGTCAAGTTAACACAACTGTTCGCTTTATTTTAATATCGAATTAAAAAGTATCTTAAAAAATCCCGGACGAGTGGTTCAGCTCTTGCGTAACGATTATGATTGAGCAATCTCTGTCCGGGCTCGAGCCACCCAGCGACACGCCGTTCACTGCGGTTCTCCTAAGGAATATTATCGTGTTGGATCGTCATAATACCAGCACTGTCACCGGGTATTACAAATCCTATACTATAGGTGCATGCATCCTGGCAACGGGTGGTTCTCGAGACGAGATTGCAGCGTCAATCGCTTCCTCCCCACCTGTACGTGGCCTCTCGGCAGTGTAATGGATCTCGGACCCGCTGCAATGACTGTCCGCCATGCGTTCGCTCGCCTGTGTATTCTTAATGTGAATGTTTCGGCGGTTTACACACTACGCCATACTTTGAGGCCAGAAGCTTGACAGCAACAATTCATATGCCAGGGTCAGGGCGACCATAAAAAAAAAATTCAAAAGAACAACAACTAAATACCGAAAAGAAACGTTCTCACTCCAGTTTTTATTGTAATTTTGTCTTTTGTATTTCTCTCTTAAAAAACGCATTGTAGTCATTCGTTTCTACGTCATTTTGACGGGCATAACCACTAGTATATATATATATATATATATAACTATGCACAGTCCTTAAGAAAATAGTACTAACACAAACGTCATTAAAACTAATAGTCCAGAAAACTAATCGCCCAGAAACTAAACATGTGCATCGCGCCAAGGCCGTATATAATGTTTAAGAAGAGCGGCAAGGTACGTCCATTACGAGAGGGGTAAAAAGTTGGTAATTACTACTTAATCCATGATAAAAGTAAGATTATTGTTTAAGGTGACCTCCCCTGTACGTTAAATGATGAACTATTCCCAGATTTTGCACGCGGCTCGAAAGTAAAACACAATAATTTTGCACTCCTCTGGCAAGTAAATTAGATTCATCTCCAGCCCCTCCCACAAAACTCGCGTTGGAGAGAGAAGAAAGTGAGGTGTGTTCCAATACTGTTACACTAGCCTTCCTTTTTATTTTCTAGCATCAATTATAAAGACATTGGGATAAACACACTCTTCTAATTCAATATTCAAGAGGACAATTCTTTAAATTGTTTGCATACAAAAAAGAAAAAAGAAAAACAACTTAACATTTAAAATATTCAAACACGTGCAAGCGAAGAACGCTCTATACTTCTGTATAAAAAGAAAGTATGTAGCATAGTAAAAAATAAGATAAAAAGTGTTCACACTGGAGAGTGTTTAAATATTGTACACCCAAACACTTAATTAGTATTACAAAAGTCATTGTATGTTAAATATTGTATTGTTCAATTACATGCGAACAGACGTGCATATATTATTATTGTACAATTTCACACTAATACAATATACAGTTTGTGATATATACAAAAAGAAAGGGCAAACATTATATTAAACTTGATTCAAAGTAGAAAGAAATTCATTGCACTGAGTTTCTATTATTTTTTTAAAAATTAAGTTGTCATATGTACTTAGAATATCTCTATATGTTGTAGTGGTTGTTTTCAATCATCGCCTGTATTAAGCCATATAGAAAGATATATTTCTATAACGTATGGAAACATTGATCTGATTATGACATTCTTGGCAACTGTTGTACATCACAGACAACTGTTACATTATAATCCTCACTGCATACACATGAACAGCAAAGACGTTCTTTGTGAACTTTGTGACTATCAATAATTTTTTGGTAAAGCTATAGAATTTTACTTCATCTAAAAAAAATAAAATTGCCTTGAAACTGTGAAAAAATCAATAAAGTTAAGTTACAAGAGCAAACAATTTTCTTATGTTAAAAACGTTGGACTCCTGTCTAATTTTTTTAAAAATTATGCTTTCCTGATAATTTTAAATTACCCTATCAAATTCAGCTGTGTGATTTATATAATTTTTTTTTTATTGTGTTGTTTCAGTATTTTTGCCATAGCAACCATAAAAATGGCCGGCTTTCAGTTTTACAATAGTTCTTATAATTTAAAAAAAAAGAAGATTCTTCCATTCTGTTTTCTGTTATTGCTTTGAATTTATATTCTCAATCTTTTTTGGCATGATTTTACTGATAGTTTTATTATTTAAAAATTATTAATTTTGTACTAAAACAGCATAAAAAAATAGCATATTGACACATGAAAATTGAAAAAAATTTAAAACAGTTCTCAACAAATCTTCAAGATCATGCATGGGATTAGAGAAAACATAGTGATAAAAAAAATTGCCGAATTAGTTGATGATTAGTTATAGAGGAATAGCGAAAAAAACGAAAGAAAATTACAATAAAAATAAAATAATGAGAAAAACGAAAAAATAAAGAAAATTGTACTCCAATATATATATATATATATATATATATATATATATATATATATATATTCACAATATTCGTCAGCATATATGATTAGATATAAAAGTCCAATGAAAATTATAAATATTATATGTATTTTATTTTTTTCACGAACAGACCAACAGCCTAGTTTTCTATACATACAAACATTTAACATAGGCAAGTAAACTTGCTCAACTTTATGCGGACAATGAGGTTAAGAAAGCTATAACAACTGCAGCATCTTTGACATCAGAAAGGAGAATGTATAAAGTTAGTTTTTTGTTAAGTTTAAGATTCAGATCTTAGCTTTAGTTAGGCCTGGAATCTAGGGTTATGGATAGATTTTACTGTTAGGGCTAGGTTTTAAATAGGAATGGAATTAGGGTCAAGTTTTGTCTATACCTGCCTTTGTGACAATTGTGTATTTGCTCATTGTTTTTAATTGCTCATCACATGAATATTCTAAGATGTTAAAATGTACGTCATAATTGATTGCAGCAAAATAAAAATAAAATAAAAAAAACCAAAAGATCATTTAAAAAAAAAAATCTCTTGGATGTTGTCATCTACAAATCATATCATATATATATATAAATCTCAAAAGGAATATGTGGCTGGCTGGCTGGCTGGCTGGCTGGCTGGCTGGCTGGCTGGCTGGCTGGCTGGCTGGCTGGCTGGCTGGCTGGCTGGGTATGTACATACCGCATAATCTTTTTAAATACTGGACATAAAAACGTGAAATTTGCTACAAATATTCTTTGCGTTACGGCGGTGAACACTGTCAAGGTTTTAAAAAAATTAAAATGACCGCAGTGGTCAGTTTGGTCAAAAAACGCGAATAAAACGACATATTTTGGGTTCATGTTGAATTTGCCGTTCCAACTTTTTATAGTTTTTCGATCGATCGCGCTAAAAAAATTAAAAAAAGGATGGCGTTGAGATTTTTTTTTAGGATGACGTCATCAAAGTTTGCGCAGAGATAGATAGCCGGCTTTTCGTAATGACGTCATCAAATTTTGCGTATTCATTTAAAATTAACTTTGCTTCAATGTTTGCTAATGTATTTTATGAATGAATAGAACAAAATATATTCACGTTTTAATTCGTGTCGTATACGAAATATAAACTTTGTAGTTGTTGCGTGCAATCTCATTATAACTGCTTGAGTAGTAAGAGTGTATGTAAACATAACTTTTAGCTTTTTCAATTCGTTTGAAGCGGGCGTATACGCATTAAAATCTTTCTAGCGGGAAATATTTCACTCAATTCGTTTCTAGCGGGAAATATTTCACGTTTCAGTTCGTTTCGGTTGTAGCGGGCGTACAAAATGTCATTCACATTTAAATTTGTGACGTATACATCGATAAACTTTTTAACGGGCAGGGTTTTATTAATTGCCGTATATATTAACTGTGTAGCGGGCAATCTCATTATAACTCCATGGGTAGATAAAGTGTATGTAAAATATCATTATGCGATTAAATTGAACACAATTTTTTTTTTTTTAAAGTTTCTTCTTTGTTTCTTATTGGTTTCATTTGTTATCGTTTTACATGTTGAATAGAAAAAATAATTCTAAGTTTGCTTCCAAAGCAACAATAAATAAATAAACAGCAAATAAACAAAAACAACACAACATAGGTCTGCGACTTAATGTTTGTCGTAAAAAAATATATCAAACAATCATTAAAAAAAAAAGTACTGTCGAATGTTCTTTATCAATGAATAGAACAAAATATATTCATGTTTTAATTTGCGTCGTAATTTATAGCGGGCAATTTTGTAATTGTTATAATGGGTGATGAGTAATGATTTTAACGGGTAATTCATGTTGTAGCGGGCAAATAAAAAATTACCTTTAATTGCCTTATATATTAACTGTGTAGCGGGCAATCTCATTATAACTCCATGGATATGTAAAGTGTATGTAAAAGATCATTATGCGATTACATTGAACACAATGTAACAAAAAAAATATTTCTTCTTTGTTTCTTATGGGTTTCATTTGTTATTGTTTTACATGTTAAATAGAAAATTTAATTATAAGTTTGCTTCCAAAGCTACAATAAATAAATAAATAGTAAATAACAAAAACATCACAACATAGGTCTGCGACTTAATGTTTGTCGTAAAAAAAATATATCAAACAATCATTAAAAAAAAAAAAAGTACTGTCGAATGTTCTTAATCAATGAATAGAACACAATATATTCATGTTTTAATTTGCGTCGTAATTTATAGCGGGCAATTTTGTAATTGTTATAATGGGTGATGAGTAATGATTTTAACGGGTAATTCATGTTGTAGCGGGCAAATAAAAAATTACCTCACGTTTAAATTCGTGTCGTAGGTCATGCGGGCAATCTCATTATAACTGCCTGAGTAGTTAGAGTGTATGTAAACATAACGTTTAGCCGGTTCGGAGGACCGGGCACATAACGGCTTGTATATATATAAATCTCAAAAGGAATATGTATGTATGTGGCTGGCTGGCTGGCTGGCTGGGTATGTACATACCGCATAATCTTTTTAAATACTGGACATAAAAACGTGAAATTTGCTACAAATATTCTTTGCGTTACGGCGGTGAACACTGTCAAAGTTTACAAAAAAATAAAATGACCGCAGTGGTCAGTTTGGTCAAAAAACGCGAATAAAACGACATATTTTGGGTTCATGTTGAATTTGCCGTTCCAACTTTTTATAGTTTTTCGTCACAAAGTTAGAAAAAAAAGGATGCGCTGAGATTATTTTTATGACGTCATCAATCTTTGCGCATGGATTTTATAGCAATGAAGGGACATTTTTCATTCATGTTTAAATTGACGTCATCAAACTATGTGCATGGATTTTATTATCTCAACTCAATGACGGGAACAAATTTTCTTCATGTTTAAATTGTCTACGTGCCGTAAACAACATAAATTCTTTACACTACCAATACTGTAGTTGATTTTCCTAATCTATCACTACTTTAATACTTTACACTGTGAATACATGACTTAAAGCTAATTAATAATTTAAAACTTTACAAACATAGGACAAAGCAAATAGATTTAGCATTTTTTTTTCTGTTTCGGGAAGTAATACCGACGCCTTACTAAGCTTATTTAAACGCAATGGTCCTGGTTACACTCTATATTTAAGCTTATAATTATATGGCGTCATCAAATTTTGCGTATTTATGCGTTTAAGAAGGGAACAAAATTTTGTTTTAATTTGCGTCGTAATTTGTAAAATGCAATATTTAAATGGTATAAGTTACCGGAAAATACTTTATGCCCGCTTAAGACTATTGTTTATAACTCCATGGGTTATTTTATCCAGTTCCGAGAACTGGGCACCTTTAGGCTTATCGCCTAGGTAACGGCCATTGTTTAAATTACCGGGCAATGTTTAAATTACCGGGTAATGTTTATAATACCGGGCAATGTTTATAATACCAGGCAATGTTTAAATTATCGGGCAATGTTTAAATTACCGGGCAATGTTTATAATACCGGGCAATGTTTATAATACCGGGCAATGTTTAAATTACCGGGCAATGTTTAAATTACCGGGCAATGTTTAAATTACCGGTCAGTTTTTCTAATACCGGGCAATGTTTATAATACCGGGCAATGTTTAAATTACCGGGCAATGTTTAAATTACCGGGCAATGTTTAATTTGCCGGGCAATGTTCAAATTGCCGGAACTAAATTTTTAAAGTTTTAATTCGTGTCGTATACGTTTTATAAACATTATTTCATAAGGGTTTCATTTGTTATTGTTTTACATGTTGAACAGAAAATTTAATTCTAAGTTTGCTTCCAAAGCAACAATAAATAAATAAATAGCAAATAAACAAAAACAACACAACATAGGTCTGCGTCTTAATGTTTGTCGTAAAAAAAATATATCAAACAATCATAAAAAAAAAAAAAAAGTACTGTCGAATGTTCTTAATCAATGAATAGAACAAAATATATTCATGTTTTAATTTGCGTCGTAATTTATAGCGGGCAATTTTGTAATTGTTATAATGGGTGATGAGTAATGATTTTAACGGGTAATTCATGTTGTAGCGGGCAAATAAAAAATTACCTCACGTTTAAATTCGTGTCGTAGGTCATGCGGGCAATCTCATTATAACTGACTGAGTAGTTAGAGTGTATGTAAACATAACTTTTAGCCGGTTCGGAGGACCGGGCACATAACGGCTTGTATATAATAAATGTACCCTTTGATTTCATTCTCATGCCGCTGTTAAAAATATGTCATATTTTTCTAACAACATTTTTTGACTAGACCACCGAATATGATACTCTTTCCTGCCTTAACCAAATGATTATGACGTGTCAAGATCATAAAATTACCTTGGTGAAAACTATTAGAGTTCCTGTGAAATGGACGGAAAAGTTTTTTAAAGACTACGCAAATTTCAAGTTATTGTTCTTAGTTAGGTAAGACTATCGACTTTATTAGAGTAATACATTAGTTTTAACATTGCCTAGGAACACGTTCCAGACCCGGGAAAAAATCATAGTCTTCAACAGGATTCGAACCCAGGACCCTTGGCTCCCCAGTCGAACGCGCTGCCGCTCGGCTACCGTGCCACCTATATGTTTACTTGCATACACATGTTTGTTTCAAATACATTCTCACACGGTTATGTTCTCTTGTCTCTATTAAGTCAAAGTCACCACATTATTTTATATTATAGTCTGTTTTTCTAAAGAAATTAAACAAGAAATATGGCTACAATTCGATAATTATGCATTACACTTAAACTATATATAGAACATAAGTTCATAACTTCTTCTGCCCTAAAAAATTTCCGATGCGCGGAAGTTCATTAAACCAACAAATTCTATCATAAAGCCATTAGAAGTAAAAGATTAGCAGATATGTCCCAAAGCTGTTCTTAAAATTAAAAAAAAAACTTTTATTTTACTTAAATATATAAGCCTATTGTTTGTTATAATGATGTTAGGGAAATCGGTCGGTAGCTTTCAGCCTGGCCCGGATCTTTACTCCTCTTCAAGATGGGTACCACCAAGGCTTCTCTCTACTGTTTCGGTAGGATACCTTCAGACCATGATCGGTTTACGAGCTCCAAGAGTTTGCCCTTGCCTACAGCCCCAGGGTGGGTGATCAGCTTGTTGCTGATCCCATCCAATCCTGGGGCCTTCTTAGCTTTGCACCGTCTCAAGACATAATCCAATTCCTGCCGAGTAAAGGGTACCGTGAATGAGCTAACCTCATCCTCTCCCGTCATGTGGCGTTCGTTTGCCTTCCGGACTTTATCTAGACCAGCAGACACACTCGTTCTTCCACCTTGCTTTCCGACTCGCACAAAATGTCGGTTGAGCGTCTCAGCCAGCTTGGTATCCGATACCA
This sequence comes from Anisus vortex, assembly GCA_949126835.1. Lineage (NCBI taxonomy): Eukaryota > Metazoa > Mollusca > Gastropoda > Planorbidae > Anisus > Anisus vortex. The sequence goes on along the minus strand of OX421503.1, from coordinate 15,964,076 downwards.
TGGGCTCTGCCCCTGCTCCTGCCAACGAAGCTGGTGCTTTCCTAGCTACCTCAGCTCGCTCAAGGTGGTTGATAAGGTTCCATGCTTGCCGGCCTTCGGCAAGGTCCAATCCAGCACATGTATCAGTACATTTTGACAACTTTGCCTCCGCGATAACCCCTTTCACTTCCGCCGTTAAAACGGTTGTACTCTCGACGACTCTCTGGCGTCTTCCGCCTGCTCTCGAGCTTGCGAGCAGCCTTCCTTTTGCGGACCAACTCTCCTAGGGCTTTTGTCCAAAACGGTCTGAACTTGCGCTTCTCATGTGACCTTGGTATCGTCTTTCTGGCAACCCCTAGTATGGCTTTGACCATCGTACCATACACTGAGTCTATAGGCCCAGTCTCGATTGGCACTTCTTCAAGAGCACGATCGGTGCGCGCTCTGTACTCGTCCCAGCGTGCCTTCGAGTAGATCCACTTCCTAGGCCCGGAAGGTTCGCTGCTTGCTTTTCCTATATTGATAGTGACCAACACGGGCAAATGATCACTCCCAACATCACCCAAGACTTCCATAGAGGTGCTAGCAGTCAGATCAGCACTCACAAGCGTGAGATCTGGCCTCGATTCACTGCCATTTTCCGTGTGGAAAAAGGTAGGTGGGGTATCGGTACACTGTAATCGGATCAGCGTCGTGCTGTTTCATAGCTCCTCCACCAGTCGTCCTGAATTGTTGGCGACAGCATAGCCCCAGGCCGGTGATGCCGCATAGAAATCACCGCCAATACAAGTGCGAGAAAGATGTGCCTCCACGGTGAGGTCCAAATCTTTCATCGGAGGGTTGTAGACGTTGGTCAGGGTATAAGCCTTCCCATTCTTCAACATCTCCAGGGTTAGGAAATCGGTCTTGCAGCTGCCCGTTCTGCGGTTCACTACTCCAGGTTGTAGTGAACTTCGGACAAGGGTTGCCAGCCCTACACTGCCTCCCAAGCAGCAGTTGCATCGGAAGACCGTATATCCCGAAAAGAACGCCACCCTCATCTT